>CM070029.1:9018999-9551499 GCA_036247105.1 Cirrhinus mrigala | reverse complement strand
TATATAGAGAGACTGAATGTTTAATTTTACCATCATTTTATGTTTACTTTTAAATGAAAAGGTTGTAAACTGTAAGTCCTGATGCGAAACCAGTCGAGCACCACGGCTTTAGAGAACGCCCTGTATGCTTTGAGCAGCTTCATCTGTCACTCAGTGGCAGGGAATGTGAAGCAGCACCTACGCAGGCAAACCAGGAAGGATTTGAGAGCAAAACCAGGTCAGAATATATGACCAAAGCTCAGTTCATTCAACCCAGGATATCAAAATGCCATTCGTTTGGCTTTTACAACTGACAGAAAGAAATCGAATCAAATAAAATCGAACTGAATAAAAAATTAGTTTTAGATTTCAATGACAAGTACTCACTAGACCTGTGGGATATAAAGTTGAGCGTCTCTATAGAGGAGAGTTTCATTTAGGCTGTTGCTCTTTCCGCCGCAGTCTCTCAAAAAGCAGCGAGCGCAGGAAATGAAGAAATCTGGAAGGGAGATTCCTGATGCCAGCGCTCGGCGAGGGTGTGGCGGCAGGTACTGCCCTGTAGACTGACGTTTTGCCAATGTTTTTTGTTCTTTACATATCAGTGTTCACAGAGGCAAAGTCTTTGGCAGATAAACATCCTACTCACCTGACATATATCGCTCGAATTTATCACTTTCCTCCTGAATCTTTTTTCCCCTATCTTTTTAATGTCCACTCCTACAAACTGATTAAGAGAGATTCAGTAAAGCAATTCATGGATGTCAAAATATTTTTTCTGCCTTCCTTAGTTTGCTCAACGACTGCACCGCGTGTTTGTTTTGAGCCGTACGGAAGAGCTGAAACATGCCCCAGGAGCTTGGTAACCCTTATCTGACAGATAGGACAGAACTCGTGGGAGTTTCCCAGCCGAGAGGAGAGCAGCATGGCGACAGTTGCTGTTTAGAGGTATCTGGTTGCCTCTCTCACTTTCCTCTGCCCTGTTTGTCTGCCTTCAACCTGTTGTGCAATATTTATAAAAGACTTAAAGGGGGCTGCTTTTTTTTCCTGATGACTAATAAAAATCAAATACTAATAAAAAAATACTAATAAAAAGCAAAAAAAAAAAAATATATATACACACACACACACACACACACACATACAGTATATATTTTGAAAATACATACATATATATAAACAGAATATTTTTCTTAAATATATACATGCATGTGTGTGTATTTATATATACATGCATATACAGTACATACACACATATTATGTAAACACAAACTTTTATTTTGGATGCGATTAATTAATTAATTAATGTCCCCAAAACATTTATATATTTTAAAATGGATTCATTTTACTTAATAAATAAATGAATGAATAAGTAAATTTGATATATATATATAATATTTGTTTTTAATTAATAAGTAAATGTCCTCAAAATATGTATATGTATATATTTTAAAATGATACATTTTATTTAATGAATAAATGAATGAATAAATAAATTAATAAGTGAGTACATAAATAAATAAATAAATAAATAAATAAATAAATAAATAAATAAATAAATAAAATGTTCCCAAAATTATTTGGACACTTCAGTTAATTTTAAAAATGAATTTCATTGCATTCAATAACTTTTTCCCCTTGATTTGATATTTCGGTTTAATATCAGATGCACTTTGGTTTGATACTGGTTTGATATTAATATTTGTTATTTAAGGCATTTAAATCTGTACTTATTTTTTATGTCTAAAAATGTCCAAATACATTTTGTGCCCACTATATAGAGACAATACAGTAATCAATCAAACATACAAAAAAAAAATAATATACATACTTCATAACTACATAATTCTATAAATACAATTCTATACATTGCCTAGAAAACTCACAAAAACACAGGAATACTATTAAGTTAACTACTGAAACAGGACAAGAACTGCTTTCAAAAATGAAAGCTCAATTACAACGTAGTGTCCAGTTTTTTCTACGCATTCGCTTGAAAATATATTTTTCACCAGGTCTGTTTTACTCCATGACAAAATCAGCAAAAATAAAACAACGTAAATAAATTTCAAGACAAGTTGCTGTAAGAAAAAAGGCGTACGCTGACATCCGATATCACGGGGAGCAACAGTGCCAAGCTGAATATCAGTGAAAAATAGCACAAGTTAGAATCTGCGTCACAGCCCGATCCTCGGCCCAGACGCCCGTAGGTTAACTCCATCATGTGGCGAGCTTCACCCATAAAAACCGCCCATCCCACGTGATAGGGAGGATGAGGTAGACGGGGATGCAATCCCCTTCGGCCCTCTGGTGCCACCAACGTTTGCCAGAGCTCCGGTCTGTGGCGTCTAATGCAGCATTAACAGCTGCAGTGCAGGCCTTTGCCTCACACACACACACATACACACACACACTTGGACGTAACCTGGGGACAGCACCGCTCGACACGCAACAGGTTTCAGCATAAGATCGTCTCCCTAATAGAGCGAATCACATGCACGTAACAAACTTGCAATGGCAAGATGCTGTTTTGACGCAGTCTATCTAAACAGGAAGCAACTTTGAGATCAGCTGATCAAATCAGAAAGAACAAACAAAAGTAAACCAAACAACAAAAAAAGAGATGGCAATTCTAATCGTACAATCATGAGACATAACAAAACACCAAGTGTCAATGAAAGTCAATCGGAACTGAAACTTTTTGGGACGACATGATGGTAAATAAATGACTGATGATTTTTGGGTGAACTATCCCTTTAAACTGCATTAAAATCTTTTATTCACCCTCATGTCGTAAGAACAATGTTAGGGAACAAGCAAAATTGGACCCCATTGACTTTCAGTATATGGACAGCAGAGACATTCTACAAGGTATCTCCTTTTGTGTTGCACATAAGAAAAAAAGGCAGAGATTTGGAACGACATGCGAGTGAACAAATGGCTGTTTTTTTGACTGGTTTATCCCTTTAAACAACATGCTTTTGCACATTTTTCCATCGCGAGCTTCTACCGAGTAACATCTCTCTAAAACAACAACAGTCTACCGTAACAGGGTACTCACAAATGATAACATTACCTCGCAGCCAATCGGATTAATCCCTCCAGCTGCTTTCCAAGACTAATCCAATGAGATTTAGAGCTGCGAAAAAGTCGGAAGCACCAACCGGCGCCTGATAGGAGCAGAGCTCTGTCACTCATCTCTCTGATGCAGCTGCATTAGGAAGTCTAGCGCATGTGAACTGGACGCTTGCCAGTGCACAGTCACCAAGAGAGCAAGGTAAACAATTTCTCTCTCTCTCTCTCTCTCCCTCTCA
Source organism: Cirrhinus mrigala (assembly GCA_036247105.1). NCBI lineage: Eukaryota > Metazoa > Chordata > Actinopteri > Cypriniformes > Cyprinidae > Cirrhinus > Cirrhinus mrigala. The sequence continues at coordinate 9,548,209 of CM070029.1, read as the reverse complement.
TTCTAGTCCTTTCCCCGGTTCCCTCCCATGACATTTAGACCCTTTTCATCAACGTAACCCTCCTCAGGATGCAATTTAACCCCTGTATTAGACCCAGGGAGAGAGGTGAAAACAGTCACGCACTGAAAAAAAAGTGCTGCAAATATGACTGCGTCATTGCTTGTGTTTCTAGTAACTCTGCAGAAACAAATGTTGTTGATGGAAGTGCGACATCTGCCCTCGTCCCTGCCAAAAGATCACAAATTTAGCCGAGGCACCTGCTCGTCTACTCATCCTTCCTAATATGTGGGACATAGAGTAATATCGAAGTTGTCTTAAGAATCCAGAGACTGATCTGTTGTATACGACTTACCTGTTAAGAGGAGCCAGAAAAGATGTGTTGTAACGTATACAGTACGGTATCAGTATCAAACCGCAATTATGCGTATCGCGATTACGGTACGGACCCTTGCGGTATCCGATCGAGTAACGGGTAAGAAACGGTATTTCTATCAACTATTTGCACATCTCACAAGAACCTTCGAAAGCAGCATTTGTTTTGTTATCGTTTTTGTTAACCGTTTTTTCCGCCGCCTCGTCACACGCCCAGCAAACGTCGACACACGGCGAACCTCTGCGCACACAATCGGAGAAACTCTATCACGTTCTCAGCATCCATGTTGGAGCTGCGATTGTGGAGAAACGGACTAAAACGTGAAATCAGAGAGAGTGGAAGTGGGAGAGAAAAAGAGATGGAGAAGAGGAGGATGAAAGGCGGACGAGCAGACTGGGATACACTCACAGGTAGGAGAAAAGCACACATGTCCGAATCCTCTCCTCCTAGCTGCTGTTTTCCTCTCGACGTGAAAAAGTGACGTAGCAACTAATCCAAAATCTCTTTCTCCCTCTCTCTCTCTTTCTCTCTCTCTCGCTTCCTCCCTCCCTCTCTCCACCAGACCTCCACCCTCTCCTGCTCGCTCTATTTTCATCTTGTTGCAACAGCAGAATCGCTGCTGTTTTTTCAGACAGACACATGTCTACGTAAATAGATCGCTTATAGACGCATACAAACACGCTCATTGTGATCACCCAGACAGATAGTTGCCGCAAACGCTCCCACAATCCCTCAGTCTCCTTCTCCCTCAGTTTGTCTCATTGTGACGCAGCACTTAATTCTTGGGTCTTTTTCGCTCTGTGTTATGACCACACAAACGCAGCGTCTCGAAAAATCCACATAACGAGTGGGAAAGTGAGAGATGGAGAGCGAGAGAGGCACAGACACTTTGATTACAGTTGGCTTCTTTCTTTTCCTGCCTATCTGGTGTCCTCCTCTCCCCTCTGTCCTCCTATAACTGCCCCCCCCCACCCCCTTTTTATATCTTCAGCGTCTCATCTGCGTCTCTGAGAGACGCGCTGGTGTCTCGGTGAACTGAGATGACGGTGCCCCTGTGATCACCTGACAGCCTGCAGCTTTTAAAGGCACATCGCAGAGCTCTGCTTCGGTTATGTAACAACTGGGCTGTTTTGTTTCTCGTGTTTTTAATCTCGGCCTATTTGCTCGGCCTGTTTAAAATATCCAGGCTGTCGGGGGACAGCCAAATCAGATAATATGGGCAGAGACGGAAAGAATCTTGAATCTATGAGCATCACAAAGGACATGTCTAATAATGTAACGTCATTCCGACGTTCGGAGAGATTAGCAGAGTGGACGTGCAGGGAAGATATGATAAAGGACTTTATGATTAAAAGAAAATAATAGGGACTGTAGAATCATGGGAAGGCACATCAGTAGTTCATAGACTTCCTCTTCCTGTTTTGTGACTACATATCTGTAACCATGGAGACAGACAGCAGAACAACATGGATTATGTCACCATATTCAAAACTGAAGTGACGTATGAGGAAGAAGGGAGGGTAAAACTTGATAATCTCATTTGGGAAAAAAAAAAAAAAAATTATATATATATATATATATATATATATATATATATATATATATATATATATATATATATATATATATATATATTTAATTTCATTAAATATATATTAATTATTAAATTAATTATTTTTTTTAAAAATAATTAAATTAATAATTATTTAATGAATGAAACAATTATTCAATTACTAAATTGATGAATAAATACATTATTAAAATAGAAGAAAATTAAATGTAAATAATAGCAACACAAAATAAAATAAATTAATTAATAGCTTAAAAAATAGAAAAAATATTCAGTAAAATAAAATAAAACAATGTGGACCAACTGATTCATAAATTTCTAAATCCTAAGAAAAATATTAACTGAATCTATTTCGGAAAACTGGAAAACTAGTCTCTGCATTTATTTGATCCAAAGTACAGCAAAAACAGTAAAATTTTGAAATATTTTTACTATTTAAAATAATTGTTTTCGATTTAATATATTTTAAAATGTCATTTATTCCTGTGATTTCATAGCTGAATTTTTAGCATCATTACCACAGTCACGTGGTACTTCAGAAATCATTCTAATATTCTGATTTGCTGCTCGAAAAATATTTATTATTATTATGACGTTGAAATATTTTGTAACATTATAAATGTCTTTATCATCACTTTTGATCAATATACAGCATCCTTGATAATTTAACTATTGATAATAATAATAACAAAAAATGTTTCTTGGACAGAAAATCAGCATATTAGAATGATTTCTGAAGGATCATGTGACACTGATGACTGGAGTAATGATGCTGAAAATGTAGCTTTGATCAAAGGAATAAATTACATTTTAAAATATATTCAAATAGAAAGAAATTATTTTAAATAGTCAAAATATTTCACAGCTACATTACTGCTTTTGCTGTATTTTGGATCAAATAAATGCAGGCTTGGTGAGCAGAAGACACTTCATTAAAACATTAAAAATCTTACTGTTCAAAAACTTTTGACTTGTAGTGTATATTATACAATTACATAAGACACGGCTAAAATTGCTTTATGCTCAGAGTAGCCTGACACATTTTAACAGAGACCACAATTCCCAGCATGCTCCTCTGTTTGACATCTCAATTCTAAGTGTGGAAGTGAGGTAGGGCAGCTGGCAGAGAGTGCACGGCAGGCCACAGTCTAATGATACGCCACAAGCCAATGATAATCCTCCTCTCTGTTCCAGTTTATGTTAGATTGAAAGATGAACACAGTATGAAATACTGCACATGAAGCATGACGTTATTCTGATGTATCTTCGGTAACATTTATCTTAAAGTAATCAAATATCTGCTTCACGCCTAAGGAGGAGTTTCTATGTCTCCCTAATGGCTTTTTGAACCACCTCTCATCACATTACAACTTGGCATCGGAACAATGTCAACTGTGTATTGATTAAGGCATGCTAAGTATGCAAGAGGATACAGACCTATGGAAAATAGACTGTACAAACTAGAACCAGCTGGTGGTTTAAGATCATTCATCCATCAGCTTTTCCAAATGCAAATCAAACCTAGTCACAATTCACAGTGCATTTTACCCAAGCTGTGCTTCAATCTATTTGTGTCCGGGTAGATCAGGACAGCTATTATGTAACATTTACAGTTATGAGGGCATCTGTTGAGCTGAAGGCTAGGACGACTTCTTCAGCATTTATCAATTTGATGTGCACCATTATATATATCATGAAGCAATAAATGCAAAGATGCACTGCATTAGTTCAGGCAGTAAATAATAGCAGAAATTGGAGATCTATTGTGTCAGAATCAATAAAAGAAATTATAGCTATATAACACATTATACAGTAACGATAGGTCAAACTGATTAATGAATTACCAAATCCTGATAAACCTGTTAATATTTTGGAAAATAGGACTCGGAAGACACCTTCTTTGCCTACTAGACCTACATTACATATTAATTTATCAGTTAAATGTGTCATTAGCTATATTTCCATCACCCTGTTTTTATGCACATTTTGAAGTATCGCATCAGAAACGAGTGACAGAAATGCCAAAATTTTAAAAAAAGGTTTTTACGCTCACTTGAGGTGGTTTTTGAATTTTGCGGAAAAACGCGAATAATGGGAAACAGAAACGGATTTTGCGAATAAAATCGCACCAAAAGTCGTGTGACTTTGCACTATTGGACGGAATAACTTGACTAACCAGCGGACCGATCTCACAGCATCTGAAATGTTGTTATGGTCATTCTTAAATGCCTGATCAAAGTCTGTCGTTAAAGTATTGACGAAAGATTACAAAGACTGCGTTCGCAAACAGCAGGCATCGGCCTCCGAAAGCAGTGACCATATTTATTGTGTTTTGTCTGCTCTCTCTGAGACGCAAGTAAATTATTATATTCAGTGGCTTCCCCTACTTTTATTAGTAATATTTAGTGCCAGTTTATCAGGAAGTGGCGATTTTGTTCTCTTTGACTCGTTGGATGGAAACGGTGTTCATTCGCAAATGTTTTATGCGATATTCCAATTTTGTAACTTTGGATGGAAACCCGGCTATTGAAGAAAATAATAGTTTGTAGTATTAAACACGCAGATGTCCGACATGCGGATCATTTTTTTCTCTTTACTGTTATCATGAGCATATTATCAAAGTGTCTAATTCTGATGTTTGGTAATATTTCTATTCAAAATCGCGATTTCTCGATTTCTAAAAAATAAAATCGCGACTAAACTTAAAATTGAAATTAATCTTTAAAATCTGAAAAATCACCCAGCCCTACATGACACACCCTGCAAATTCACATGACCAATTTGAAATTGGATGAAATTTGCATGGGAATACACCTGATTGTGTGGATTCTTATTGGAATGACTGGATTTCACCCGCAAAATTTCACCAAGCAATGGTACATGTGACCGTACCAAACTAACGTTTTGCGGAGTGGGTTTATGGACCAATGAAATTTCAGCCTGGGTTTGGTTTGGACACAATCATGTATGAAATGCTTAAAAATGTACATTTTTAATGTGTGTTGCAGTCACAGCCAGTTATAACTTATAACATCCTTTATAACTTTTTATTAACCACTCACATGTGACGCGCTCATATCGCTAGGCGCCAATCACACAGGATGGGCTTGTGTGTTAACAAAGATGCGACGCGGCCAGTGGAATAGGAAAAACGTGTCCATATTTACATCGATAAACAATGGAAAAGCAACGTAATGGAATCAAAAAAACGTGAAGACCAGTTACTGTATGTCTGATATTTCATGTTTGCATCATGGTGACTGTCTGAAAGCTGCTGTTCATTGTTTTTACACAACATTTATAGTTAATAATAGTTTACTGGTGTTATACCTTCATTTTGAAATTAGAAATTTTAATTACCTTGACTTTTGAGATTTCTTTTAAAGCATTTTCCTTGTATGATTTCTGAATGTATAATATGTATGAGACAAGTTTGTACAAGATGTAGTTGTAGTTCATACATCTTTTCTGCAAAGATATTTAACAAGCGATTTAACATTTACATCATGTAACATACGACTTCATGTGTGGTGCACTTGCAATAGAATTTTCTTTAACTAGAGGGTTAATAAAGAAAAAGTTACTTGAATCATGTTGACTAGTTAAAAATCATAAAAAAAAATAAATAAATAAAAAAAATTTGAGAAAGAGAAAAAAGTGTCCTAGTGTCTTGTTGTATTCAGTTCGAACATATAAACTGCTTGTCAGTGGAAATTTTTGGCATGGTTAGAATAACTAGTGACACCAAACAGAATTGCAATCTGTTTTGTTTGATTATTTTAATAGTTCATGTCTACTAGTTCACAGTCTTATATGTTGAAGAATCAATCCACTCACCTTTAACGTTTGTTAATGAACTTACTTTCATCTCTTTCAACTCTTCTAACTTCATTTTACCCCAAGGTCCAACCAATGAAGAATAACAATGTAGTTTAATCTCAGACAGAATTGGCCACCCAAATCAAACAAAGGAGCTTTTTTGAACAAAAAGCGTTGGACATGAGACAGAACATGATCTCATCAATTCAGCATGACATCTTTTCGACCTTTACGTCTGATATAGCACCATGTTTGTCTCTTTATCATTTCACACAGGATATACAGCACCAGTGCATGCTAACTAGCATCCTTCCTGTGTCTGCCTGTCTATTAATGCAGTTGTCATTAACAGCAAGCATCAGGTAGGTTAATTTTAGCAGTGTCATCTCTACATAGTAGTCCAGTTCCTGTAGGCTTAATCTCTAACAGTAGGGGAGCCTGGCCGACTGACTACACATTGACCTGAATGACGCACTTTCAATAGCTGCCAAAGTGTTCGCTCAGATAAAACCTTGGCAAAACAAAGAAATGAGATGAAGATCTTGGCATACATGCCAGTAAAGGCAGCTGATTCACACACTATCAATAAATGTATGAGGTTTTAATACATAGTGTGAGAGAATTCCTATTATTTAAATTTGGTGGAGGGAAACGGCAATACGGTTCTGCTTGGATGGATGAAACTGCAGATTCCCACTGTGAACGCCATAATAGTGCCACACCCAAGAAGTGAAAGCTCGTTCTTTGTCATAACCTACTGTATATAAAAGTAATCTCAGGATGCTTGCCAATATGTGTACACATACCTTTACAGTGCTGTGGTTGCTTGTCATCCCGGATTCACTAAAAAACAAAAATAAATACGAGAGAAATTGGTATAAATCGAATTATAGAGGTTTCATCAATATCCACAAGGAATGTACAGTAGAGCACATTTTAAACAATGGTGAGTCCATGCATTCCTGAGACGTGTCTGAGTTTGTCTGGTGAATTCATAATTTAATCTCAAATCATTTTGGCATTGAATCATTCCTGGAGCAAGATGTATTCTCAAATAATACTACGATTAATGTTACATTATTCTGAAACGTGACTTCCTGATAATGTGCTTTAACAATATTGATTTGCATAGCATCTCTAATTATTATACTGATTTGTCATATACGTCACATATGTGACCCTGGACCACAAAACCAGTCATAAGTTGCACGGTTATATATGTAGCAATAGCCGATTTTCTCAATATTTGGAATTTTTTTGGTTTCCAGATTTTCAAATAGTTCTATCTCGGAAAGCTTATTTATTCACCTTTCAGATGATTTATAAATCTCAGTTTAAAAAAATTGACCCTTATGATTGGTTTTGTGGTCCAGGGTCACATATATATGTTTCCTATGAAGTAATTTGAGGTGAAGTATAGTATTAGTTAATTTTTAATATTACTAGTATTAGTTACTGTATCAACTTGTGGGATTTAAACCTACAACCATTCCATTACCAGTCCAGATCTAACTATTAGTAAGTGATTTACTGTGAACTGTAAATAAATTTGAAATTAAATAATTATCAAATTAAAATGAATTAATTAAAAATATTTTTATTTAAAATATGAAACGTTTTTATTCATTTAAGAATAAATAAATTTAGTTATTTAACATAAAAAATAATTAAAATAAATGTTAAAATAAACAAATGTTTTATTTTAAATAAAACTATTATTTTAAAATAATAAATAAATTCTACTCGATACAATAACTGGTTGAAATAATCTAATCTGTGGAGTCGCAAAACAGCGCCGCCCAATGGCAAAGGAAAATACATGTTAGCTTTGTTTACATCAGAAATAAAAGGTGCGCACTTGACTAAAAATACCATTAGCTGACAAATACGAGGCTGATAGTGGGTGTTTGCCTCACGGAACATTTAGAAATGAAAATAAGGTCCACAGAATCAATATATTACATAAACCCAGTCAAATAATATAATGAATAGACGGTATCAGCTAAGACTGTACAAGCCTTTCATGCAAATCTGAGTTTATTTGTATGCTCAGGACAGCAACTATTTGGTTAATCGACTGATGTCTGTGCGGAAACTTTATATGCTTTAATCAGTGGAAAAAAAACAACGAGCTCACCTGTTAGTTGGTATTGTGACTGTCTGATCGACATGAAAACATATTACACGGGCCAGGGCAAAGCACACTGGGTTGTAAATAAGAACTGCGTAACATCCTATCTTTGTCACGCCAAGTAGTCTAGGCCAACCACACACACACACACCCACACACACACACCTTTGTCGCAGCAGAAAACCCTCCTCCTTCCAGCAATCTCCACCTTGATTTTTTTCCTTTCTTAGAATCACCTGTATATTTACCTAAGGACAGTATTTCCAAGAAAACTAATCTGGGTATTTCTAGAGCATCTCATTGAACATGACTGACAGCATCCTTATAATGCAGCAAATGGATGTCAGGACAGGCTCAACACCTACATATATGTCACATTTTAAATAATACATACATACATTTCATATTAGACCACAAACACAGTAAAACAAAAGTTTATTAATCTGTCACACATCATAAAACAGCCTGTTTGTCCTGACGGTGGGTTATTTAGAATAACGCAACGCCCAATGTGAAGGACTTCACAACTTTGCTAGATAGAAACCACTCCTACTAACCTGAACAAACACGCCGGTGTTATTCTGTCTCTTATTCTGTCCAACGATGGGCGATATCGGCTTGCACTTCATTTTTCAGTTATAAAGCGTCTTGTTGCCGAGCACATCGAATTTTCCACAGCGCCACAGCGAGGCCCCGCCCAGCTCACACACCCCCGTTTTCTGATTGGCTGACCGCCTGGAGCGCAGTATGTCGTCAGCGGAATCACATGCTTTTGACGCATGTTTACAAACACTCGAGCGAATCACATGTCGCAGAGCCCTGTTGACATGTTTCGAGACTGCTGGGTAATTAGGATTATTAGCAGAGGTATTTCCCTGTGCGCTACATTTTGTGTGAGATGTGACGTTTTAAATTGTTCGACAAATCTGAGCGTCCTGTCATCGAATGTGAGCACACTACGCTTCCTGCAAGAAAAAGGCGTTTCCACTCTGTTGGTGAACGTCTTATTGGGCGTGAACCTGATAAACGTTTCTTAAATTCAGATTTAGAGGTCATTTTGATAGTGTATTTCTCATCTGACAGAAATAGTAGACAACAGAGAGTGCACCTTTAGACCCCCGTGACTATGTATCAAAACTGTGTTTGTATTTGTTTATTATATATTTTAAACCTTTTATTGAAGGCATGTGCTGATGATGTTCACATTATAGAGAGGGTCGTTATAGTATATGGGCTAAAGTATGACCACAATGTAAGTATGTTTGTTTATTTTCTAAGATGTTAACCTTTTTATGTAAAGGCATGTGCTGATCATGTCAACATTAATATTTCTAAATTACCTATTGATATTAAGAGAGAAATAGAGATGTCCGTAATAGCATGTGAGTGGATGTATGACTGCAATTTATTTATTTATTTAAAATGTGCTGATCATGTTTACGTTGACATTTCTAAATTTTGTATTAATATTAATATTACGAAATAGGGTGACAGTATATGGGTCAGTGTATGTTATAGTATAGGACTATAACAATATAATGTATCATGAAAATACACAACATGTGTACTTTTAATGTGAAATAAAGTAAAATAATAAAGTAAAGAAAAGAAAAAAGCTTCGCTGTCTTTCCAGCTGCGTTTTCTCTCAATATAGAGGTGGGTACTGCGTATAGTCATTGTTATTACAGGAGAGGGCGACATTTCTCCAAGAAAACATCTAAGAAGATCGTGGATCAGTTAACATTCTTAATCCATAATGCAAGTGTTATGATGGTTTGTACTATGCTGGTTTACACTTCATTCTGGGCTCAGTACACAACAAGAGAAGAGTTTTAGACTACCCATTTTGTATAAGTTGCTCTACCGTATTTAGGTTTTAATACATTTTTATGCTTAGTATGACTGTAGAGTTGTTGTTGAGGCTGAGCTAGTTGATCACAAATTCCATAGCTAAATTATTCTTAGGCTACTTAATTACAGCCATACATATACACACCTTAGAGATTTAATAATAAATCCAGTGTCGATATATAGAGAAACAAACAGCTGTATGATTACAATAGACTGGAATGTTCAGAGTTGAGCTGAGATGACGCTTGACTTGGGAGCGTTTAGGAGAACAGGAAATGAAGTCGCTTAAGTGTGCATTGCATCATGGTGGAAAGAAAGAGACATGTTTTCCCGATTCTGCATGGTCTTCATCACACACTGTGGCCCTGAAAAGACAGCGAAGACTCCCCCTGTGAAGAGAGTTAACACATCCCACGGAGAACAATAGTTGTATTCATTGTATTTTCATCTGCTGTCCTGATCCTTCTTATGAAACCAATTTTTTCATTGAATGATGACAGTTATTTAATTTTATTTTATGTTTTTTATTGTTCTTTGTATTCAGGACAATAGTGTCTTGGGTGCATATTTATGTAACCAGCAACCCAACATAAAATTCATTTGATGCCAATATGAGAAAATATGTTAACACTGATACAAATGTGAGGTTTAGAGTGAAAATGTAGGTCATGTATCTTCAATTGTAATATATATATACTATATATATATATATATATATATATATATATATATATATATATATATATATATATATATTCATTCCTTCTATTAATATTAAGATAGAAAGAGATAGGGTCGCTGAATATAGGTCAACATATGACTAGGACTATGACAATATAATTTATAATAAAAAATACACGTGTAATTTTAATCTAAAAAAAAACTTGCTCAATACATGCAAAAAAAGAAAATAAAGTAACTATTAATCTATTAATATTAAGACAGAAAGAGATAGGGTTGTATATGGGTCAATGTATGACTAGGACTATGACAATATAATTTATTATGAAAAATACACAACCTGTAATAATACAATAAATTAAAAAAAAAATACAATAAATTCTAAAATAAAAATGAAATACAATAAATGTAGGTGATGTATCTGCAATTGTAAAAAAAAAAAAAAAACCAAAAAAGTCTGAAACATGCGATCAATCAATCAGTTAAAAAGTATGTATGTATGACTAGGACTATGACAATGTAATTTATCATAAAAATACACAATGTGTATTTTTAATGTAAAATAAAATAAAATATAAAATAAAATGTGGGCATGTTTCTGCAATTGTAAAATTAAAAAAAAAAGAAATCAAAAAGGTCTGCCACATGCAAATAAATAAATAAAAAAATTACAAATAAATACATTTGAAAAAAATGTAAAAATTAATGTGGATATGTCAAACCAAGAAAACTAACTTTCTTAAATGCATGCAAAAAAGTTAATTATATATGAATTTTCCATTAATGTTAAGATAGAAAGAGATAGGGTTGTCATTTCCTACTGTTTTGTACATTTCCTACTATAAATATATCAAAACCTAATTTTTGATTTGTAATATGCATTGCTAAGAACTTCATCTGGACAACTTTAAAAGTGATTTAATATATATTTTTCAATATTTAGATTTTTGCACCCCATGACAAACATGAGCTTTAATAAGTACATCAGTCCTACACTGTTCTATAAATACAGAAGCATTCTCATTTAGTTCTTCTCATAAATATGCTTATGTAATTATACTGTGTTGATCTGTCATGCATGTTCCAAACAACAGGTGCAGACTTTGCACATGTGGGAAAATGTGATAGCATATTTGACCCTGCAGTAAAATGTAATGATCCAGTAATATTCTTAAACCAGAGGACTATCACACTGTCATATGGCTGGGTTATACAGGCCGGCTCACACCCAGACTCACAAAACCCCCTCGTCACAGGCTCCTTGAAATGACCTCAATCAGGCTGGGTGGGGAGAACTTCATGAGGCACTTATAGCTGTTGATTGTATACTTAGAAAGAAATGAGTGCTTGTGAAGTGTGCCTTCCAGCGTTGGCAACTTGACACTATGGCTGTCCAGAGTGTGTATGTGTTGTTTTTACATATGCATGCATGTGTAAGCGTCGCTAATAGATCTTAGCAGGATCATGTTTTACACATGATGAAATTAAAATCCCCAGGCGTGGCCACCAGGTGTCAGAGAGAGTGTGTCTGTTGAGAGATCACTCTGGCTTGGACGGCTTGGTATGTACTTATGTGTGTGTAGTTTAAAATTTGTTATGGACACTCCCTTTAGGTCAGACTTAGGAGCAGCACATGGCCGTGTCAAACTCTCATGCAAAGATGGATTGAAATGTGCACACGCCTTACATGCGTAAGCAGCGATATCCTTTGCGCCATGCTTTGTGAATGTTTATGTCATGTACTGTATGTTCTCACATAAAGGAATATTTCATTGCTCAGAGGTTGTGCTTTCATGCTTTAAAAGAATCTTCTGAGTTCAGCGCAAGTTTCTACTTAGATCCTATATGGCAAAAATTAAATAAATAAATACAAAAAAAATAATAATATATTATTATAATATATTTTATTTTATTAGCAACATCACATGAGTAGCCGCAAAATATGGCTTTATATCGGCATGGCTGTGATTCGGCTGTAGGTAATCACAGTGTGATGATATACAACTATATCTCACGGCTACAAGTGTGTTATTGCATTTATACAGTTCAACAACATGAGTGTGTAAATACATAAGAAACAACAACAGAGTGTCTTTAAAAACCCTCTTTTATGCAGAACTACTTCCTTCCACCATAGATTTAAAATCTAAGTTCTGAGGGATTCCAGAAGAACTGGCCAAGGTGAAGCCATTCTCTGTGGGTTCAACGTCCGCTGACACCCTGGAGCTCACATCTCGGAAAACGTTGAAGCTAATTTTCAAATAGATGTTATCTTAATCATCAAGCCGCATATTTTATGTCTAAACAAGTACATTCTCGCCTAAAAAACTGCATTCCGTGACACAAAAACAGTATTATTTTTAAAATTATAGTGGATTTGAGCATCCACCATGTCACTTACTGAGAAAAAAACGCAAATGGAGTTCTGTTATCACTCAAATATAACACTCTTATCAGCCAATCAGATTTGAGGACTAGAAAGAACTGTTGTATAAAATTACATATTATATTATTAATTTCTACCTGGATCCCATATGGCAAAAAAAAAAAAAAAATATATATATATATATATATGAGATCCAAGTAGAAATTTATAATATAATGTGTAATTTTATACAACAGTTCTTTCTTTATATATATATATATATATATATATATATATATATATGTACATAAATATATTTAAAAATAAAATACAGTATGTTTTAATGTATGCTGCCAATATATATTTATTCTAACAGTATATATTTTTGACAAATATAAATATATTTTGTAAGCATTTAAACATGCATTTTCTTGCCCCTGAAGTACATTTTGACGTATATTTTGGTATATGAAGGTTGAAACTAAATATTTATATAATTTCAAAAATATATTTAATTTAGCTTCATATTTTACAAAATCTGTTTAGCATATATTATAAATATATTTTGGAGAGAAAGAATATATATATACAAAATGTTTAATAAAAGTTTCGCTGCTCAAGTAATGCACAAATTTTAGAAGAATTAATGTGAGTGCTTTCATAAAATAAAAATAAAAGTTCACATTTAAACTTTTAAATCCTCCAAAAATTGGTCCCATTGTACTTCCAATTTAAGTGAGTCACTTTTTTTTTGTAATAAAACAAGTCAAAATGAATTTCTGTGGTATTCAGCATTGTCACAAATCCAGATTATAACTGAATTCAGAATATTATTTCAGGATAATAATAATATTTTAGTCTTCTGTTTTACATGGAAGTAAACCTATCCTCCTCCAATTAAGAATACACATAAGATGGGGTCATTAGGCACTCAGAAACAATTATTACTGTAGAGTTACCACATATAGTTTTTCATTTATATCCACCTTATTTTTCCCATAAGAACGAGCATGGCCATTGTGTCTGGCTTCCAGTCTCATCCGCTTCCAGCTATTGTTAAACAGCTCATTTTTCTGCTTGATATTACAAATTGGTGTGTCTTAACATATTATTTTAATGTATTATCTTAATTATGAGCACACTGGTTTGCAGTCCAAACAGTTTCAGAATATACTACACGTTGCTATTCTTCTCGTTATTTCCCTATAGCAGCTAATAAACCGGAAGTCTCGCCCAAAGGGTTACTTAGGCGTTAAATAATAAGGTGGATAGGCAAATCTGCTCTTGGTTTGCTGCTGTAATGTTTCGTATTTTTCTACAGTGAAATCTGGAGCTTATCCAGCAGCTTTCTGTGACCCTCCCTGTAAGGACAGCCTCTGATTGCCGTCAGTCACGTATAGCTGTGGATTATGTGTCCTCTATACTATCTGTACACACCCTCTTACTGCCACAGGACATTTATGGCAGTCTGCATGTATTAATAACTGTCTGGTTGTGGCTGGAGGTGTAGGGACAATGGAATGAGGCGAGGACTTTGAGATGGAGAGATGGATTACTCTGAAAGGCTAAACAGTCATGGGGTTACAGGCAAAATGGAGCCTCCTAGAGGGGCTTGCATTAATGAAAGCCACAACCATCTATTCTGTTGCTTAACTGGCCTTGAATGACATGATGCTGATTTTCATTCCTTTGCCAGTCAGTGATGAAAATTCAGCCGTTCTTCTTGCAACAAACATCTTTAGGAGTGAATGTTATGGTTCATGTTCATAACAGTTCATGTTCAAATACTGTATCATGCTCTTGAAAGCAAAACGCTCATTATAGCGTTGCAGAGTTGGATGAAAGCATGCATAAACCAGGTCCAGCATATACAGTGCCTTGCGAAAGTATTCATACCCCTTCAATTTTTTCATGTTTTATGTTGCAGCCTTACGTTAAACTGTTTTAAATTACTTTTTATCCACATCAGTCTAAACTCCATCAGCAAAAAACAAAACTGTTTTTTTTTTTTCAGCAAAAAACAGATTTTTAACAACTGTGCAAATTTATTAAAAATAAAACTCTGAAATAAGTACACTGCATAAGTATTCATACCATCTTTTTTTAGTGGCATTTCAGAGGAAAGGACTGAGTTTGGCCACACTGCCAAAAAGCCCAGATCAGTGAAGTGTTGCAGTGATGTTTGTCCATCTATAAGTTTCTCACATCTGCATGTATGATCATGGAGCTCAACTAGAGTGACCATCTGCTTCTTGGTCACCAGTCTAACCAAGGCTCTTCTCCATCAGTTGCTCAGTTTGAACAGAAGGCCAGCTCTACAAAGAGTCCTAGTGGTTCCAAACTTCTTTCAGTATGGATAATGGACACTACATGCTTCTGTGAACCTTTAATTCAGTGAATTCTTTTCCAGATCTGTGGCATGATACAATCCTGTCTCTGAGCTCTACAGGCAGATCTTTTGAACTCAGGGCTTGGTTTTTGCTCTGATATGCATTTTCATCTGTTAAACCTTTTATTTAGAGGTGTGTGCCTTTCCAATCATACTTATTCAAAGAGTGTGCTACAGGTTAACTCCACTCGAAGTGTAGTAACATCTACAAGTGATATGAATGCTTCTGAGCTAAATTTAAAGTGTCCCAGAAAAGTATATGAATACTTATGCAATGGAATCATTTCAGTTTTTTTTTATTTCTAATAAATTTGCAAAGTTGTTATAAACCTGTTTTGTGTTTTGTCATTATGGTGTATGGAGTGTAGATTGATGTGGGGAAAAAAGTAATTTAAATCAGTTTAATATAAGGCTGCAACATAAAACATGAAAAAAAATAAAGGGGTATGAATACTTTTGCAAGGCACTGTATATGAGCATATTTTGGTCACATTTATTTTGACATATTATCAACTTTATTCTTTATATTATATAAAAGTCACAATAAAACTGTCTTGGAAAATGTTTTACCACGCTTGCTTTATTTACTTTTCTTACAAATTAATTTTATTGTTTGACCCAGACTTTCAATGTTAGACTAAAAAATCCATCATGAAAACATGTGATGTGTGAAGAAAACAAAGAAAAATCAAGAAAAAATTTGTTATTTACAATCACACTTTTAAATGTATGTCAAATTAAAAGTGTGCTAATTATTTTAATTTTGTATACATAGGCTACTTAAAGGGATAGTTCACTGAAAAATTAAACTTCTGTCAGTAATTAAATGCTGTCGTTTTTAATCCCGTAAGACCTTTGTTCATCTTTGGAACACAAATTAAAATATTTTTGATGAAATCCAAGAGCTTTCTGACCCTGCACAGACAGCAATGCAACTACTATGTTCAAGGCCAAGAAAAGTAGTAAGGACATCGTTAAAATAGTCCATGTGACATTAGTGGATCAACTGTAATTTCATGAAGCTACGAGAATACTTTTTGTGTGCACAGAAAACAAAAACATCTTTGTTCAGCAATTTCTTCTCTTCTGTGTCAGTCTTAAATGTGTGTTCACGAGAGTACAACAACGCATTCATGTGTTGCTGTTGACGCAGAAGCTGGCAAAGTATCCCTTTAAAACAACAAGAAATGTATATGTTTAATACACATTAACACACATGTTTAAATGCTAACACAAAAAATATCCCGATTTATTAATGACACTGGTCAATAATAAATGTGGAGATGTCTATGACTTTAAGAAAATGGACAAAAACATCTGAATTCTGTGGTGCAGGTTTAGACATTGTTAGTGGACAAATTAACCACTGAGAGTGTGAAATGTGTGTTTTAAGTTAGTTAAAGTGCCCACACCCTTATTTTATGACTCTTTGGCTGACATAGCGACCAATCTAATTTATTGTCTGAATGCCTCTGGCACTCTTCAAAGGATAGATTAGATTAAAGCAGTTTGTATCATGATTTATTGTATTTAAAGTAAAAATGTGATGATGAAATTAATTTTGGCAGTTTTTTGTGCATTTAAGTGTATGATTTTGTGTGTAGCGGAGACAAAGTACCAGCCAAAGATGCTGGTATAGGATTGATCCTTTTAGAAAGGGGAAACTGTCAATTTGATACACTTCCTGCCCAGATCTGTAGGGACCAGATGTTTTCCTACCCTGAGAGATAAGGACTATGTCACCATACAGCAGTCAAAATGCTCACATGAAGCAGGAAGTTGGTAAACATTCTTAAGCTCACTTCTTCTAATAGAAACCTCCTGAGGGTTCAGCTTCTATAATGGAGACATAATGGTCACATGAAATGGCTTTCTGTAGATAAGAGCATGTGCAGGACATTTAGCCATGTTTACTTTCATTAGAATGCATCAGCTTCTACTTTACCTGCGAACGCCTCTATTAGATTGAGATTTAGGGATCATTACAGATCAGTATTTTGAACCAAACTTCTCAAAATATAATATCATGCATAGCAATAGAATAAAAATTTCCTGATAATTTACTCACCCCATGTCATCCAAAATATTCATGTCTTTCTTTATTCAGTCGCAAAGAAATTAAGGTTTTTCGAGGAAAACATCTCAGGATTTTTCTCCATATAGTGAACTTCTATGGTGGCCAATAATTCAAAGGTCCAAATTGCGATTCAATGTAGCTTCAAAAAGCTCTACACGATCCCAGGCGAGGAAGAAGAGTCTCGCAAAATGATCTGTCATTTTCTTAAAGGAGAACTCCACTTCCAGAACAACAATTCACAAATAATTTACCCACCCCCTTGTAATCCAAGATGTTCATGTCTTTCTGTCTTCAGTCATGAAGAAATTATGGTTTTTGAGGAAAGCATTTCAGGATTTTTCTCCATATAATAGACTTTATTGGTGCCTTGATTTTGAACTTCCAAAATGTCGTTTAAATGCAACTTCAAAGGACTCTAAACGATCCCAGCCGAAGGAGAAGGGTCTTATCTAGTAAACCATCGTTAATTTTTTTCGGAAAATAAAAATTTGTATACTTTTTAAGCACAAAAGCTCGTGTAGCACAGGCTCTGGGATGCGCGTTCACGACACTACGTACTATTAAATCACGTCGAAAGGTCACACGGAACTTAGGCGGAACTACAGACTCAGTGTTTACAAAGCGAACATGCAAAGACTAAGAAAGTGCAAGTAAGTCAAACTCTTTTTACAAACAAAAAGATACAACAATGTCAGCCGATTCTGAAGTTGTAGGAGAAAATAAGATGGAGTTTTTCGCCTTTCTATACCTTTTTGAGCCGGAGTACACAGACGATGAACTTAGACGTGATTCGTAGTAGTGATGGGAAGCTCGGATCATTTTACCGACTCGGACCTTTGTCTCTCGTTCAGCAAAATGAACAAAGCTTTTTTCGAGTCATTTCATTCATTTTAGCAAAATATAATTAAAATGTTACGTGTTACTTCCCTAACCCATCTACTCATACCTGTCAAGTTTTGGATTTGAAAATAAGGGAAATTTTCCGGCGTCCGCCGCGAGCAGTCCCACCACCCCAACCAAGCTCCAGTATCCCTTACATTTTAAGACAGGTGACAAGAAAGCTAAAATCACCACTTGTCAACCACTTATAAACTACAATCGGCTTTATGCACAGCTGCACTACTTCCTGAACTTCAGGCAGCTCCTTTGTTTCCTGTCTGCCATTATTGGACAAACTGATTAATCCAGGTGATCAGTTTGTCCAATAATGGCAGACAGGAAACAAAGGAGCTGGCTGAAGTTCAGGAAGTAGTGCAGCTGTGCATAAAGCCAATGATAGGCCTACCTTTGTTGACATTGACATGCTGTGAACATTCATAGCCTAAATGAAAACACAAAAGGGTATATATGAAGAGCATTTATTTAAAGGCTTATTTGCATATTTTCTGTTCATTTAACATTGCTTGTCTTTACATTTACATTTCATTTTCATTCCACATTCTTTTCACATTCACACACTCATTCATTTCATATTGTTTTTTTGTACAGTTTTTCTTTTCATTCCACATAACTTTTCTTTACTCTTTTAGTGACTTATTGTACTCATTTGTTGCAGACTTTGCATTCTTTAAGACTGTTTTGGAAGGATACGTTATATAGGCATGTTTTTGTGCCTCTAGCCCGCGCTTGTGCTTGGCGGATTTCTCGTGCTGGCATACATCATTCCTTCCCCCGTGTGCGATGCTAAAGTCGCAGTTACAAATTTTACAGAACGCGTGACTGTCCCCCACCCTGCTCTTCTTCAGAAATATAAATTTTTTTTTTTTTAATAACGCAGGTTAAAATACGGGAGATTTACGGGAAAATACTAATACGGGAGGACGGCGGGAAAGAAGGGTAAATTACGGGACTTTCCCGGCCAAAACGGGATACTTGACAGGTATGCATCTACTGCTTACACAAATGTTGATCACACTACAAACAAGACAAAACTATAATGCTATAAGAAACAGAAAAGATTAATTCAATGTTTACCTGGGTCTTTAGTCTATGATTAGCTCACCTCACCTCTTATCTGACAAGTTTTCAGGTTTGAGTCGTCCATTCATCACATGACAGCCCCAGGAGATGAACGAACGACTCGGAAAAACCCGAAGACTCAAAACAGGTGAACTAATTCCAGTACAGAACCTAATAGGATGTTGCGCATGCGCGACTGAACGAATCACTCCCCGAGACGACTCGTTCTTCCCGAGTCACATTAAAAATTCGTTCAAAATTCGTTCAAGAACGCTTATCAGAGCCTGTGTTACACCAGCTTTTGTGCTTAAAAAGTATGCAAATTTTTATTTTTCAAAAAAAATGACCGATCATTTCGCTAGATAAGACCCTTCTTCCTCGGCTGGGATCGTTTAAAGCCCTTTGAAGCTGCATTTAAACTACACGTTACGTAGTCACGTTGAAAAGTCACAAGTGACGTAGGCGGTAATACTGACCCAGTGTTTACAAAGCCAACATGCAAAGAAAGTCAAACGCCCTTTAGAAAAAAGGTAAAACAGCGATGTCGGATGATTTTGAAGTCAAAGGAGAAAATTAGATGGCGTTTTTAGCCCTAACCTACCTTTTTGAACCATAGTACACAGACAAAGAACTGATCGCGCTTGACCTTTCCAACGTGATTACGTAACGCGTAAAGTCGAACTAGTGCAAGATGAGCATTTGTGGTTAAAAAGTATAGAAATTTTAATTTTTTAAAGAAATTGACCAATCGTTTCGCTAGACAAGCTCCTTATTCCTCGTCTGGGATCGAGATTGTAGATCCCTTTGAAGCTGCAATTTAGACCTTTATCCAGTTGGCCACCACAGAAGTCCACTATATGGAGAAGAATCCTGGAATGTTTTCCTCAAAGACCTTAATTTCTTTGTGACTGAAGAGAGAAAGACATGAACATCGGTGACATGGGGGTAAATTATCAGAAAAAGGATTGAACTTCTCCTTTAATGCAATTAAAACGCTATGCAATTAAATACATTACATTATTTAATAAAATAATGCATTTATTTAATATATAAATAATTAAAATAGGAGTTAAAACACTGTGCAATGAAAAATGCAAGGTGGTCTTCAATCACTGCAGGAAGCTGTACGTTATAAGAGTAACATGAACCAGGGATCCCTTGTGTGATATTTATGTTCATTTCAAGTGTTCTAGCCTAAACATATGAGGTAGAAGTGCACTTTGCACCCTTCATCCGTTCTCGGTTTCTCTTTCTTCATCTGCCTTTCTCCCTCTGTGACGACATGAGGCTCTCCTGGAATTCTCCAACTTCCCCTCCCTTGGCTGGTGTGGCCTGAACCTTGACATATAACATTCTTGTACTTCTCTGACTCTATCCCTCAGCAAGGCTATCTACTGTAACCATCGGAGTGAGACGAGAGAAAACTCAACGAACCTCACAGCTGCGACAACACACGCCTTCACAGAGCTGACAAGAGAAAACACCCTGCTGCCTTGGGTGGGAGTGTGGATATATGTGTGTGTGTTTAATCTCTGACTCCTCGTGTCACACACTCTCACATACAGAAAAAAATATATTTTCTACTAGAAAAACAGAATTTCTGTTCATGGCTAAACACATGTTTTTATTATCATTTTTATTAACAGAGGTCCGGTCAACAAAAAAGAATCATTTTTTTTTGGTCAAGTATGGTATTCTATGCTGAAAAAAAAAAAAACAGCTAAAACCAGCCTAGGCTGTCCAGCTATGACCAGCCTGGAAGTGGCCAAAACCCCTCTAAAACCAGCCTGCTGACCATCTAAGACCAGCCTGGATGACCTAAGCTGGTTGGCTGGTTTTAGCTGTTTTTTCAGCAGGGTTCTTGGAAGAAATACCATTGTATATGAATATGGATACATGAACATCTGATAAAATTAGTGTACATGGTTGATGGTGCCATTTGTAAAGTAGGAGTCATATTTTTGAAGCTTCATCACTGACATAAACAGCTTTATTCCTGTCTGTAAATACTTGCTTTGTATTACATTTGCATTTTTACCACACAAGAAAATACAGCGATGAAGATTATTTTCTCCTGCTTTTATTGCCTATAAAATCATTATTAGTTGTATTTGTCAAACAAACTGTTCGGTAATGATATGAGTCTTTGTAAAATTTTACTGAAAAATCCTCTGACGAGTCAGATTACCATATAAATATTTCAGTATTTGATGAATATTTATATTCGTGTTTTCTGTCTGCTGTTTGGAAACAAAGCTAACGATGCTCTATTCTTAAAGGAACACTCCACTTTTTTTGAAAATAGGTTCATTTTCCAACTCCCCTAGAGTTATACAGATGTGTTTTACCGTTTTTGAATCTATTCAGCCAATCGCCGGGTCTAGCGGTAGCACTTTTAGCATAGCTTAGCATAAATCACTGAATCCGATTAGACCATTAGCATCTCACTATAAAATGACTAAAGAGTTTCAAGTTAAAACTTGACTCTTCTGTAGTTGCATCGTGTCCTAAGACTGGCGGGAAATAAAAAGTTGCAGTTTTATAGGCCGATATGGCTAGGAACTATACTCTCATTCCGGCGTAATAATCAAGGAATTTTGCTGCCGTACCATGGGTGCAGCAGGCGCAAGGGAGTTGGAAAATGAGCCTATTTCCAAAAAAAGTAGAATGTTCCTTTAAATGAATAACTCGTTTGAGTCGGTTCTTTGCAATGAATCGCTCAAAATCGCTTGAATCGGTTCGCGATTCAGTTCGAATCATTCGAACAGATCGCTCAGACGCTCACACGCTGAACAGTTTGTGTGGAGCGGGTACTGGAGAACAAAACAGTTTAAAACACTGTGAACGAAAAAACTTTACTCACAGTACGACGAAACATTTACTTACAATAAACTCAACTAAACCTACAAAGCCATCCAGTCGCCAAAGATGAAGAGGGCCTTGTGAACAACTATGTACTTCAGGTAAAAACATTTAGTCAATGAAAACTCTCATAAAGGCTAACAAAAAATAGATGTACCATGGTGTACACTTGGATTACCATGTCCATTTTATGCTACCATAAACGCAGTGTCCTGGAATAAATATCGAAGTATGTTGTTACTTGAAAGGTTATTTTGAGAAACTGCCCTCGTCGTTCATGTCAGATAAGGCATGATATGGATTTATTTCTGTCCTAAAGGAAGGCTGTACTTTAGTCTCTTGTTTGTTTGAACCAAACTCATTTGTCCTCAGTCTGTTTATGTTTTGGTGGGTGAGGTTATTGTGGTTTATTCCTGATTTGTAGTACATATTTATCATGCTTTGTATGGAACAAGAGCGCCCTGAGAATATTATGTGACATCAGTGACGACATTCAAAATATGTGAGATGATATGAACGGGCTCCAGGCAGGAAAATGTCAGCACAGTAATGATTAGTTTTAATGTTTTCATCCTTGTTGGTATGATATTGTGATGTTTTTAGCAATATCTGGTTAATAATGATAAAAATATGATTGTCTGGTGTTGTGTTGGTCTTGCGACCTTTTTAAGACTGCATAAAGACAGATTTGGTCTGGATCTGAGCCTAGTTTATGGTTTCAGATCAGACCGCAGACTGGCTTCCAGCAAAGTGAGATGATAATTACCTCAACCAATAGTCTGTGTGGTATCTTTTGATGACCCCACAGTTATTTTTCCCACCATTTACCCAGTTTAATGTGATTTTGGTGGTAGTGGCAGTTAACACATAGTGGAATGGAAAAAGTTGTTCATTTGTTGTTATTTTTAGGAAAATTGAAAACATTGACAGCATGGAGAAAATGCAATAAATGTCATAAAATGTATTATAGAATATGGTCTTTCTAAAAATGTATTTCTAGTATCTTATGCAAGGCTTGTTTTTAACTAATGTCTTGAAGCATTTTTCTATTGCTGTAGGTAAGTATACAAAAATAGACAAATTCCCTGTGATAAATCATATAGCTATGGAAACATTTTTTTAGTTTAAATAATATATTATTTAGAAATATTTTATGTAATATATTAATTTATAGAAATATTGCATTCTATGTGCAAAATAATAGTAATTATTAATATTAGTAATAGTAGTAGTAGCAGCCTATTATGTTTTTATACACTACCAGTCAGAAGTTTTTGAACAGTAAGATGTTTTCACCAAGTCACAGTAAAATTTTGAAATATTTTTGCTATTTAAAATAACTGTTTTCTATTTGAATATATTTTTAAAATGTAATTTATTCCTGTGATCTAAGCTACATTTTCAGCATTATTACTCCAGTCTTTAGTGTCACATGATCCTTCAGCAATCATTCTAATATGTTGATTTGCTGTTCAAGAAACATTTTATTATTATTATTAATATTATTATCAATATTTAAAACAGTTGAGTACATTTTTTCTGGAAAATACCATTCAGAAGCTTGGAGATATTTAAATTGATCAGAAGTGATGATAAATACATTTATAATGTTACAAAAGATTTCTATTTCAGATAAATGCTGTTTTTTAAACTTTAAACATAATAAGCTTTGAAATCATAGGAATAAATCACGTTAAAATACATTCAAATAGAAAACAGTTATTTTAAATAGTAAAAATATTTCAAAATTGTACTGTTTTTGCTGTACTTTGGATCAAATAAATACAGGCTTAGTGAGCAGAAGAGACTTCTTTAAAAACCTTTTGACTGGTAGTGTATACATATATGTATACAAATATAATTTATACAAAAAAGTTATGCTTAAAACAAAAAAAAATGTAATTTAAAGTAATAAAAAGTAGAATAAAAAATTAAACTTAATTCGTGTTTCATGTAATTGACTTCTAAGATGATTGGTAAAAGACAAATCCTGTTGTTTTAAGGGTTTTTAGGGTTTATATTTTTAGACAAATTAAAAATTAGGAATAGTTTTTTTTTTTTTTTTTTAAGGGCCTGGTCTTGACCTCATCTCTGTTGTATGCTTGTTTAGAAAGTATCATTAGCTTAATTTCCCGGAGATTATATTTGTAATATCATGATTATCGCCTTAACCACTTTCCGTTTTATGGTGATTAGAACTCAGAGGGCGTGAGACAGCAGTCAGTAACACATAAACGCTGACATGCTTTCTCTTAAAGTGATGAGGGACCACTGAGCCCCACCCGAATCCCTTCTCTATGATGTCATCGCCCTCTAATATGCAAACCAGCTGTTTGCTTAAATGGCCTTTAGATACCAGCCAAATTTTTGCACGTGTGTTGAGGAATGAGGGCGCAATGAAGAGAGAACATATGTGTGCGTTTCATATCAAGGTAAACAGACCGGCAGCCAAATAAATGAAAAATTGGATCATATAGATCCAAGGCACACAAAGACGAGGTCTCACTGGGGTAAAGTAGAAATGAATAGTAAGCGCAAATCAATTCATTTTTCAAAACTTTATTCCTATCACAAACATACATCAGTTTAACACAATGCTAGTACACCGATCCAAAATATGACGGAACACCGGAATGTTAATACAAAATGTCATAGTTCAAATAAAGGACATGATATTCATATGTATATACGTTTAAAACATATCATTTTCTGTTGGTTTATTCTAAAAGATACAGTCACTCTAGCACCAAATTTTGACCCCAAGTATTTAAACAAAATATGCGCTCAAAGGTAGTGTAGAAATGTTCTTTTTGTCTGCACTGTTTTTCATTTTATTGGAGTTAATTGACTAAAACTAAAATTGATGGTCCAGGGCTTCATGGCTGCACCCAATTACATCATTTCTTTGCCTAATGATTTCTGTACAGTGTAGTAGCAAATGTAGATACAAAATAAAACGTACCCACCCAAGAAACTCCTAATAATCAAGGCAGGTCATTCAAACGATTAATTCAGTCATTCAGTCCATAAACACTACATCTAAATGTCTAGAATAAAAACATTACAAAAAGAGCATAATACTGGTTTACAAAGTACAGTAAAGCTGTAACTCAATCCAGAAATGTCAGATAACACTTAGCCGTCACCCTGAGCAGTAAAGGGCTTTGCAGCATATATAATTGGTTGGATTCTACGTTAAGGGTTGTTTGCAGCAATGAAATGGAGTTGATGCATTGATGCTTGAACAGATTTTTCACGCTCAGCAACTCCAGGAATCATTACTTTGTCATGCAGTGATATTAACAAAATTATACAAGACTAATAACTAGTCAAATCATACTGTACACAAAGACAAACATATGGAACATTTCATATAGTCTAGGAACACACAAACAACCCGTCGCAAACAAAAACACAACTTGCGTCCTAAGTGTTTCTTTGTGATCTGATTTACTCTCAGTTGTAAGCTGATTGTTTTAGCATCATATTACAATTTTCTTGCTATAAATCATTACTGTCGTAACTGCCATTTACAACTGCTTTCATAATATACAACAATCTTTCATATAGCACTGAAACGTGTACATTTATTTTGATTTTGGATAGGGAGGAAGATTACTTGACCAATTATTTTATCCCAATTTTTAGTCTTATATATTTGTATATCTTTAACTTTGCCTCAAAAGGTGTTCTGTTTTAACTTAAATTTAACATTTTGTGTCGTTACATGTAAATTTGTGAATCTGAGTCTTTGCCTCCCTTGTGCCTTCTTACGGCCAAAGTCACTATGCAGTAGATTGAGCTGGGTTTAAGAAGCAGGGACTGAGCGTTTCACCCAGACCCTTGGTGTTAGATCGGCTTGTTCACAGCTCGGTGTCTGCTGTTTTGGTGGTAGAGTGGCCATTGGTGGCGGCAGGAGGAGTCTGGGCCTTCACTGCCTCTTGTGACTCTCCGTTAAGACTGGGCTTCTCCTGGGGTTCGGGTTGGTTTAGAGGGGCTACGGACACCAGAGTGTTGCCTTGGTTCTCCTCATCAGGCATGTATGACTCCTCAGCCTGTGGGAACACAAGATACAAAGATTTGACTTTTTGTTTTTCTTTTATTATTACTATAATGTTTTTACTACTACTACTGCTTTTTTATTTTGCAAGACACTTAACTCTAGGAGTATTCCCAGAGAAAATAATATTGTTCAAATTTATAAAATGAGCGTAAAATTTATAACTCGAGACTTAAAGTTTCTTTAGAGATTTTTCTTCTAAAATTCCTTGGGATGAATAACAATAGACACAAATGAGACAGTTGTTAACTTGTTACAGTATAAAACTATAAAATCAATGGATCTAGCATAACATAGCTCAGATTATTTGGTCTTGAAAGAAGATATGTGACCAAGAAACACAAAACCAGTCATCAGGGTCAATTTTTCGAAACTGAGATTTATACATCATCTGAAAGATGAATAAAATAAGCCTTTTTGATGTATGCAACAGTTTGAAAATCTGAAATCTTAAGGAAAAAAAAAAAAAATCTAAATATTGAGAAAATCATCATTAATGTTGTCCAAATGAAGTTCTTAGCAATGCATATTACTAATCAAAAGTTAGGTTTTGATATATGTATGGTAGGACATTTACAAAATATCTTCATGGAACATGATCTTTACTTACAATAATTTTGACCCATAAAATGTATTTTTGGCTATTTCTACAAATATAGCAATGCTACTTAAAACTGGTTTTGTGTTCCAGGGTCACACATATATTTTTCTCCTCCTATATTGACATCCTTTTGTCCTATATGTGTACTGTAAATTAAAATGTGAAATTAAATTACTACTTGGTACATATCACAATGCATTAAACTACGAAAGTAGTTGAAGGGATAGTTCACCCAAAATTTAAAATTCTGTCATTAATTACTCACCCTCAATGCCTTCCAAACCTGTAAGACCTTTGTTAATCTTCAGAACACAAATTATGATATTTTTGATTAAATATTTTAATAAAGTCTTTATTTTTGTTTTTTTGTTTTGCGCACAAAAAGTATTCTCATAGCTTCATAAAATTACGGTTGAACCACTGATTTTACATGGACTATTTTAACAATGTCTGTACTAACTTTCTGGGACTTGAACGTGTCAGTTGCATTGCTCTCAATGCAGGGTCAGAAACCTCTCAGATTTCACCAAAAATATCTTAGTTTGTGTTTGAAAGATGATCGAAGGTCTTACAGATTCGGAGCGACATGAGGGTGAGGAATTAATGACAGAATTTTCATTTTCAGGTGAACCATCCCTTTAATATTTTCATTTTTAGACAGTATTTTTCTAAATCACCACTGATGAGCAAGACCCTTGAACTAGGTCAGGATATTCTTTAAGCAGAATATGAAACTTCCATAAAATCATTGTTGTTAAAAGCTAAAGCATTTATTGAACAGCATATGGCTTATGAAATTCTGCCCTATGAATGTATTTTTTTTCATTGTATGACTCTTTCTGAAGTCTGCCGAGAGTGCACTTTATATCACTTTCATCATTTCACATCATTTAACAGAGAAGGAAAACAGCTTAGAACTATTGGCAAGAAGATGAAACAGTTAGTGTTTCACTAGCATGTGTTGTGGTTCTGAACATTTGATGGGGCGTATGCTGGAGGAACTGCGCTGCACTGATATGTTGCCAGTTGTTTCCCTCTTAATTATGAGCTTGGCAACATTTCCCTACCAAATACGCTGAACTTTGCATTTAAAATGCGTGCATAACACATTCAAATTGAGAATTTGATTGGGAACACTTGGTGGTGGAGATACAGTCGGTGAAGTCATACATTTGGGGAAGTGAATGAAAGTCTAAATTTGCTTCAAAGCTTTGTTTCGTGTTGAGTTAGAACATGCAATCGGATCCTCAAAAAATGATATTACAGTTAATGATCAGGTAGGACTGGACGATTAATAAGATCATTGCTGATCACACTGTGCGACATGGATCTAATAAACTTGGAAACGACATGCGTGTAAACTGTACGATGTTGACTCGAAGGCTAAAGAATAAAAGTCATCAGTATGCGCTAGTGGTAAACAAAAAGAGCATAATGAATCACACTTTGGCAGCTTTATTTTTATGTGTGCTAAAAAAAAAAAGTGGAAGCGGTGAAAGAGGAAGGAATAAGAGCTTGAGGTAAGCAGTTTCAGGTTTTAGAACCATGTCGCAATGATTTCATGTTGCGTTTTTATTGGCTCGTCAGTAAACGTGGGCCGTGGCAGCAAACACACCATGCCATGATCAGGCTGAATTTCTGACACTGAAAATGACTCGTAAATGATCGTAGGCTATCTTTGCTCGCAAGACCGTGACAACGGCCATCTTTGAACCTCTCTCACTGTAGGACCACAGATTAGGAGCCACGATTATAGAAATTGCCACGATTGTTTCACGATGCCAGTCTTTCGTTTGGGACAGCCGAAAATCGTGCAGTGTGTTTCAGGCTTTAGAAACACACTTTTATGTTTTGTGTGAACCTGACAGGACAAGATCACTGAGATCACTGCTCTTTCTCTGAGGCAGTATTGTATTTACATTCATTATATAAAACATTTGTTTACAGAAGATGAAAGTGTTTTTTTTGTGTGTGTGTGTGTGTGGTTTTTTTTTTTGCTTTTCACTTTTTACATTGCATTATTTAAAATAATATTCATTGACAAGAGAGACAGGTTATTTTCTACTTTTTGCATGACAGTATTTAAAATGTATTTTGTTTGCAAGAGATGCTGGTTATTTTCTTCTTTTGACATTACAAAATTCATTTATTTTGTTTGCAAAAAATGAAAGATAATTTCTATTTTTTTTTTCAGGAAACTTGCTTTTTACAATAAAACTGAAATGTGACTTTTTACGCAAGATGTCATCTTTTCAAGCAAGCGTTGGTTTCAGTTGTTCAAAAATATTCAACAAATAACCATAAATAGTTTGTTTCCTTCAATGCACTCTTTAATAGTTGAGTATTATTTACAGTAGAAACCTGAGGGCAAATGTTTTTTTTTTTTTTTTTTTTTAATTAATAATAATCAGTCAATTAAAAAAAAAATTGGTCAAAACAACAACAACAACAGAAAACGTTCAGTTTATTCAGGTTTTGGTTTTAGGTCATATTGCCCCGCCCTATGATCAGGGATGTTTTCTGGGTTTTGGTAAGTTTGACACTCACCAGTTTCATGCCTTTGCTGTTGGTTTGGCGATGGCACTTGAAGTAGTATATGCCAATTATTGCGGCAGCAAGGAGTAAACCGGTCGTCAGCACAGACACAAAAACAGCAGAGGAAGACCCAGAAGGTTCTTGAGAAGACCCAGTGGCATTATTCACTTGATCCTGCTGTAGAGAAACACCAAAATGTTAACACAACCAGGGATTAAATATTGGAGAGTTTTTGAGCATTTTGAAGGTATCTAAACAAGTTATGTAGTAAGATTTATTTTTTTGTCATAGGTCTGTTTTAAAAAAAAAATATTAAAGATGTCAAGCCACCAGTTGGTAGATATTGTATGTTTAATTGTGCAAGCTCATCTAATACGCACTCATCTTTTCTTTTTTTTTTTTTAAGATTTATTTTTGGCCTTTTTGACTTTATTATGATAGGACAGATCATAGCTGACAGGCAGTGAAGTGGGAGAGAGAGAAGGGGGCTTTATCCCTTTATATTAAAGTAATTTATTTTGTTAATACATGCAGCCTCCCTAAGCTTTCCTAATTTAGACATTTTCCACCTTTCCTGACATGTGTCCCCTACACGAAACTTATCTGTTGTGCAAAGCTTCATATAGCAAACAAAAAGAGGAAGTGAACAGGAAGGAGCCTTTGTAGTTTAGCACCTCTCCCTGACTTTCACAAAGCATGTGTGGGCTACGTTTCATCCCATGGTGTCATGCCAGAATAACCAATGCCTATCGTGATGAAAAAAAAAAACCCTGATTCTGCGTCAGACTGGCCTATCGCAGCTATCATCTCACCCACAGTACTTTCACCGGTCTCAGATCTGTTCTTGCCAACAATGGATGCTCATCATCTCCCTCCCACCCCAATTCTTCTGTCTAACCTCTTTCCTGGGTTCATAACCGCATGGCAGCAGTGAGAGGAAGCCCCTTTTCTCTCCCACTCATTCATCTTTTGTGTGGAGGGATTATTTATAGCGAATGACAAAACAGGATCTCCCTAATCTGAGCTCTCAGGCATCAACAGCTCAAACTGCCCTGCTAAACTCTATCCTCTCAGACACAAAGCTTCCTTCCTTTCTAATGTACACGGATGCAGATGACAGCAACTGAAAACATCTGAAATGACGCTGTCCATTGGTTTGAGTTGGCAAAGTAGAGATACTTAAAGTCTTGCAAAGAAGCTGTATAGTAGAGTTTAATCATTTTAAGCTCTTCTGATGACCTTTCGGGGTAGATACGGGATGGGTACATTAGTATATGGCTTCACTGTAACATATGAACATGGAAATGAAAATATAAATGTAGTTACTTTGATTTTTAAAAAATGTACTAATTGTAAGAGCAGGTGCGGCCATTTGTAAAATTAATGTGTCTGGTTTCTTGTCTCATCTGCTTTCAGCTTAATATTGCAAACTGGTGTGTCTTACCATAGTATTTTAATTTATTGTTTTGTTCATAACTAAATGGGGTGGAGAGTGAAATTTTCGTTATATTTAAGCAGCGGTCATATTTACAAGGTTTCTGTTAACGGCACAAATGAACATCACCCGTTTGGAGAGATTTGGACGGCATGGGGTGGAGAGTGAAGTCACTGCCTGGGATTGTTTTTGTTATTTCTAAAAAGGGGAAATATATTTGACGTTCATTTCAATGGCACAAACCGGCACAAATCGAGCACAAACAAACGGCGCCAGTTTGAAGCGATTTGGGGTGGAAAGTGACGTCATGAGATCAAAAAAAAAGTTTAATATCTCAAACACCAAACCAGCACAAACGTTCGTTTTTGCGGCACAAACGAATGGCATAGTTTGGGTGATTATTTCTTTTTATGGGGTGCTAACTTCACAGAGGTTTTTTCTTCTCGTTATTTCACTATGGTGGCTTGTGAACTGGAAATCTAAAACATTACCAAGAAACAGCTTATTTCCACGTTGAAAAATAAGGTCGATACAATAGCATTTATAATACTTTATAGAAATTTCACATACTTTTCTTTCAAAAATACGATGGTAATGCTATGATAGGCCTAAATGTCCGCAAATATGGTAGTACCATGGTACTTTGTTCCTAAGTAAATTACAAAGAGTACCAAAATGACCATAGTACTATGAAACTACCATCTGTTTTGGAGAAGTACAATGGCTGTGCCATGGTATTCTTGGAAGCAAATTGGAATAGTAGTAGGAAGGAATATCAGTCCCATGGTACTACCATTTGTATCACCTGATGAAACTTGAACAATGTGAATCCTAAATGTTGGGTTTAGAAAATTGTCAGCTAAATTAGCACAGGCCAAATGAACTGAAATGAACTGAAAAGCTGTTGACCAAAGAAAATCAGTGATCAATAATAAATTAAAAAACTTTATTAAGTTAAATAACCCAAAATGACTTACATTCGCAGCCATGGCACCTTTGTTTTCTGCCATCATCTTTTCATCATTAATGGAGCCTATGGTTTCTGTTTCTCTTTCTTTTAGCAGAGGTGTAGACGTGCTGGTGTCAGCAGCACCGGTATTTAATTGTGTTGCTAAAATCAAAGAATCAAGGATTAGTAGTATCACCAACTAAAAACATTTAAGAAAGTATTTGAGGGCTCATACCCTTTTCAGTAGAACCTGGTTGGTTTGGACCAGGTGTTTTTTGAAGACTGGGCCCAGAAGTTGCTGTTGAATCTAAAGTTGCCTGGGTTGTTGCCAAATTTGTTGCCTGTTCTGGTATTGCCGTTGCTGCTGATGCTAACAGGGGAGTTGTTGTACCTGTTGCTGCAGAATCTGCTGTTGAATTATTTGTGTCCTCTCCCCAACAGCCTACATGGAAACACAGAAAATGTTGAAGATGTCAAATAAGACAAGCTTTCGATTGCACTCCCACCTCACCTTGGTGAATTATGTATCTTCATGTTACATAAATAACAAAGAACATAATAAAATTGGCGCAGAATTGCCATTAATATGCTGCCCATAGCAGCAATTACAGTTGATCTCATTCATTTTGCTTTAAAAATAGCTTTGAGTTCAATATGATATAGATCACTTCTGACACAGAACATTCATCTATATGCAAACTATATGTTGTTGTGTTTCCTACTGAAACATGAAGTTGGGTCGGGACTTATCAGAAGGCCAGTAGCTTTGCAGAAGGTTGCAGAGAGCAGCACATCAGTATGTTTAATTCTTACTCACAAGTCCTTGATTTGATTCGTTTTAATTAGAATCTTCATTTCAGTTATATGTTTGCTGATATATGGAATTCACACTTCTAATTCAAACTTGTAACTCATCTTTTTGAACCACTTATTAAAAGATAGGATTTGTTTCAGGAATCAGGCTATACTGTGTCGTATATTTCTGATTGATTAAAAAGATTCGGCTCACAGGAGTCTTTTGTTTATAATGGGACTATACTGGTTGCGCTGTATGTTTTTTATTCACTAAAAATAATTTGAGTCATTTGTATGTGAATCAGACTACGGTGGCTGTGCAGTATGTTTTTGATTTACTAAAGAGTTTGTTTATAAAAGTAATTTGTGCATGAATCAGATTGCACTGGTTGCATTGTGTTTTTCAGTGTAGAACGTGATCACATTATATTCAGAATTCACATTCTCAACTCAATTTCATTTGCCATGATGCTATAAATTCTGTATACATAGCGCTGATGCAGGAAACTTTATAACTTAATGAAAATACAAATTTATAATGAAGTTATCCAACTTTTTGCTATGGGTGAGACTTCCGGGTTCATTAGCCGCCATAGGGAAATAACGGAATAACCATGGTAAACGGTAACACACTTTGCACTACAAACCAGTGTGTTCATAATTAAGATAATACATTAAAACAACATGGTAAGACACATCAATTTGCAATATCAAGCAGCAAAACGAGCTGTTTTGTACAGCTTAAAATAGCTGGACAGATGAGACCTGAAGCCTGACCCGTAAAATTTACAAATGGTCCCTTCTTATGGGGAAATAAGGTGGATAAATTAGAATAATGATAATATTAATTTGAGAAGTTTTGCAAAATGCTACATTTTGGATTTAAGCAAAGATTTCCATGCAACCCGTTCACTTTGCATATCATGCAGTCAATAAGGGTTTGCCATGTTTGACCAATGTGTCAGATCTTCCTTATCCAGAGGCTGCCGCTCAGTGTTTGCTAGCATGTGGGTGGTAGGTGCACGCTGAGGTTGCGAAAAGGTTAAAGAAGCCTGACCCCTTCTGACTGTTATTTAATGCCCTTCTGTCTCCACCCTCTCCAAAAATGTGCCCTGTTTGCACAGTCACTCTACATTATTAAAAACTTAAGCAGGAGGGTAATGCTGAGCAAATAAACATCACCCTCGAAAAGTCAAGACCTTTGTCTTTGTTGTGCATTACCACACTCCTTAGTAAAGAGTTATGTCTAGAGACGCGGTATGCAGGAAATGAGTGGCCGGGTGTAAAGTATAAATAAATTCATTTCCCCGTTTGTTTAAGGTGTTGCATCCTCAACTAACTACGCCATATCCGAAAGTCATTGAACTTGAGTTCTTGCTAAAAGTAACATTTTAAGATAAATTACTTAAGTTTTTACTTTTGACCAACACATTGAATTATTCAAGGATGATGCAATTATTTTCACACTAAAGTCATGTTAATATGCATGTTGTTTTTTTTAAAAAGGAAACAGGACAACTGGAAATTAATTATTTTGATAACGTGCCACAAATGCTTAGTTGAACCTGGAATAGTCTTTTAAGTGGTTTTCAAACAGTAGACACAGTTTTTTGGCATTGGGGCTTTGAGCAGCTGAGCTCTAAATCTAGAATCATTTCTGGTGTCATTTAGGACACCACTTGTTTTTCTGTCAAACTTGTCACGGAGGCTTTAGAATGCCATCTGGAGCTCATGGGTGGTCTTGTGTTTTCCTAACTAGCAATGCTAAGATATCTGCCACAGTCTGATCATAAAGTGATTCTACATATGTCTCAACAGGTGTGACTTTGTTTGTGACTATTAGCATTTTGTGATTTTAAGGGTGCGTGGCCACCATGATCGCGCTCACAGCTTAAAGCGCCCCTCTCTCATTACAGAAACACCCTGAGTATCTTGTAAGCACGTCTATCGGGCTTGATACTGTGCGTGGCTAGCCATATATTTTAATTGGCTGAACTGGGCATGCATCCTACAGGTCTTAAAAATGTTAATAAAACTAAGCGCTGACTTACACAAGCCAAAACCTGACATGTTTATTGATATAATAATTGTTAGGAAGAATGTTCCCTTCTCCTCACATTGTATAAACAAGGCGAGTGTACATGTGCACTTCTGTATTTGTGTGTTTTCTTTTACAAATGAACAGCGCCATGTTCTTTTTTTAATGTGCACGATGACAAATGTCTTTAAATGTGTACAAAACAAAATTCCCTTGCCAGCAGAACATGATCGCACACACTAGCAATGTCCTGTTTTGCATACTTTCTGTCCCAATTAGTATGTGACATTAGAATTAGTGCATCATAGTTTTAAGGTAAATTAGCTATATGTTAATTGCTAAAATACAAATGCAAAATAACCAAAAGATGTTTTCTTGGCATCTTACAGTACAGGGAATGAAGTTGTGACATCCATATAGCAGGAAACACTGATATTTGTGTTGAATCACCCGAGACAAA
This sequence comes from Cirrhinus mrigala, assembly GCA_036247105.1. NCBI lineage: Eukaryota > Metazoa > Chordata > Actinopteri > Cypriniformes > Cyprinidae > Cirrhinus > Cirrhinus mrigala. Next base: position 9,513,259 of record CM070029.1, on the reverse strand, counting down.
TTGGGAGTTAGTCTTGACTAACCAATGAATTTCCATGTAAATGTTGTCTTTCATAGCCAGGACCTCTGATTAAACCTTGTGAACACAATTTTGTTTATCCCGGCGGTCTGATAAAAACCTTGTGTTGTGTGAAGTCAGCCAGTCAAATCTTGAGTTTGCCAAATCGAGAAAGTACTTTGCAGTTTTTTACGTGGGCAGACAGGAAGTGTGCTGTCTGAGTATGCATACATTGTTTGCTTAAACTTGTTCTTGCATAAAATGCATACATTTGATCAGTCTTCAGTCATGCCACTTACAGCTACACTACCAGTCAAAAGTTTTTGAACAGCAATGTTCTTTGAAGAAGTCTCTTCTGCTCACAAAGCCTGCATTTATTTGACCCAAAACACAGCAAAAATTGTGAAATATTTTTACTATTTAAAATAACTACTTTCTATTTGAAGCTATTTGAGAATGTAATTTATTCCTGTGATCAAAGCTACATTTTCAGCATCATTACTCCAGTCTTCAGTGTCACATGATCTTTCAGAAATCATTCTAATATGCTTATTTGCTGTTCAAGAAACATTTATTATTATTTTTATCAGTATTTAAAACAGTTGAGTACATATTTCTGCTTTAGATAAATGCTGTTCTTCAGAACTTTCTATTCATCAAAGAAACCTAAAAAATTCTACTCAGCTGTTTTAACTTAAATAAATAACTTTAAATAACTTTAAATAAATGCTTTTGAGCAGCAAATCAGAATATTAGAATGATTTCTGAAGGATCATGTGACTGGAGTAATGACGCTAAAAATTCAGCATTGAAATCACAGGAATAAATAGATTTTAAAATATATTCAAATAGAAAACAGTTTTTTTAAATCGTAAAAATATTTCAGAATTTTACTGTTTTTATTGTACTTATAAATGCAGGTTTGGCGAGCAGAAGAACCTTTTAAAAACATAAAAAATCTTGCTGTTTGAAAACTTTTGACTTGTAGTGTATTAGTTAGTTATTAGTTATTTTAAATAGAAATTAAAAAAAAAAATGTTACTGTACTTTAGATCAAATAAACGCAGGCTTGGTGAGCAGAAGAGACTTCTTTAAAAACATTGCAAATTTTGACTGATAGTGTACATTCATCATACATGTACTTACACGCACCTTCAAATATGCACACAGTCCAGATAGAAATTATTAATGATATTTTTTTAACGTAGTCACCATGGCATACAGATTAGAAATTAGATTAGAATACATGTTCTACTTTGATTAAGTAGGTCAGTTGTTTTACTGCAGCCCAAACAAGCTTTAAACTAAAGCCATCAAATTTCCATCCTAAATGAGATAACCATCTAGACGTAGCTAATATTTCACAATTCGGGTTGCAGTAAAATCCGGTCATCAGACTGACATCTGGATGCTCCGGCAGCAAGCGCAAACAGAGTTCTGGAAGAGTGATAGTACACGACTCCACCTAACCACTCCGGTCCATGTTTTTCATCCACCAACTCAACAGAAATATGACCGGAATCATTGTTTTCCAAGGGGAAGTGACACAACAGGGACTAAATGTGCTCTCCCAATTTCTGAACCACTCTAATCCTTTCCATGGTGTTCTGGCACGTCTGGTCTGATGTAATGAGACAATCTCAGGCAAAGACTCCCAAAATCCCCCCTGCTCTCAGCTGTGCCTGAATGGATGTACGGCAGTAAGCTTAGCCAGACACGTCCTGACAGCTCTAATATAAACCTGAAGGCTAAAGCCACCTCCTTCTTCCACAATCCTTGGAAACATGAGAAATGCCTGTAAAATGCTTAAGGTTATTTTAAAAGAAGTACCTCATTAAACGGATAGTTCAGCCATGAAAAGAAAATTGTCATCATTTACTTTTGTCAGTTATGCGGATGACCCGAATTTTCATTAAGAACTATAAGAACTGAACTTGATTTTTGTCTTTTCATCTGTATGTAATTGTGCTGAGCTAGAAAGATTGCAGAAGAACTCTAGATAACCTTTTTTAATTGGAATCTGAAGCATTTTAGATCATTTTTTGATCATTGTCTCTATAAATGTCCCGTGGGCCTACTCATAAGACTAAAAACGATGTCACTGTAATTTTCCCAGAGACATTTATTTCTGGGAATCTGAAGGCATGTCTGCTTTCATTCTGACTCTGGAGGATTTCTGGATGGTGTCCTCAGCTCAGTCCTCAGTAGGAATGCAGCGATAAGCGATCTGCCGTTTCACGGCTCATAAGGGAGTGTCTGTAATCTCTAAAATGCCCGCATTAATGCTCAAATCACAAGCTAGTTGAACTCTAGGACAGTTTCTGTCTTCCTAACAGAGCCCTCCTTTTGTTCTTCTGTCCTCACACAGATCTGTGATGTGATTATCTAGCAGGGCAGAAGGCCATCTCAACATCTCCTATCTCTCAGCTATCTCTTGAAACAGGAGAAACCTAAATAAACAGCTTAGCTAAAAAGGAAAGATTGTGATGACGGATGTAGGCGATTTAAAAGTGTCGGTAATCACTCTAATAATCACTAACGCCTTGTCCAGCGGGGTGGAGTCCGTCTTTCTCAATCTCCAGATGCACCGATCTTAAGGGAAACACTCTCCTCACAGTGTACTTTGTGCTTTAACATGAGGCTCTGACGTCTGCAGCCGGTTAGGCTGGACAGCAGCCTGGGACTCATCACTTCTCCACCCAGGCCATTGAGCATGTCTTGGTGATGACAGTCAACTACAGCCCAATCCCCTCTTTTAGCGTAGGGACACACCAAATTAACGCTGAAGAACTAGCGCTGAGAAAAGCCGACTGTGGCATTGCCTTGTATTGCTTCACATCGGGGGCAAAAACAGTTGCACTAGTACACACCGGACAGACTACAGGCAATGACCAACTAGCATGTTCACTCTGCGGTCTGCGCTTGCATTAGAAACTATAACTCTCAGATTTCAGCAGGTAGCAGTAGTCTGCATTCGGCATTCAAACAGGAAAACCGGAAGAGCTGAAGCTGTCCATATATAAAGCAAGCCTTGCTTATTAATGATGGATACTTTGATGATGCATTCTTTCTTTACTCCATCTCTGGTTTGCTTTCATCAGTTCATTTTTTTTCTTGTGGGCTCATTCGCTAAGCTGAATAACCAATCAGAGTTGTCTTTCTCACGGGTGAGCTCCACCGCTATTTCGACATGCAGAATCGACTGTGAAACAGCTGATGGCATCCAACTAGAGCCAGCAGTGCGAGACACACCAAAAAAACTAAAGCCGACTGACACTTAAAAACCACTCGAGTTTGCCCAACGGCCAAATGTTGACTTGGTGTGTCCTGGGCTTTAAACAGGCCTGAGCTCTATATGTTCCCTTACATTGTTCTATCGTTTTATCTTATCTATTGTTCTGTTATTATGTTGTTCTACCATCTATTTCTCTGTTGGGAAAGTTTTAAAATTTTCAAAGAAGACTAAAGGATTAGTTCACTCCAGAATTAAAAGTTCCTGATAATTTACTCACTCCTATGTCATCCAAGATGTTCATGTCTTTCTTTCTTCAGTCGAAAAGAAATTAAGGAAAACATTCTAGGATTTTTCTCTGTATAGAGGACTTCAGTGGGGATCAGTGGGTTGAAGGTCCAAATTGTGGTTTCAGTGCAGTTGCAAAGGGAATAAGGGTCTTATCTAGAGAAACGATCAATCATTTAAAAAAAAAAAAAAAAAGAAAATATATATATATATATATATATATATATATATATATATATATATATATATATATATATATATATATATATATATATATATATATATATTTTTTTTTTTTTTTTTTTTTTTTTTACCACAAATGCTCATCTTGCACTAGCTCTGCGTCCACGACTTAATGCATTACGTAGTCACGTTGAAAAGGTCACGGGTGACGTAGGTGGATATACTGACCGAACGTGCAAAGAAAGTCAAACACCCTATAAAAAAGATAAAACAAGGATGTTGGATGATTTTAAAGTTTGAGGAGAAAATGAGATGGAGTTTTTTGCCCTACCCTACAAAGTCGTAGACGTGCATCACAGAGCTAGTGCAAGATGAGCATTTGTGGTTAAAAAGTATATACATTTTTATTTATTTTATTTATTTTTCTTTTAACCTCCTGATCCCCATTGAAGTCCACTATATAGAGAAAAATCCTGAAATGTTTTCCTCAAAAACCTTAATTTCTTTTTGACAGAAGAAAGAAAGACATAAACATCTTGGATGACATAGGAGTGATCAAATTATCAGGTGATTTTAATTCAGGAGTGAACTAATCCTTTAAGCCAACAATGAAGACTTGTTCTGGCAAACTTGTTTTTTTCATTTCTCATTTCACTTTTTTTAGTAGTATTTGTTGTCTTTTTCATTGGTTTACTTTAAAAATCTTCCATGGGAAGCCCCTGTGATGCGCTGTTGGTGCAGTGACAAAATGTTATTTCTCAAAAGGTCAAAGAACTTTATAGGCATTTTTAACTAATGCACTACAAATCCAGTGGTCACTCTATCAACCCCAACTACGGGAGAACTATTTCCATTTGTGAGCGTGCTGATCCTGAGAGTTTACTTAGCAATGAGCCCACAGCCCAGTTGTTTTCTGACAAAACGAAAACGGGGTGAAGGAATCAATCAAATTAGTGTCAGGCGTGGAATGTTCCCCAAGCCAGACAGGATGTAGCTATCTCAGATAGAAACTATAGGCGGTGCGCTAACCATTCACACAGAAATCCCATTCCTGAGCACTTTGGACTCAATTTGAAATGTATATTTAATACACAGACCACCTACTAATGGACTCCCCTAATACAGTCTAATTCACTGTTTTTGCAGTGTTCATTTCCATAAAATTCATTTCCCTCCAGAATAATGCAGTACAGAAACTATAACAGTTTGATTAATGGTTTGGTTAACAAATGTTGCAGATTTTTGCATTTACTTCAAACCTTGTAATTTAAAGAGCACCCCCTACTGTCCAAAACAGGCGTCTTCTTGTCACGCCCCTCTAACTGCCAGCTGCCGCCTCCTTTTGCAGCTTACTGTCAGCACCACAAGTATTGCGTAGCTGCAGATGGCCATGGACTATTTCCAGGCTCTTGTTCTTTGACATCATCTTGCAGATTGATTCAGACAATGTAATTGGATATCTAAATGTTTGATCCACTGCCATGCACGGCTTATACAATACTTGGAGAAAAGGCCACAACTGAAAGATGAGTGTAGGGGTGTTGGTGCGACTGTCTTTTTTTCTTTCTGCTTTTTTACTTCTCATCACACAAAAGAAAAACTGGGGTTGGGTTTTACCCCCTCTCTCACTTTCTGGCTAACCGTAACAAATCCCCTGGGCTCTGTAATGCTGTGGTTAGGGAGGAAAGACTGCCATGAGAAAGTCCTCGTGCTTTTGATGGCAAGCAAAGGATACAATCTTATGTTTTCAATTAGGGAATATTAGGTAGAATTGCCCCAGTGTTGTGCTGCTTGCTGAACATTAATTACCTCGGCAATTACCCCACCGGTTAAAGAGGCTCAGCCAAGCCACATTAACTCTGTTTATTCCTCAGGCAAAATGGCAAAAACCGCCATAGAAGTGCAAACTTCTCCATAAAGTTGCATGCATGTAAAGAGTTTTACAAAAACACAGTTATAGTGTAACTTAAATCGTTGTATCTAATAAGCAAATAAAGCCTCTATCCGCAAATAGGGTACAGATTTTTCTTTTTTATAAAAAACAGTGTATAAACTACCAGTCAGAAGCTTTTGAACAGTAAGATATTTCATGTTTTTAAAGAAGGTTCATCTGCTCACCAAGCCTGCATTTATTTGATCCAAAGTAAAGCTCTTTATTTCAGATAAATGCTGATCTTTGGATGTTGGAAATTTGATCCAAATATTGATGATAATAACAAAAAAATGAAGCATATTAGAATGATTTCTGAAGGATCATGTGACACTAAAGGCTGAAATAATGATGCTGAAAATTTAGCTTTGATCACATGATTAAAAAAAAATATATATATTTTTTTTTTGATTTATTAAAATGTATATATTGGTTTGAATTTTATATATATATATATATATATATATATATATATATATATATATATATATATATATATATTCTTTCTTTATTTTTCTTTAATTTATTGAAATTTGAATATATTTTTTTGGCCCATTTGCTAAGCATTAAGTGTTTACTTTTTTACCCTTAATCATGGAAAATGCATGAGTACAGGATGTTGCACAAGTTTCTTATCAAAGCAAACACATAAAAACTCTGTGGTTACAGTGAAATTTTCTGCGTAACTGAAACTTTCATAATTTTCTAAGTTGCTGTTTGACTAATATGATGATCCAACCAGCAGCCTGGGCCAAAGTGGTGTCTTAGAGTTTCCGCTCGTTACAGATTTCGTTGAACCACAGGCTAATTACACACTAATGTTTGGACTCAGGTTTTTGGATAGTCATATTACCAGAGCACAGTGTCAGAGTGAGAGCGGTTGGAAGCTGCATGCCAGCTGCGAGAGATGCAATAACAGCAAAATCTGCACTGGAGTGCCAGGGGAACTACAGAATAACAGACTACCAAGAGTGACGACAAAAACAAACCCTAATATGTATTCAGATTGTATTCTTTTTCTCATTTAAGATTATTGTTATTTCGTTTGTTCATAATATGCTACGTAATTGTTGTTTTGTCTTATTTTCATAATTATAAGTGAAGTGATGGGGATAAATATCTAAACATGTAACTTGCCATAATTACTGTTTGCTCAGATGATCCTTTCACATAATCACAGAAATGAACTTCTTATTTTCCCACCCTTTTAGTTTCAATCAATATGCAAGGCTTAAAAGCCCAGTGAGACCAAGCACACCCAAATCACCCAAGTGATGTAAGATATCCTACAGAATTTGTGTATAGGCTCCCCACCCCTGATGTTAACCTCACCGGAGTGGTCTGGGACTACAGGAATGCCAGGCACTAGCTAAAGGCCATGAGAAACTGGCAACTGCTTGTTTTTGTTGGCCAAAGAGTGCAACACCAGCTAGGGGGAATGTTCCAGAATCAAGGTATGCAGATATGAGGTCTGCAAGCTTATCATTTCTCTCCTTGCCCCATAGTGAGCCCTGCCATCTATCTTGTTTTTATTATGCATGATGCACTGGCATGCATGAACTTCCTTTTCCCTTATACTGTCTTTTTTGACTCTTGTGCAGCTGAACACATGAAATATGCATCTGCTATCCACTAAATACTTTGTGTTTGATAATAGTGTCTTTAAACATCATCTGCATTGTGCAGTTTGTGAATTCCAATGCGTTGGTTTAGATCAGGGTGGATGAATTGGCTTCTGTTGGTACAGTTGATCTAGGCCTTGGATTTCATCCAGATATCTAACTGTAATACACCAAAGTAGCGGTTTTAGGATCCTACTCCAGGGACGCAAGGTCTGCCAAGGAGCTAAAGACGCGTGAAGGTGTTTTCTCACTCGCCGTTGAGCTCAAAACGCAGCCAGATTCAATAATATTCCATGATGCTTGGGCAGCACCAACCGTCATCCTGGCACCTGTCCACTGAAATGCCACATAACTGCCAGGGTGTATAATGGATGAACTCACAACATGGGAAAAGGTGGTAACTGAAATTCAGGGTGTCGTTCGGTGGCTAACGTAACTATGGGGAGAATGTGAGCTCAGCTAAACACTTTTGCCAACAGGCTGTCATAGCAAATCATTCTTCCTTGCCCTTTTCCATCCATCAGATTAGGAAAGTTGTGCCTCCACAAAAGCAATAGTTATGCTGGGAGGTCACTGTCACATTTGAACCATGGGTGGCTGGTTGGAATGCAGTAGTTTTATCTTCTTTATCGTCTTTCCTTGGAGTCCTCATTCAAATACCATGTAATTTGACCCTTTTTAGCCACTTAGCTTTGGTTAATTTAATTTTGCAGCAACTGTATCGTGTGGTTGCCTGTCCACATGGCTGAAACCACTGATCCGGTTATCATAATTTGAAGGTTTTCCAGTTCAGTCTTTCTCATATCTAGCAGATGCTTTTTAGGAATACTCGAATCCATTATAAACATACAAACATCAATTTTAACTTCAACTGAAGTCATGGAATCATGAAATGAGCTGAATGTGATGTTAAAATGAATGTTTTGGTTCTGATGTTTTAGTCACTAGAGTTATGTTTTATTTAAATTTGCATTAAAGAACTTGCAATCAGTTAACATTTTCTTAGAGGCATTAGACATTAATTTCATGCTCTAAAACGTCTCCGTGCTCGCATATTTCCATGGTTGTCTAAAAAATGTGTTTCTACGTTCTGACCATCCATTGGTGAAGTCTCACAAGAGTGCCAATTGCACTAAAGTGTCAAGCATTTAACAGACTGGTGGGAATGGAAACGTATAGTGCTTTGCGGTCTCTAAGTGGGGACAGGAAGAGGGTTAATTTTAACAATATCTTCTTGTAACCTCCGAAGTCTTAACAGCAGCATGCCTGTTAGAGCCTAATGTATTCAGCTGGTTTACAGTTTCACATTACTCTCATTAAAATCTCTGAGAAGAACATTTGAGGATAACTGTAGGAATTTATGGCACATTAACTATGTATTTCATATTACGCACTAGCTTTTGACTAACTACACAGGGTTGTCTTCAGCTGCCTAATTCAATTTATCATTTAGCCTTAGAACTGATTATGTACTGTTAGAGGGTGCGTTTGGTATGAAAGCCTGTTTTTATTCTTTTTTTTTCTGATTGTTTTTCTTTTATAATGTTTAATCTTTTATAAAGTTTGTTCAGTTCGACCACCATGCTTTTGAGAAGCTGCTCCGTGTTCAAAACTTCCCACTGTTTAAGCTTCTCTACAGCATTGCTCTCACCTCTTGGGAAAAGGGAATGGGGCGTACAGCTCAGCCCTGCCCACAAGGGCGTCACTTACAAATCAGCTTTTTTTTACTCCTTTTTGAAATAACGGACCTGTGGTAACCTCCCTGTAAGGCGAGTGCCTTTTACGCACAACTCATGTAAACATCCATCTATTTTCAGGAGAACCAAACCATCCACATCTCAGCCTACAACGAATCCCCACGCACTGCTTTTCAAAAGCACTGTTTCATCACATGTAGTCACCGAAAACAGGATGAAGATGCCTAACAGACTCCTCAGACAGTTTCCAGCCTTTTCCAACCTCTTCAGTCCCTAAACACACACATAAACGCCCATGTTTCAGCCAGCTCCACCCAGACGGAGAGCAGGATGTAGCCCGCAATTACGATCAACAGCATGTTTCCACTCCAAGCCAGAGCCCTTTGTTTGAGTTTTCCCGCTAACTTTTTAACTCGTTTGCCATCTCTTTTGAGTAAACACAACAAACTGTCGGCTATCACATCAATCAAGGTGAGGTTGTTTTTGAGTAAAAACTGAGTATAAGCCACTTAAACCCCAAATATAAGCACTTTATACAACTTCAAATATAGTGTGTCCACTTACTGAATAATTTCCTAACAAATTATGAGGGGAAAAAAGATCCATACAACAAGCTTGAAAATTGATGATGCAGAATATAAACTAAGAACGTAAAAAGAGTATGTAGTCTGTATATAAAATGCTGCATGCAAAGCATGAAACTTAAAGTACAGTTTACAAAAGACTTCAAATGAACTTACTGTGAAGCAAAAGAAAGCCGAACATTAAAGCCAGTGCCATCGTTTTCCAGAGCTCATTCATTCTTCGTACAGCCATTCTTGTCTCTGAGCACGCTGAGGTGTGTGAGAGTGTGAATCTGTCCAGGCGCTAGGGCAAGGCTGAGAGAGTTTAGGGGTTTCCTGTGCCTGAGACAGAAATGAGCGGGTCACAGGATAAAGCATGGCTTGTGCTCCAGGGGTTTTATATCCACTCCCCCCACATCTCTCTCTCTCTCTCTTTCTCTCTCGCCCTTATCTTCTTGCAGGAAAGGCCACCTCCTTTATGTTGTGTGCTTTTGATACAATATGAGATATGTGTGGCTGTGGATTTATTTGACATATTTTATTTCTTTCTTTTGTTTTAGTTGGAAAAAAAAAATCTTCAGAACTTTTGTGGTTGCACTGGGCGTTTTCTGAATATACCAGGTGTGAAGAGACTGTCATTTTTTATTTTTTTCTATTTTAATTAAATTTTTATTTTTACCTAAACGTAACAATTGTCATAATTTGCTAACTTTTTTTTTTGTTTTTTTTTACAATTTAAAATAACTGATTTCTATTTGAATATATTTTAAAATGTAATTTATTCCTGTGATCAAAGCTACATATACATTCAGCATCATTACTCCAGTCTTTAGTGTCACATGATCCTTCAGAAATCATTCTAATATCCTGATTTGCTGTTCAAGAAACATTTTATTATTATAAATATTTAAAAAAAAGTTGAGTAAATTTTTTTCAGGATTTTTTGAGGAAAAGAAAGGATGCTTTAAATTGATCATAAGTGATGATAAAGACTTCTGTATTTTACATAAGATTTTTATTTCAGATAAATGATGTTCTTCTGAGCTTTCTATTAATCAAAGAAACCTGAAAAAATTCTACTCATAATAATGTTTTTTGAGCAGCAAATCAGAATATTAGAATGATTTCTGAAGGATCATGTGACTGAAGTAATGATGCTAAAAAATTCAGCTTCAGAATCACAGGAATAAATTACATTTTAAAATATATTCAAATGGAAAAAAAATTATTTTAAATAGTAAAAATATTTCAAAATTTGACTGTTTTTGCAGGCTTGGTAAGCAGAAGTGACTTAAAAATCTTACTGTTCAAAAACTTTTGACTGAAAATTTTAAAACTCTGTTTAAATGAATTTTGCATGTCTGATTTGCATTTCACAGCCCCTTTTGTTATTTTAACTCTGTCAAATGTTTGATGTATTAACCAAACTATTCTTTCTTCTCTCTTCTCTGCAGACTTTATACTGTGTTCATAGCTGATCAGCTTGTGAAAGCACATCACGTCACATTCACTGGTTTTGTGTGTCCCTGGACCAATGAGTAATACTGTGAGTCATCTTTAACCCTCAATCACCCAAAAATACCAAAACACACACACACACACACATACATACACACAGAAGAGAAGTGAAGAACGGAAGGCAAGCTGAACAAGCCGACACATACATGCATTAATGTATCTAAACATGCGCACACCTTCATGCAAACCCATTTCCTCTGGACAAACTTTCAGTTCTCCTCAGTGCGACTGGGCGGGAATCGTTCGCATGTATCTGTGTGTTGGCGCCGCACAGAGAACATCTGGAAACAGTGCTGTGTGAGCAGCTTTGTGTGTTCTTGGGGACTGCTCGCAAAATTACTTGTCAAACATTTCGGCCAGATGGGGGAGAGAGCAGAGAACATGTGTCCCCCTCCCACAAGCCTGATTTTTTTTCATTTCCCTCCCTTTTTGAGGCTAGGGGAGTTTGGGTGAACCCCATGCTGTAGCCCCTTCCTGACCTCTCACACGCACGTACACACCGCAGCACTGATTTTCTTCCTTCTGTCTTTTTGGAAATGAAACGATCGATAGGCCCAAGCATACAACATCCACCTGGGCTGTCTGGTTTCTGGCAGGCAGCAGTGGGTGGAGTGGGACCTCTTAACACCACAGTGTGAGGAGAGGCCGACGGCATGGCCAAGACTCCACATATGGAGCCACACGTAACCTGAGCTGTTCTGCGTTATGCAAAGAAGCCACTCCAGTTACAAACAGCCAATGTGTCTTGAATGCATCAATGATGCACTAAATGAAAAGAACAAATCTGTAAATTAATTCCTGTGGCTGTGGTTTTGTAACGCAAGATGCTCCAGGCACTTAGCGTGACCATAACTCATAGGAAAAATCATCTGTTTTCTGCTTCAGAGTGGATGATTTCTTTTTTTTTATTATTCTTAAGCAGACAGACAAATGAAAAATGAACAAGCTTATGCTTTTAACGGCCGTTTAGTACGTAAGTAGCCATTTAGCATGTGTATTTATTAAAAGCAGCTTAAAGTACTGATTACAATCGCTTAAGTAACAGAAAAATCACATATCTCAATTATTTTTTCAATTAGTAGATTAAATGAAGGGCAAAAGACACTTTTGATGTCGTTGTTTTTTTTTTTCTTCTTCTTTCATCCAAGACCAAATTAAAATATAGCCACCTTATTTTATGGCTCACTGCCAGTCTTTTTTCACTACCGTTTGAATTTTTTTTTTTTCAAAGTGTAACCAAGGGCTGCATGTATTTAATCAGAATTACAACATTATTTCAGTTTCTATGTTAAAATGTGATGGCAAAGCTGAATTTTCAGCATCATTACTCCAGTCTTCAGTGTCACATGATACTTTAGAAATGATTCTAATAGGTTGATTTGGTGCTCATTTATTATTGGCACTAAATTATTAATATTGGTTCTTATTATTAATTCTTTCTTTTGTTACAATTTTTTATTAACCCCACACTTTTGGATGGTAGTATATCATGGCAAATCAGCATATTAAAATGATATCTAAAGGTAATGTGAGACTGAAGGCTGGTGTAATGATGCTTAAAGTTTAGCTTTGCCATCACGCAAATAAATTACATTTTAAAATATATTCAGAGAGAATACAGTTCTTTTAAATTGTAAACATACAGTTGAAGTCAAAAGTTTACATACACCTTGCAGAATCTTCAAAATGTTAATTATTTTACCAAAATAAGAGAGATCATACAAAATGCATGTTGTTTTTAATTTATTACTGGGGGGGGGGGGTGAAAAGTTTTGAACAGAATAAATATGTGTACATTTTTCTTATTTTGCCTAAATATCATATTTTTTTCATTTAGTACTACCCTTCAGCAGCTACAGAAGATACTTACATGTTTCCCAAAGGACAAAATAAGCTAAATTTACCCTGATCTTCAAATTCAATAAGTTTTCAGCCCCCACTCTTAATGCATTGTGTTCCCTTCTGGAGCATCAGTGAAAGTTTGAACCTTATGTAATAGTCCCTTATTCGTCCTCAATGTGAAAAGACAGATCTCAAAATTATACAGTCATTGTTGGAAAGGGTTCAAATACACAAAAATGCTAAAAAACTAAAGAATTAGTGGGACCTGAAGGATTTTTCTGAAGAACAGCAGGCAGTTTAACTGTTCAGGACAATCCTCTGGGCAATGAGATTGTCCACTCCTTTATCGTTGAGTAACCTGGGATTAAGAGCCTTTGTCAGGGGTACAGTATTTCATAACTCATTCCTCATGGGGCTTGAACCAGCAACCTTCTGATCACCAACCCTTGGCTTTCATCACTATGTCACACCACCCTTACATAAGGAACTGGATGGGGAGATAAAAAGTACAAGTGCACTCATTTCCTGTTTGTGAGAGTTTCTGCTTCCTGTCGTTTCCTGTTTGTGGAATGTGTCATATTGGTTTACATAACATAGAACACTAAAACAGAGCATTCGTGCAGATTTGCACCACACAAAAGCACATTCGGGCACCTGTTTTGAATTACCACTGAGAAGGCCAATCATCTTTTTCTTCCTCCTTTTCTCTTTCAGAGTCTCGGGGGTTTTGAGAAGGGATTGCCTCATAGCGTGTATGTTTGGCCGCCTCCTTTCACAGCCACGCCTGTGAAAACACAGAAGAGAACATGTTCCTTCACCAGTGGCTTCACAAGAGGACAAACAGACCCTCTCTGTGGGTTGGGCACCGTTCAGGCATCATGAGGCACAGCGGGTGGTGGGTAAATGGTCAGACACTTGACCTTCCGTGACCTTGTTTATTTTTTAGTCCACGGGGGCAAGCGGGGGATGGTTTACACAAACTGCCACAATGTTACTAGCATTCCATTGGGAAGGAGGATGACTTCCACATGGAAAAGATGTGCTCATGCATATAAGTAATAGGGCAGCTAAATTAACTTAACATTATCTAAATATGATGACATTTGACCATACCGTGTGTTTACACACTATTGTTTCAAATTTTGGGGTTGAAGTAAAAAAGTATCTAATGCTCAACAAAACTACTTATATTTTTAAATAACCTTATAAACCTTATATATTATATATTTTAACTTTAACAACCTTATATATTTTATAGTTGATTTTTCAGCAGCCGTTACTCTAGTCTTCTTGATCCTTCAGAAATCATTCTAATATGCTCAGTTATGATCAAGAAATATTTCTTGTTATTATCTTGTTAGTGATAAAACAGTTGCTGCTGTCTGTAAGCAAACCATGATAATTTTTTTAACAATTCTTTTATGAATAGAAATTCTACAGAATTTGTGCTCATGCATTGTGCTCAGCTGAAATTAAAAATTTCAGTCATTAGGGTCAAAATGTTGAAATTGAATGATTATACAACATCTGAAAGCTGAATACATCCAAGCTTTCCACTGATGTATGGTTTGTTAGGAAAGGACAATATTTGGCTGAGATACAACTGGAAAATCTGAGGGTGCAAAAAAATTTAAATATTGAGAAAATTCACCTTTAAAGTTGTCCGGATGAAGTTTTTAATAATGCAAACTACTAATCAGAAATGAAGTTTTGATATATTTACAGTAGGAAATACAAAATATCTTTATGGAACATGGTCCTTACTTAATATCCTAATGATTTTTGGCATAAAAGAAAAATTGATCATTTTGACCCATACAATATATTTTTGGCTATTGTTACAAATATACCTGTGCTACTTTAATGTGATCCAGGGTCACATTTGACAAAAAACAACCATTAAATTCAGTATGAAACACAGTATAAATCTGAATTAAAAATAATAAAAATGACATGTTTTCACTAATAAAATTTCACTAAATGATTACAAGGAGTTTAAGAACGCTATATATATATAATTATTATTTAATTGTAATTATTTACAAGAAGCAAAATATCAAGACATATTAAACAGTAATATATGAATCAGATTCATTCAAATGGACAGTTTGAAAATTTGAACTGATTCATATAAATATCACCAGTGAATCATATTGTTATAACATTGTTATATCATTACATGCATTTGATACATCGCTTGGTTCTACTGTAATAAACTATTTGTTGAGGCAACTTAAAATAGTTTGTTACCTGTCTGCCTTAAATTTTTAAGTTCAGTTAACTCAAACATTTTTAGTCAACTCAATGTTAGGTTGTACTTAGTGACAACTTAGATATTTGAGTTGATTCAACTTAAAATTCTAAGGCTTTTAAGATTAGGAAACGTTTAGTCAACTCAAATATCTGAGTTGTCACTTATTACAACTTAACATTTCAAGTTGACTAAACTTATCTGAGTTCACTGAACTTAAAATAATTTGTTACCCTGCTGCCTTAAAATTTTAAGTTGACTCAATAAATTGTTTTTTTGTTTGTTTGTTTTTTTACAGTGAGCAAATTCTACCATACTGTCAAATGTCAAAGTATGCCATTAATGTAGCATCTGCACTCTGGACATGTTTCTAGCTTTGTGTGGATGTTTTTCATCTCTTGTTGAAGAGAGTGTTGAGCTTCCCCTGACTCCAGTAAGGAAGTGGGAAGGGTGGAGAAATCTGTGGCTTCGAGACAGCGGTTTGCATGCACTGATGCTTCTGTTAAGCTGTTGTGCATCTGTCCAGTTTTCATAATTCATAACGACATTACATTTAGGTGGGAATGAGCGATCCGGTGCAACGCATAGAAGAGGGACGTCCAAACCTGCTCCTGGTAGGCCACTGTCTTGCAGAGTTGAGTTCTGACCGTAATTAAACCACTTAAGGTCTTCAAACTCAGTAGAAACTTCCAGGCAAGTGTGCTGTAGCTAGTTGGAGCTAAACTCGTTGGAACGTTGGCCCTCCAGGAACCCGATGGGACCCTTTCTCAACGCTTCATAGCACAAATGTTGTGGGATGAGTTACATATTAAAGTTTAATACTTTAGATTAGAGGTTTGTACAAATGTAAGCATGTGAAAGAATGAGACCTTTAATCTTTAAATGGCTGCAAAATAATTTGCGAAGCTAAATTGCAGATTAATGAGCACAGCTGAGCCCAGAACTCCGAAATTGTTTTTAAATGGCAACATAACTTAGACTGGCTGATCTTCTCGACAACTGTCATGACAAAAGCTTCTGAAATCTATAAATACACTCAAACGACACATGCATAATGGCCTCTAAATTCCACCCTTGTCTGTCCAAACAAAAACGAAGGGCCTGTTCAAACAAGCAGCGATTGGACTGACCAAGACCAGGCCTGCGCTCACATCTAATGCCAAATGTGACATTGATATCATCAATGGGTACTTAAAAAAAGACAAAACAAACAAATGGCAAGCCAAAAAGAAACACAGCGACAAGCAGCTGTTGAGTAATACGTGGAATTATGGGAGATTACTGGAGCCGCTGAATGTGTCTGTCAGGGACATTCAAGAAGTGAGAATTGGGTTCCCATCTGAAAATAGGCGAATGCCGAGGTGCTCGCAGGAATCTGGATCGCATTCCTGTAGAACGACTGAGGCTGGAGTAAGTTTAGCCAGGGAAAGCAGGAAACAATACAGGGAGCCCCTGTTTTGCACAGTGTGACAGCCAACACTCCCTGCTTCCTTTCCAACTATTGCCTGCTTCCTGTCTTTCTCTGGTACGTGTGTATTTGTGAGGGTGAGTGTGTGTGGATATCTGACCTCCATCATCAAACTTTGTGGACATCACTGTGGGAGATGACCCTCAGGATCCTAGCCCAGATCAGAGAAACTGTCCCACGCTCATTATGTTGCACTAATGGTGTTATTCTTTTGTCCACTTATAAAGGGATAGTTCACCCAAAAATGATAATTCTGTCATCATTTACTCACCATTATTTAATTTCTTCATTGATGTTTAGAGTCCGAAGGACACCATTAACTTTTGGACATTTTTCAAAGTATCTTCTTTGGGTTCCAGGTTCAAAATGACTCATGAGGATGAGTCAATTATGACAGAACTTTATTGTTTTCTAGATGAGCTATCCCTTTAAGTGAAAATTCCACATACCTGAATTTCCAAGTTTTATTAGAGTGGAATTGTCCTCTGGCTAACTTCAAGACACAAGGAAAATGAGACAGACCCTGAAACAACATACTGCAAACCAGAGATGGACAGAGAGTGGGCACTTTTCCACGTGGAAAAAAAAACCTGACTGGGAATCACGGAGGAAATGGATTGTAGTGGAAAGTGGTGTGGCGGATTGAGATATGGTTGTTTTATTTGAACTGCGTTTGTGACGCATCTGTACTGGTTTCTGGACTCTTTTAAGATCAATCCGGTGAGGGCATCCAGATGGAATCCATTATTACTTCCTGCCAGATCCATCCCGGAATTGATTGTGTCATATATTTTGGGAAAGCGGCGCTTTTTGTTTGTAGATCATTTACAACAGGACAGCCTGGCTCAAACAAATTCTTAAAGGTGAAATATGTTTTTTTTTTTTTAGTTTTTTTTTTTTTGGTATCCCTATCCTGGTTTAAAGTGCAGAGACAACTGTATTTGTTGGATGATTTCTCAAGAAGTGTATCAATTTTCAGTCTGTGGTGCTAACATTGCTTGAGCGCAGCAACATTGGCTCAACCAATCATGTCAGTTAGGGGCAGGACTGTTTGTTTAAATGCTATAATCATGAAAATGTGAAAAGAAACAACCAAGTAATTATTATTTTTTTTTCTCTGCAAGCTTGTGAAAAAACGAGCAACTCAGATTTCGCTCCCTCGTGACGTACAGTAAAAAGGGGATCTTACTGTAATATTACCGCCCCTTAATCTTTAAATTTCCACCCACGACACTGCCATTGTTAACTGTTCTGTCTTTGGCTGGACAGACGAACATAGAACACTGTTTAGAGTCCTCAGAGGAGACAAGAGAGCAGTAGATTTATTGATTTATTTACTGTATATTACACTGTTGCCACACTGATCTACTATAAACATGCAATTTATTTTCCAGCTTTTACCTTCACAGACATATCCAGCTGTTTTTGTAACTCGTGTGTTTTTAACATAAACTTGTGTGTATTTTACAGTTTAAGCGCAATAAGACATAAAAGAGAACTTAGTTTATATTCACAAGCCTTGTGACGAACGCTCACAAAACTGTATATCAGACGTTTAGCCTTATATGGTGTAAAACACGATTTCAGCGCGATAGACTTGATAATCAAAACCAAACAGATGTTTTTTGGCAGAGTATCTGAGGAATGAACTGTAAAGGCACAGTCCTATTCTGGAAAAGGGGGCGGGGAGCAGCAGTTCATTTGCATTTAAAGAGACGTATGCATAAAAACAGCGTGTTTCTGCTTCCTCTCAAAATAGGCGTTTTCAAAATTAATTAAAATCTGTGGGGTATTTTAGGCTGAAACTTCACAGGCACATTCTGGGACACATGAGAATTATATTACATATTGTAAGAAGGCATAATAGGTCTACTTTAATATGATTAATAGTTACATGCTGCTGTTTTGAAGCATTTGAGTTTTGTCTCCCTCTGATCCCACAGTGTTTTTTTAATATTTGTTAATGATTGATGTATGTTGCGTTAACTAGACTACCATTCATCTTGGAGTCACTGAGATTTGTTTAAGGAAATTAATGTTTTTTTTTCTTTTTTAAACAAAGAATCCAGAAATTTGGTTGCTTGGCTGCTCTATAAATATTTGATGATTTACTTTATGAGGAGTCTTACTATTTGTGCAAAATATCAAATATATAGGCGAGAGAGGTTTAGTTTGTCTTTCCAACATTTTGTCTGGGGCAATTAAATCACTTCGGGCCACAGAAGACGTGTGACGTGCGCTTGCGTAACAGCTCTTGTAGCTTACCTCTCTTGACAACAAGAACTCAGCCTAAACTGATTTTTATAGTGATTGTGGTTAAAACCGGTAATGCGCCAGTAATTGTCACCGGCAGCCAATAGATAACACAGACCAATTATAGACGTAATAAATAGCCGGTTGGTTTGTCTCTAATCACTTTAAAGTTATCAGACTAAATTGTTCATGAAATGCAGTGAAAACTTCAGAACACAAAGCTCTGTGTTTCTTGCACTCTTTCCAAATTCCCCATCATTTGTTCTAAACTCCTCCCTCATTTCTTCTCTCCTTTTCTTTCTTTATAGCCTGTTGTCCAAGCTGAGCATGTGCAGATGTTTGACTTTAGCAGTTATCTCAGGAGGGAAAACTCTCCATGTGCTAATAAAACATCCTTACCACACCCAACAGAAAGTGTAACCTCAACAGCATGGGAAACAAAACATACAACTGACATTCAATGGAGTAAAAACACAAGAATGCGAAAAAACACATCTTACATATGTGTCTGTTTATGTGCTTTTGCCTTCACACAGAGGTCTACAGTGGCTCTATAAAGTATGGACACTTAAAGTAAGGCACACTTAAAAATGCACAAGATGCACTTAACTTGATTGCATTAAAACCAAAATTAGCAAAGTTTTAATTTTGAAGAAAGTTAATATGATTTGTTAAAGGATTAGTTCACTTCCGGAATAGCAATGTCCTGATAATTTACTCACCCACGTCATCAAAGATGTTCATGTCTTTCTTTCTTCAGCTAAAAAAGAAATTAAGTTTTTGAGGAAAACATTCCAGGATTTTTTTCCATATAGTGGACTTCAGTGGGAGCCAACAGGTTGAAGGTCCAAATTGCAGTTTCAGTGAAGCTTCCAAGGGCTCTACACAATCTCAGCCAAAGAATAAGGGTCTTATCTAGCAAAACAATTGGTCATTTTCTAAAAAAAAAAAAAAAAAAAAAAAAAAAAATATATATATATATATATATATATATATATATATATATATATATATATATATATATATATATATATATATATATATATATATATATACTTTTTAGTCACAAATGCTCGTCTTGCACTTGCTCTGCGATGCACGTCTACGACTTGCATCTACATGTATTATGTAATAATGCTGGAAAGGCGCATTTAGTTCTTCGTCTGTGTACTTTGGTTCAAAAGAGTAAGGTAGGGCAAAAAACATCTGACATTGTTGTACCTTTTTTTGTAAAGGGCGTTTGACTTTCTTCGCTTTATAAACACTGGGTCCAAACTTCCACCTACATCAAGCTAGTGCAAGACGAGCCGTTGTGGTTAAAAATATATACATTTTATTTATTTATTTATTTATTTTTTAGAAAATGGCCAGTTGTTTAGCTAAATAAGACACTTATTCCTTGGCTGGGATTGTGTAGAGCCCTTTGAAGCTGCACTGAAACTACAATTTGGACCTTCAACACATTGACTCCCATTGAAGTCCACATTAAGAAAAATCCCGGAATGTTTTCCTCAAAAACCCTAATTTCTTTTTGACTGTAGAAAGGAAGACATAAACATCTTGGATTACATAGGGGTGAGTAAATTATACGATTTTCTTTTTTTTTTTATTCTGGAAGTGAACTAATACTTTAAAGTAAATGTTATAAAAAAAAAAAAAAAAAAAAGAACCATTTGCAACAAACTACTATTTGTTGAATAATAAAAAAGCAATTTCCAAATTAAACCGATTTACATAATTTAAAAGTAACATTTTTTAAATAAAAAATATTAGTTAAAAAAGGAACTGGTGCAAAAACATAATCTAGCCAAAAGAGAAGCAGAAATAATCTGATTCAAAAGAATGATTTGTTAAGAATTAACAAGAAACTACCCAGAATTTAAGGAACTAAAAAAAAGGGTTCAGAAGAATATGTTTTAGAAAACACACACACAACAACAGCTGATTCAAAAGAGTGATTTATACCAAAGAAAGATCAGATTTAAAAGAAGATATGTTAAAAAAAAAAAAAAAAAAAATTGGTTTAAAAAGGATTTTTTCAAAGAAGAACCAGTTCAAAATGATAAATGTTCTTTGTTAAAACAAAGAACCAGTTTAAAAGAGCAATTTAAAAAAATAAGTACCAGATTTGATTTGTTCAAAATAGAACCTTTTCAAAAAAATTATTTGTTCACAAATTTTGCCGATTTGGTTCTCAATTTCAACTTGCACATCACCAGTGTTGGGGAAAGTTACTTTTAAAAGTAATGCATTACAATACTGAGTTACTCCCTAAAAAAGTAACTAATTACGTTACTTAGTAGTAATTTTTGCTTATTAGTATGGTTGAATTGGATCATCGAAGGTCAGCAGCAAAGACAGTGATGAATAAAATGGGATTAAATGCATAAAGGATATTTTTATTATTTAACATATTTAATTATTGTTGGTTTGCGTCATATTCTGAGTTGAATTTCACTGTTTTTATTCATTTTGAGGAATACTGAATCTGTTTTTTGTAAGATGAATTAATGCATGTTCACATTTATTTTAGAACTAACATCTTACAGGAGAGCTTTTATTCAATAAATGGGGAAAAGTAACTGGTGTTACTTATTTGAAAAAAGTAACACAGATCTTTTCTTGTCAATTAAAAAGTATGCATTACTTTACTAGTTACTTGGAAAAAGTAATAATATTACGTAACTTGCGTTACTTGTAATGCGTTACCCCCAACACTGCACATCACAGACTTGATCCGGTCTTAGTGATTCTTAAGGTAACAGCTCATCAGCTAGAAAATACGTAACTACAACTTCAGAAGACTTAAAATAGTGGAAAAGTTGCATCAATTTACATAAAAGTTCACTACTTTTATGGTACATTTACACATGAGAGAAAAACTGTGCAGTTAAAAAGACAAATGCATATTATAAAAGTCTGTCTAAACACAGATTCTCTCATCATTGATGCCAGCTCTCTCTGTACTAACGTGATTCTGGGAGCCAAGCAGTCCATTTATCTGTCGTGTTCTGGCTCTGATGTGGGTTTAGCCACATCCTTCATTTCATCATCTTCTCATCTCTCTCTTTCTCACTCACTTGCTCCAAGCTCGTTCTGTCTTTAGCTGATTGAAGAGGACAGAACACGCCACATGACCAGTCCTAATTGGTGGTGATTGGGTGGCCTGGCCACTCTTGAAGTGATTTATTGTGGACTTTAATCCTTGAGAAATTCTCAAACCTCCTTCAGACATCAATATAACCCTTAAAGTTAGACCTAGGGGAGATATCAAGAAGAATAAAGCATAATTCCTAACCTTTTAAGTGCAGTCATTTCATAGCTTAATACTTATCGTCCAAACCCACTTCCCACAATGCCGTTCTCACACATACGGATGTTATTCTTCGCCTATGCGATTTTCATTTCGATCTGTCTCGTTCTCTCTCTCCCCATATGGTCTGATACCATAAATCTGACTGAGGTCTGTCTGCAAAATGAGCGCGAGACAATACTTTGGAAGAGAACTGAGAAAAAGCAAACAGGGATTTTGTATTGTAAATTCAATCATTTTTGTGCAAGCCTGAAATGACATGCAGTTGTAAAGCATGTCTGGGTTATAGAGTCTATTTTTACTGTAAATCTTTTGAAGCGTGTTTATGTGTAGTGTTAGTGTTGGAGAAAGCTGGAACAGAGTAAAATGGGTTTTGCCAGGAAAGGCTTGTGAGATCGATCCATTACGGAGGGCACGCACATGCTTCTCATTATATCTGCTATCAGAATCATATCTAAACTGAGGTCATACTGTTGGACTGTCATGTTTTCATTTGACAGATTTCTAACGAGCATTTTGCTTGTGATAGATACCTTGGAAAGGTTATTCGACACAGTAATCTGATAAATGATAGAGTTCGCTGTCTGTATGAACATTTGAAAATGACTCATGTTTACACTTCTATCCAACATTTTAATTACAGTGCTTGCAAGGCAAGGTAATCCTCAAGCATTATAATTTTCTTCGTCTCTGGTATTAAATATGCTTGAACAAACAGACTTTTTGTTTTGCAGAACTTTTTGCAAACTTACTTTTCAATAAATAAAGAAATCTCTCTCCATGATAATAATCAACAGCAATGAGGTCACTGAAATATTTGCATACTGAATTTGTGATCAGTGTTTCTTCTTGCATTTATTTGCATATTAAATTGTGTTTTTTTCTCACATCCATATGGCAGCCTGCAAAGATGCTGTCAGATTAGTGGGTGTTTTTGCATTAAAAAAAAAAAAAAAATAAAATAAAAAACTTTTAACAGGTGTGTGTGAATTGTTTGCCTCTGTATTTTGCAGTTTCTATGCATTTTTTTTCTTACCCCTGCTGGTATATGCTGTATGTACAGCATTTGATCCTGAAAACCATTTGTCTCCACTCTATTGTAGTAGTTGTGTACTCTGACTATACTTTATAAAGTTATACACTTCCACAAAAACTATTTTATTTTTATTTTTGCCCCTACACACACACACACACACACACACACACACACTGTGAAGCTGTAGACTTATAGCAAGGTCTACTGTGGGTGTTAATGTCCAAAAAAAGAGAAAACAAAAAAATGATGGCTTAACCCACAAATTTTCTTCAGTGTAAACTGGTGTTTTATTTACACGTGCACCGATAATCCACCAGTCCAGCAGTGTAGATATTTGCCAGTGCTCAGTCCAAACCAATATATATACACAACACACACAAAAAAAAACAAAGTACCAAAATAACCCAAAAATAAAGCAAACAAAGAAAATAGAAATATATACAGACACAAATGTGTGTGTGTGTGTGTGTGTGTTTAAAGAATAATCAAGGCTGCATTTATTTGAATAAAATCCAGAAAAACAGTGATATTGTGAAATATTAATTCAGTGTAAAATAACTGTTTTCTGTCAATATATTTTAAAATGTAATTTGTTCCTGTGATGCAAAGCTGAATTTTCAGCATCACTACTCCAATCTTCAGTGTCACATAAGCCTTCAGAAATCATTCTAATATGCTTATTTATTATCAATGTTGAAAACTTATATTTTGTTGGAACCTGTGATACTTTTTTTCAAAATTCTTTAATGTATAAAAAAGTTAATAATAATAGCATTTATTTAAAATTGAAAAAATCTTTTGCAACATTATAACCTACCATTTGAAAGTTTGTGGTCAGTAAATTTTTATTCTTTCTTTTGAAAGATATTAATACTTTTATTCACCAAGGATGGTGTTAAATTGATAAAAAGTGCAAAGACTTTTATATTTTGAATAAATGCTGTTCATCTAAACTTTTTATTCAGCAAAGAATCCTGAAAAAGGAATCACATGTTCCCAAAAAATATTAAGCAGCACAACTGTTTCCAACCTTGATTATAAAAGTAATAAATCAGCGTATTAGAATGATTTCTGAAGAATCATGTGACACTGAAGACTGGAGTAAAGGCTCATGAAAGTTCAGCTTTGCATCACAGGAATAAATTATATTTTAAAATATATTAAAGGAGAGCTCTACTTCCAGAGCAACAATTTACATATAATGTGCTCACCCCCTTGTCATCCAAGATGTTGATGTCTTTCTGTCTTCAGTCGTAAAGAAATTATGTTTTTTGAGGAAATCATTTCAGGATGTGGAAGTGGAAGTGGAAGTAAAAAGTCAAACGCTGTTTACAAACAAAAAGGTACAACGATGTTGGACGATTCTGAAGTTGTAGGAGAAAATGAGATGGAGTTTTTCACCATATCCTACATTTTTGAGCCAGAGTACACAGACAATGAATTTAGACGTGATTCCATAGTACTTAACATCGTGGACACGCATCCCAGAGCCTGTGCTACACGAGCGTTTGTGCTTAAAAAGTATACAAATTTTTATTTTTCGCAAAAAAAATGACGAATCGTTTCGCTAGATAAGACCCTTCTTCTGCGGACGGGATCATTTAGAGCCCTTTGAAGCTGTATTTAAACTACATTTTGCAAGTTCAAAATCGGGACACCTTTGAAGTCCATTTTATGGAAAAAAAATCCTGAAATGCTTTCTTCAAAAACCATAATTTCTTTACGACGGAAGATAGAAAGACATGAACATCTTGAATGACAAGGGGGTGAGTAAATTATTTGTAAATTGTTGTTCTGGAAGTGGAGTTCTCCTTTAACACAGAGAACCACTATTTTAAACTGTAATAATATTTCACACTGTATTTTTGATCAAGTAAACAAAGCCTGGATTCTTTAAAAAAACATTAAAAATCATACTGATCCATTTTGAATGACAGTGTATATATGTATGCTTTCACTGAAGTTGATATGGCATTAAAAAAACAAAAAAAAACAAAAAAAAAACAAATTTAAATTAAGTTGCTTACAATTAATACGTTCAGAATATACCTTATGAATGTTTATTACAGTGTTGAAATTCAAAACTTTTACTTACTGTATCAAAAACAGTTGTGAAATTGTGCAAATTATACCCTGATGTAAAATAAATGTTTTCCTAAAGACATGTTTAAAGTTGTTAATAATAATAATAATAATAATGATGGGTGATTATGATTATGGGTGCTTGGGTCTCTAAGGCTGAAAAATGTGATAAAATTATTAATATTAGTGACCTCTGCTTTAAAACATTTACAATTTACACATGGATGTATGATTGGCCTGCTTTGTTAGATTTATTTGCTGAATTGTGACTATTTAACAATTTATACTGACCTAAACATAATACATCGAAAATCTGTCGAGGG
The DNA here is from genome assembly GCA_036247105.1 of Cirrhinus mrigala. Lineage (NCBI taxonomy): Eukaryota > Metazoa > Chordata > Actinopteri > Cypriniformes > Cyprinidae > Cirrhinus > Cirrhinus mrigala. Next base: position 9,487,661 of record CM070029.1, on the reverse strand, counting down.
TGTCTGAGGGTGAAAAAATGTAGCCTAATAAAATGAATAAATCTCCCATTGACTTATGCTCACTGTTTAGAACATTTAATATTTTCAAATGAATTATGATTGGTGCTCTTTTCCTATTTATTTGCATACTAAAAAAATGACTATTTAACCATCTGTATAGACTTTACAAGCTTTGGATTTAATTAACCAAACTTACTAAAAACTATTCTTTTTCCTTGCAAGCCTTGATTTTCAGGATATTCAAATCTGGTTAGAGTTTAGTCTGATGTGATGGTTTATAGTATGGTTTATGTTTAGCCTAGTACTAATTCACCTTCTGCCACTTGATGGCAACATAAGACCATTTAAATCTACTGTTCAAGCAGACAGTGAAGCTGTACCATGTTGCAATGCTGCCCTCTAATGGTCAAACATACGCTCTTGCGTGAACAGACTAATTATCATGCACCTCATATTTCATAGACAGCAGCATAGTCTAGAAAAAGCAAAGGCTGCTGGGAAAACATTAAACAGATTGTTTCTTTGATCCCCAAACATTCGTCATCTTCAAATGCATCACTGAGCTGCATCTGCCAATGTGATGCGTTCAGTAAAATGCAAAAACCTACTCTAAACTATTGTATTTAACTCCATCTTTCTTTCTCACAATGCACAATGGGTGGTCACTTTAAATATGGTTTAGATATGCATGAGACCCCTGAAATGAAAATGTTGAGCTACAGTGAGAAACTAAAACCTCTATAGCTACTGAAATTATCTGTCTTTATGCTAAAAGTTTATTTTAGTATAAAAGAAATGTACAAAGAGTCCTGTTTCAGGTGTGTGTGTGTATTGTTTGCCTCTGATGTGTTTGCTCTGGGCTTGAGCACAGACTCGCAGGTTCTATGCATCAAATATTTATCCCGCAGTAACTCTTATGCCTTAAATAATTCTCAAAGAACTGCGCCAAAAGCAAGCCCTTACAACCCCAGACACGCTTCAACCTGGACAATGGATTCAAGGGAACACAGAGAGAGAGAGACAGAGAGACAGACAGAGAAAGAGAGAAAAACTATTGGGGAAAACACAGAACTGACATGAAGTGAGAGACATATAGGCATTGTTTAGCTGAACTTTAGCATCATGTCTTTAGCTAAACTAAACTGTCCAGGCAGTACAAGATTTGGGCTCAGCAATTTTCTTTTACATGGTCTTGGTAAAGTTAATAAACTTGTACACTTTTCATACTTAACAGATTGAGCTGAATGATTTTCTGTGGAGCACAAAAACAAAAAATACCACTAAAGCACTCCATATAATGTATTATATTCTAAGTGTTCTAAATATACACTATCAGTAAAAAGTTTTTAAACAGTAAGATTTTTACTGTTTTTTTTTTTTTTGTCTCTTCTGTTCACCAAGCCTGCATTTATTTGATCCAAAGTACAGCAAAAGCAGAATTTAAAAAAAATATATATTTTTACTATTTAAAATCAGTGCTTTCTATTTTAATATATTTTAAAATGTAATTTATTTCTCTGACTTCAAAGCTGAATTTTTAGCATAGTTTCCTCAGCCACATGATCCTTCAGAGATCATTCAAATATTCAAGCTGCTTTGATGAATGGAAAGCTCAGAAGAACAGCATTTATTTAAAATAGAAATCTTTTGTAACATTATAAATGTCTTCATCATCACTTTTGATCAATTTAAAGCATCCTTGCTAAATAAAAGTATTAATTTCTATAATTTCTATTAAAAGCAATAACCGTTCAGAAGGGTTTATTTAGTCAGAATCGACTGTGACACCGTTATGGACACTTACAAGTAATTTCATTAAAAGAAAGTGTAGAGACAATGTAAATAATAGATTTTTTTCTGCAGTGTAGAGAGCTTCATTAGTCATAACGGAATTTCGTGAGATCGTGATTAACTGAAACTCTAGAGTTTCTCACTTATGATTGTTTTTATGTCGATCCTGAAATAATTTAACATTGTGCAGGTGTTTATATATACTGTCGTAGGCTGTATGTTTATGGCTTATTGCAACTCCCTTTTTATTGAGGTCTAAAAGCTGCAGCAGGTTAATATAGAAATTGTATCTTGACTGAACTTGTCATGTCAAATGTTATACAACTTTGCAATTTTGGACGTCACTATCTTTGATATTTACTTTATTCACTGTCGCTATGGCTACAGGTCAAATAGAATACTGGCTAGACTTCAGTTGCGCTTTGTTACAGTAAACATTCTGCTGCTTTTATGATGTCATGGACTTGAACAGCAGCATTGTAGTCACTTTTGATCATGTGTTTGACTGAAGATATGTCCATTTTTGAAGGCAAGTCTCTATAAAAATGCATGAATACAGCTAAAAATTGTCGACTTGTTCAAGCTATTTACACAAAAAAAGATGTTTCTTAAAATTATGTCTTAAACAAGTTACTTGTTTCTTTCCATCTTCATGTCACTACCATGAATGGCAAGAGTGGTAAGATACACAGCAATAAAAGGTTAGCTAAATTTGAATTAATACAAAATTGAAATGTGTAGCATATGGATACATTAAAACTGTATTAAAACTGTATCTGAATTTCACATGTGGAATTTCTGAATTTGTTCTTTGATGTTTCTTTATTTGCATGAGTCTTTCCATCTACATGTCATGGTTTGGGTTGTCACAGTGGCAAACACCATATGACAGCAAGAAAAGGTAAGTTAAATCTCAAAGATTTATATGAATGCATTAAAAACCATATTAACTTTTAAATTACAGCATGATCCTTTAAATCTGAAAAAAAAGACCATATTTCTGAACATATTGTTCTTTCTTTGCTTGACTCTTTCCATCTACATGCCTCTTATTGTTCCACTATAATGAACAAACCTAAAGTTCATGTGACAGCAATAAAAGGCAAGCCAAATCTAAATGTTTTGTAAATGAATATATCAGCACACTATTAGCCTGTAATTTTTTTTTTTTTTTTTTTTTAAAACATGTTCTTCTCTTTTCTTCTTTTTGCATTACTCTTTCTGTCTATATGCCATGGCTTGAGCTGCCACAATGGTGAGTATGGTAAGACAAATCATGTGACAAAATCCTGTCAGGGCTCAACGCTAAGGATTTTTTCTACTGGCCTGGTTGAGCCAGTGGTTCAAATTTTTACTTGTCCGGTCAAAATTTTCACTGGCCCTGCCACTAAAAAACGAAAATAGTTTCTGTTATTATTGTTTTTGACTCATGTCATCTTTTATTTTAATAAATAAGCTTATATGACATCGAAATTCTACATACCGATTTAACAATTCTCGATTCCAACTTGGATATCACAGCAAAACCTAACAAATATACAGTTCAAACATTATTTGTTTGTTAAAAAAAAATATTTATTACAAATGAAAAGATGCTTTTGGGAAAAACAGCAGACGGACTGAATGAACGCAAATTTAGTCTCTGCCAGCAGGTGTCGCTTTTGGAATGATGATGCAGCGTTTCCTTGGTTACCGCTGTAAACAAAGCAGCGCCGTGCTTATAAACGCTACTTTAAACAGAAGCAAATGAAAAGAAAACGCTATGTAAACTTTTCTTAAAACAGTCAGTTCCCCTCAGAGATGCATTAATATAAATCCGGTTTCAATATTTAGGATAATATTTCCAATATTTCGCGCACTGTGAATCGTGATCTTGCTCTGCCTGCTACAGTATTTTCCTCTTTGCCTTCGTCTTCAGCGTCTCTGGCCTCTGTTAACGGATGTTTAAAGAGTTCGTAATATTTCCACACACATGACATTTTGAAAATGTATTGCATGGAGTTCGTGTGCAAGCCCGGAACAGAGATCGGTTGAAATATATGTGTGGTCGATCGGTGCATCTGTACAACACTGTATAAATATAGATTAATCATTGTTAAAGCTACAAAGTTACTCGTCAAAACGTATTTTGACATACTTCTGTAGGCTATCTGTCCGTCAGAGACACGTCTCTCTGTGATCGCTTGAAATTTTCATTATACAAGGCACGTGCAAATGATAAACTTTGGTGCCGACGCAGCAGTGGCCCCATCGGACCAGTGACAGATTCGTCAACTGTCCCGAGCGTCTTTCACGCTGGCCCCGGGCCATCGGGCACTCCTTATTGTCGAGCCCTGCCTGTTTTAAATTGGGTTAAACGGCAACTTTCTTTGCATGACTTTTCCGACTACACACCAAGGTTTGAGCCTTGGTAAGCATGGTAAACAGTGGTAATAAATATAGAAACTGTTAACTTTTGTTAATATGCAGCAAGAATATTTTATTTTGGAAAATCACTGCATTTCTGAATATGTTCTTTTGTTTCTCACCTTGCATGACCGTTGTGACGCCACAGTTTGAGGCATCACAATGGCAAATGTGGTAAGAAATGTCATACGTCAACATCAAAAACCTGTATTAGCTTGTGTTAAAGTGCAACTTCATGCCACGGTTTGATCTACCGCTGTGACGTGGTAAGGTGGATCATCTGACAGCAATACAAGGTAAGTCCAGTCTGAATGTTTTGTATATGAAGACATCCAAAACTGTATTAACTTGGATTAAGGTGTAAATTGACTGTATTTCTGAACATGTGCTGTTTCTTTGCATGACTCTTTCCAACTACAAGCCACGGTTTGAGCAGTCACAATGGCAAACATAGCAATAACTCAAAAACTGTTAATTTGTGTTAAAGTGCAGCAAAAATTACTGCATTTCTGAATGTGTTCTTCACAGTTTCTTTCTTGGTATGATTCTTTCCATCTACATGCCATGGTTTGAGGCGTCACAATGGCAAACTTGGTAAGAAATGTTGTGTCAACATCAAAAACCTGTATTAGCTTGTGTTAAAGTGCAGCAAGAATCACTGTATTTCTGTATCACTGCTTCCCTCTTTGCATAACTTTTTCCAACTACATGCCACGGTTTGATCTACCACAGTGATGTGGTAAGGTGGATCATCTGACAGCAATATAAGGTAAGTCCAGTCTGAATGCTTTGTGTATGATTACATCAAAAACTGTATTGACTTGTATTAAAGTGTAAATTAAATTCACGGTATTTCTGATTATGTTCTGTTTCTTTGCATGACTCTTTCCAACTAAATGCCATGGTTTGAGCCGTCACAATGGCGAACATGGTAATACATCAAAAACGGTTCATTTGTGTCAAAGTGCAGCAAAAATCTTTGTATTTCTGAATGTTCTTCACTGTTTCTTTCTTTGCATGATCTTTCAATCTACATGTCATGGTTTGAGCCGTCACAATGGCAAACTTGTGACAGCAATAATGGGTAAAACTGTATTATCTGATTTTAAATTCCAGCATGAACGTTTAATTCTGGAAGGTTACTGTGTTTATGAACATATTCTTCTCTGTTTCTTTCTTTGCAGGACTCTTTCCAACTACATGGCAAGGTTTGAGCCTTGGCAAGCATAGCAAGCAATAGTAATACGTCAAAAACTATTGTTAAAAAGCAGCATGTATCATTTATTGTGGAAAATCACAGCATTTCTGAATTTGTTCTTCTGTTTCTTACCTTGCATGACTCTTTGTACATGCCATTGCTTGAGGTGTCACAATGGCAAATGTAGTAAGAAATGTCATACATCAACATTAAAAACCTGTATTAGCTTGTGTTAAAGTGCAGCAAGAATCACTGGATTTCTGTATCACTGCTTCCTTCTTTGCATGACTTTTTCCAACTACTTGCCACGGTTTAATCTACCACAGTGATGTGGTAAGGTGGATCATCTGACAGCAATATAAGGTAAGTCCAGTCTGAATGTTTTGTATATGATTACATCAAAAACTGTATTAACTTAGATTAAAGTGTAAATTCACAGTATTTCTGAATATATTCTGTTTTTTGCATCACTCTCTCCAACTAAATGCCATGGTTTGAGCCGTCACAATGGCAAACATGGTAATACATCAAAAACTATTCATTTGTGTTGAAGTGCAGCAAAAATCTTTGTATTTCTGAATGTTCTTCACTGTTTCTTTCTTTGCATGATCTTTCAATCTACATGTCATGGTTTGAGCCATCACAATGGCAAACTTATGACAGCAATAATGGGTAAAACTGTATTATCTGATTTTAAATTCCAGCATGAACGTTTAATTCTGGAAGGTTACTGTGTTTATGAACATATTCTTCTCTGTTTCTTTCTTTGCAGGACTCTTTCCAACTACATGGCAAGGTTTGAGCCTTGGCAAGCATAGCAAGCAATATGTATGTATCTTTTATTGTGGAAAATCACAGTATTTCTGAATTTGTTCTTCTGTTTCTTACCTTGCATGACTCTTACTACATGCCATATTTGAGGTGTCACAATGGCAAATGTGGTAAGAAATGTCATACGTCAACATTAAAAACCTGTATTAGCTTGTTAAAGTGCAGCAAGAATCACTGTTTTTGTGTGCAATAGTAGTGCAGAATGATTTTTTTTATTATTCTGAAAAATCACTGTATTTCTGAACATGTTCTTCACTGTTTCTTTTTTTTGCATGATCTTTCCATCTGCATGTCATGGTTTGAGCTGTCACAGTGGCAAACTTATGACAGCAATAAAAGGTAAGTCACAAGTTTTATAGGAATGCATTAAAACCTGATGTTAAATTCCAGCATGAACGTTTAATTCTGGAAAATCACAGTATTTCTGAACATATTCTTCTGTTTTTTTTCTTTGCATGCCTCTGTTTGATCTGTGATAATGGCAAACATGCTGATACCTGTACATCCCCATGCCTCTGTTTGATCTGCAATAATGGTACACATGATAAGGTCTTGTGACGGCAATAAAAGGCAAGTCAAGTCTGAATGTTTTCTAAATGAATACCTGAGAAAAACTGTATTAAAAATCAATATTATAGTCCAGAAAAACTATTTCCGAACAGGTTTTTCTTTTTTCCTTTCTTTGCATTACTCTTTCTGTCTACATGCACTGGTTTGAGCTGCCACAATGGTAAGAAAGATCATGAAAATTAACTGAAGTTTTAACTTTTCACTTTCCTTTTTCAGACATTTTTTTTTTTTTTTTTTTTTTAATTCTGGAAAATCACTTGTTCATTTTTGCATGACTCTTTCCAACTACATGACTTGGTTTGAGTCGTCACACTAGTAAGAAATGTCATGTGACAACATCAAAAAGCCTGTATCAACTGTTAAAATGCAACATAAATCTTTTATTCTAAAAATCAGTGTATTATGGTTTGAGTCATTAGTGGCAAACTTGGGGAAAAAAAAATGTCATCAACATCAGAAATGTAACAACTTGTAGTTGTAGTGCAGCATGAATCTTTTATTCTGGAAAATCGCTGTATTTTTTAATATGTTTATCTGTTTTTTCTTTGCAGGGCTCCAAGTACACTGCCAGTCAAAAGTTTGAACAGTAAGATTTTTAATGTTTTTTAAATGAAGTTTCTTTTACTCACCAAGCCTGCATTTATTTGATCCAAAGTATAGCAAAAACAGTAAAATTGTGAAGTATTTTTACTATTTAAAATAAGAGTTTTCTATTGGAATATGTTTTAAAATATAATTTATTCCTGTGATTTAAAAGCTAAATTTTAGCATGATTACTCCAGTCACATTATCCTTCAGAAATCATTCTAGAAGAATTTTTTCAGGTTTCTTCGATGAATTAAAAAGTTCAGAAAAACAGCATTTATCTAAAATAGAAATCTTGTGTAACATTATAAATGTCTTCATTATCGCTTCTGATCAATTTAAAGCATCCTAAATAAAGTATTAATTTCTTTCTGAATTCTGTTTTTTTCCCGTTTTAATTTTTGTCAACTCCTTTTTATGGTTAATTTAAATCTTTATTTATTTAGCATGTCTAATTAATTAAAATCATGAAACTTATACAATTTCAGAACAATTTAATAAAGGTTTCACAAAAATGACGTTTAGGGCCCTTTGAAATATTTTATTTTTATCGTCATTCATCGTTATTTTATCGTTTTATTGTTATCAAATTCTGTGTTTTAGCACATCTAATTATTTGAATGTATACTTAATTTATTCAAATTTGTTCTTAAAATAGCCTTATGAAAGTTTTTTTACCCTCAGAAATTGTGTGTTGTGTATTTAAAATGTTCTGGTTATCAAATGAAGGCATACAACATTAATTTCAGTTATCTTTTAATTATTGAAAATTAATTTTTTGTCAAGAAAAAGGGAAATTTACTATTAAAATTAAAACATGGAAGAAATGTTGTGTGATTATACCCTAAAAAATAATGTTTGTTTCATTTTAGTAGTCGTAGTAGTAATAGTAGTAATATATTTCTGGCACAGTGTCTTCAAGTTAAACCGGACTTTTATTTTGACGTGTTGCCATGTCTACCTTTACATTTCTGTGTGATATGACGCTAGTTTTCCTAAAATGTAACTGTCTATTTTAGGAAATAGAGTGAGTGAGTGTAGTAAACAAAACCGCTCATCTGCTCCATTCATTAAAACAGAGACACGAGAAGATGCAGGATTCACATTTAAATGGTATTTTTGTGGCGTAATATTTACAGATACTAGTCTATATTGCGGTTTGATTTAGGTGTAATGACCTACTTTTAAATAATTAATTCAAACTTTGACAGATTCTGTGACATTCTGCGTTATTCAGTAAATTCAGTTTTTATGACTGGATTCCTCGATTTCGTCTGCGTTTTTCCGCATCACAGAAATCATAGGGCCCTATAAGATGACAGCAATAATGGAATACATTACAGGATTTTTAAAAGATTTAAATAACTGAATTACCGGTTCAGGATAAATAATTCGCAAAAGTTTCAAAGCTTCATAAAGCAATGTTTCGGAAGCGTTCAACACTAGTGTACTATGTCATGTTAAAAACTTTTTAAAGTTTTTGCAGGCCATACTCTGACAGCCCATAGTTACTACAGTTCTCTATTTAATCAGAAATCTCCTTTTGTCTTCCATGGAAAAATATGACGGTGAGCAAATAATGATGGACTTACCAGGCCAAGCACTGATAAATTATCAAGAAGTGTGAGGGGGTGTGAGGTGTTTTAATTAGCAGCTGACCCTCTGAGATTCATAGGTAGCAAACATCTGCATATGTTAATAAACATGCCAGCAGGACACTCTTGGCATTCATATGCCCAGCTATGCCTAAAGTCGAAGCGTGACTGTAACAACAAGACTGAATTTGGTTAACAAGCTCTCAAATGAATGCAATAGCTAGACATGTCCATCAACAGTATATGTTGACATGAACTATATATGAGAATGAGCACTAATGGACCCATAAGCACATGATCTTGCCACATTCAAAGCATCCACAGCTCAGCCCAGATGGTGTGGGAGCATGAAGGGCCACTGAGGGCCATTGAAGTGCTCTGCATTTGTTTACCACACTCTTCCTGCCGCTGTCAGGGAAAAAAAAAACGAGAGACACTCATAACAGACCGTCAGAACACTTGAGCCTAGTGAGTCATGTAGTTCAGTGATACTGGATGAATTACAAGTTTAATGAGACAGGGAGAACATCGGAGGAATGTAGAACCAAGAAAAACTCCTCTGCTTTGTGACGCTCAACAGTTTTGACAGAAAACAAGCCTATACTGTGTTGACATTCTGAATAGTGACTCACAAAGTAGAATGATGCCAAGACTAATGCTTGTGTAGAGCCCAATGAAGTCAGTTTTATTTTTTCTCAAATTCCATGGTTTAATTTTTCATTTTCCATAGTTCTGATGGTTTATTTAAATTTTAAGAAATCAGAAAGGATGCCTAATCAATTGAGTTCATAAAACTTCAACAATTTAATAATTTATTAAAATATTAACAGTTACAGTGCTGTATGAAATGGGTTTTTATTTTTTTTTTCAGAAGTTCTGTTTTAATTTTTGTGGATTGTCGTCTTTCTATGATTTATGATACAAAAAAACTGAAGCTAATTTAATAAATAAATTAATAATTAAATTTATATATATATATATATATATATATATATATACACTACCGTTCAAAAGTTTGGGGTCAGTACATTTTTATTGTTTCTTTTTTCTTTTTTTTTTTTTTAAGAAATTAATACTTTTATTCACCAAGGATGTATTAAGTTAATAATTAAAAGTTTATTAAAAGTTAATAATAAATAATTTACATTGTTATAAAATATTTATATTTTGAATAAACACTGTACTTTTTAAACTTGTTATTCATGAAAGAATCCTGAAAAAAAAAATTACAGGTTCCAAAAAATATTTGGCAGCACAACTGTTGATATTATCCAACACTGATCATTCTAATAATAAATCCGCATATTAGAATGATTTCTGAAGGATCATGTGACGCTTAAGACTGGAGTAACAGCTGATAAAAATTCAGCTTTTCATCACAGGAATAAATTCTATTTTAAAGTATGTTAAAATAAAAAGCATTATTTTATATTGTAAAAACATTTTGCAATATTACTGTTTTTTTTTTCTATATTTTTAATCAAATAAATGCAGCCTTGATGAGCATAAGAGACTACTTTAAAGACTATTACAAGTCTTACTGACCCCAAACTTTTGAACGGTAGTGTGTATATATATATATATATATATGTCATCAAGCCTGCATTTATTCGATCAAAAATACAGAAAAAACTATTTCAATAAAAACTGTTATTTGAATGTAAAATAACCGTTTTCTGTGTGAATATATTTTAAATTGTAATTTATTACTGTGATGCAAAGCTAAATTTTAAGCATCATTACTCCAGTCTTCAGTGTCACATAATCCTTCAGAAGTCATTCTAATATTCTGTTTTATTATCAATGTTGAAAACAGTTGTGCTGCTTAATATTTAGTTAAAACCTGTGATACTGTTTTTCAGTATTTTTTAATAAATAAAAAGTTAAAAAGAACAGTATTTATTTAAAATAGAAATCTTTTGTAACAATATAAACTACCATGTTAAACTTTGTGGTCAGTACATTTTTGTACTTTTATTCACCAAGGATGTGTTAAATTGATAAAAAAGTGATAGCAAAAACTTATATTGTTAGAAAGTATTTCTATTTTGAATAAATGCTGTTCTTTTTAACTTTTTATTCATCAAATAATCCTGTCCAAAATCCAAAAAAATCAGGTTCCAAAAAAGTGCAACTGTTTCCAACATTGATAATAAAAGTAATAAATTAGCATATTAAACTGATTTCTGAAGGATCTTGTGACACTGAAGACTGGAGTAATGGCTGATGAAAATTCTAGCTTTGCATCACAGAAATAAATTATATTTTAAAATGTATTAAAATAGAAAGCAATTGTTTGTATTAAAAAAAATATTAATATATGAATAATTTAATAAATGAATTAATTGTGTTTTAAAATTGAATAAAAGTAAAAAGTAAACAGTTCCTGGCATTTTGGCAAAGCACTGAAGAGGTTTAAAATAAAATGTGTAATATTCCTTCAAATACAAAAAAGGTATTATTATTACTATTACTTCCACTTTGAGAAATACATTCTACTGTGCAATAGTAATGTATGTAATATAGTTTTTTTAATTATTATTATTTTTGCTGTGATTGCTGTTACATTTGGTGGCGCTAGTGGCTCGGAAACTACATTTCCTCTCAACTTCCATTGAAGCTTATTTCTTAAACCTGCAAATTTGACAGAGAGAGTAAGAGATGGAAAGAGAGGAAAGTGACAGATAGATCAGGTGAACAGGCCATCACTCTATAAATAACTCTACTTTGACGTGTGGAGGGTGATTTCACCCTGGCGTTTTCTCTCCCCCACCAATTTTCCTTTAAATCAGTCTTTAGACATGCCTCTCTTCCAGCACACCTCTCTCCTCCAATAACACACAGCCGTGCTTCCCTCTGTCTTTATCTCTGTTCCCCGTGTCCTCTTTTAATCTCTTGCTCTTTGTCAGAACTTCACCTGTTTTCACAAAGTCTGATTATTGTGCTCTTTTCTTCTTTCCTCTCCCTCGTGTGACATCCCTTCTCAAGTTATTATTTCATCATTAGTTCATTAATCCCTGATTGCCCTCCCGTTCTGATCTGTATTAGCCACACTGCTCATTCTGCTTTTGTCTCTCCAGCCTTCACACGTTCAGCTCTCCCATCCCCTCATCATTTCCTCCCATTCTCTCCCTCTCTGACAGGTACCCTGTGTGGACAGCTCTTTGAGGCTTTAGTTCTGTAACTAGCCTCGGGGGATGCGGTGACTAGCCGCTGTCAGAGTAGCAAGGATTAGGCTGTCTGCTAGAGGCCTGTGGATGACAGCAGTGCCCATCTCTTCACCCTTGGCATCGCTGGAGGACCGCCATAGAGGTGAACTGTAGATAAAACCAAATTATTGATCAAAGCTTCTGTGTTTTGTTATGGTTATATTACAGCTACTTTAATACAAACATCATTTTTATGCATATTCTGTAATACTGGTTCTCTGGTGGTGCTTGAAGGCCTGCAAATGATGTGTATTCTGATTTTTTGGTTTTGAAAACAAAACAAAAGCAAAGAAAAAAAAAAACTGTCAAATTCCTGTAAATGATTAATATAGATGAAAGCAGCAATTAGCAATTTAAAAGCTTAATGCATTTTAGCATATAAGAAAAAAGATATTACATATTATTTAGCAAGGATATACCCACCTATATCAATGATTAAAAAAAGCATTTTTGGCAAATCCAGGTAATTTACCATAGAAATATATATATTTTTTAATGTTTATGACTTTTATAGTGCCAACTGTGGTCCAATCCCCTTAAAACTTTGTATGCTTGTTTAGAATCACCTGTCGCATGTGCTCAGCAGGTTTTTAAAGTTTTGAGTTTTCATTTAGGCTTTATAGGATTTTTTTATTTTGGGTAAATTTAGGCAGGCCCCTTTTCTAAACGACCCAATTATAACTTCCCAAAAGGTAAATTTCATTTTTTAAAGAGTCCAGAGAATTGTACTGCAGTGTTTTTTTCCAGATTGAGCAAAAAACAGTGTTTTTTCCAGATTTTTTGCTCAATCAATCAGTACAATGGAGTGTTTTTGCATTGTTTTTTTTTTGTTTTTTTTACATCATCTCAGTCATTTAACAAATGATTTGATTGACAGCAGTGGTTCTAGAGGCAAAGTTGTCCAGAATGAGGATAGTATACGATAGTATAATATGAATATTGAATTGAATATTGAACATTTCTCTCAGACCTTTGGAGCTGTGAGTCAAACAGGCCCTCCAAGTTTTTTTTTCCGATCGGCCTCTGTTAACCTTGTCTAACAGGTGCTCAAAATTTGTCGGCCAATGGCAGCCATGGTTTTTGAGATACGCAAATGTCCTTGTAGACACTTGTGGCACTTTGGACCAAGACCGCACACACCGATTTTCATGTTCATAGGACAAATGGTTGCACAGTTATAGCCATTTTTACGGGTGTTTTTCCCCCACTTATAGCAGCACCAAGTGGCCAAGCTCAGCTATTTTTGGCCTGTGATTATTTTTGCCCTCAGATTGTGGTCTTACATAAGAATTTGGTGGAGATATCTCATTCCATTCAAGAGTTATAGGCATTTTACAAAAAGAGGCCCAGCCCCTTTCAAACATTTTGGTGTCCCTTTGTGACAGTGAGTGGAAAATGTAACTTTTTTTTTTTGATAAGTATTAGTGATGGGCACTTTTGAAGCACTGCTTTGTGAAGCTTCGAAACTTTTGTGAATCATTTGTTAGGTTTTTCAAAAAATCAAAAATAGCCGAAAATTTTAAAGGCTCACGATCGAATCAGAGGTGTGCGTTTTGTCCAGCGTGAGCCAACGACATAAGACACTTGAGCCTGCGACTTAACGTTTAAGAGTTATGAGCGATTTCGTACTTTTACCCGCTGTAGCATTGTCAGGCCGATTGGGGTGAGCCTTGGTCTCGTTGTAGGCATTGTTAGTACTACCTTCCCTCCAAGTTTCAAGTCTCTTACGGTTTGATCTGCATGATAAGTTTTACGCGGAGATCGCCAATCCATGCCCATTCTAACAGTTATAATAGGGTTTCATCACTATGTGCTTGAACCCCTAATTGGAGTAAATATAATCAACAAAAAGAACCTTTGGAATTAAAGGGATAGTTCACCCAAAAATTAAAATTACCGCATGATTTACTCACCCTCACACCATCCTAGGTGTGCCACACGGCTCCACGAGGTTAATAAAGTCCTCCTGAATCAAATCGATGCATTTGTGTAAGAAAAATATCCATATTCAAAACTTTAGAAACTGTAATCTCTAGCTTAACTGTCGTACACTGATTCACGAGAGAGTGGCATTCCTGCGAATAATGATGGATGCAAGCGTAGTGTAAGCTCTGGTGAGAATGTGCTAGTCTCTGAAGAACCAAGTTTTGTTTACAGCAAATGTAAACCAGTTTCCTCTAATTTTAGTTAAAGAAAGTACACGCTGTGCTAAGTTGGTACAGTTAGCACATAAACATGCGTATTAGCCTTTGCTAGCTAAATAGACCAGCCAATACAGTGCGCATTTAGCCCTGCTGATTGCTAAACATCTTGTATAAATATATATGTTTTATAATGAATCCAATTTAGATTAGACGATAACACCACTGCTGGTCAAAAACCCATTATTTACATGTAGGGAAACATGAGGATTAATAAATAATGACAGTTTTATAATTTGGTGTACTGTCAGTTTGTTGCAACTGGGATAGTTTACACGGGGATTGCCATTGAAAGTGAAATAAGTTACAGTGAAATAATGCTTAACCGCTTATTCGTCTCATGGCAGAATCGTCTTTATTTACAGGCTTCACATTCTGAGATGGACCACAAACAGCTTTTCACACTGCAGGGATCCCATATCTGTTATTAAAAAAAAGTGACTTTTGGCAAAAGACTAATATATGAGCATGTTTATTTTATTTTTGACTTGTGATTTGTCGGTGACTGTTGTGCCACATAATGCATATAATAATTTCCATCACAGTGATGCCTCAGCCAGAATCTCATGATGTATTCACTTTGGCATACAGTTTAAATTTTCATTTAGTTCATTCATCCAAGTAAAGCTTATGTATTTGTATGCTGTATACATGTAAGTGTATGCTATGACTACTCACAATAGTTCTGAATCAGTTTGAACCAGTGGAGCCCCTTGAATCAGCACTAAACATTGTGATAATATAGCTAAACACTGTGATTATAGCTAAATTCATTTTTTTCCTGTTTCTATCATATATCATATAACTATTTAATGATTTAAAACCTTCATAGACTTACAAATGTATTGTTTTTCAGGCAAGCATGTGGAGAAATAAAAGCGAGGGAGGTCTTCATGTCAGAACTTAAGATGATGTGTGAGCATCTGAGGTGACGTATCAACATAATCCAATGCCTTAGTGAGAGCTACATCACAGAAGGCGCAAATGGAGAAATCGTTAGAACATGAGGCATTCTTTTACATTTACAGTTAACAGATCATTTTGTGATCTGTAGGGTCATATTTCTTTTGTTTCATCACCGAACACACTGGAAGAACAATAAGTACAGATTACGACTTCTGTTTGTTTACAAAGCTGAATGTATGTGTGTATGTATATGTATATATATATATATATATATACAGGGGTTGGACAATGAAACTGAAACACCTGGTTTTAGATCACAATTAGTATGATATTGGGCCTCCTTTTGCAGCTAATACAACATCATTTCATCGTGGGAGTGACAAATACAAGTCCTGCAAAGCAGCCAGAGGGATTTTGAGCCATTTTCCTCTTGCAGAACAGTGGCCAGGGGCCAGTTGCATAAACTTAGCCTCTATGTTTAGACAGTGTCTTAAGTACTAGTGTGACCAACTAGCAGTTAACCAAAGGGTAATAAGTCGTATTTTTTGGATTCAAATTAGACTAATCTACATTTTTCTGTAACTGAATTTAAAACATTATGACCAGACTTAAAGAAAAAAATAGCTGACTAACTTTTTAAGACTAGTCTAAACCTTTTATGCAACTGGCCCCAGGTCACTATGTGATGCTGATGTGGGAAAACATTTCCTGACTCACTCCTCCAAAACACCCCAAAGTGGCTCAATAATATTCAGATCTGGTGACTATGCAGGCCATGGGAGATGTTCAACTTAATTTTCATGTTCATTAAACCAGTCTGTCACCAGTCTTGCTGTGTGTATTGGTGCATTATTATCCTGATACAGAGCACTACCTTCAAGGTACAATGTTTGAACCATTGGGTGCACATAATGAAACTTTACACTCTGCTCTAACTGGTGTAATGTACAATAAGTGAAGATTGGGCACCAGACAGCGCAAATATAGCCATGAAACCTCCAATACTATATTGGCGAGTGTTTCAGTTTCATTGTCCAACCCCTGTATATATATATATATATATATATATATATATATATATATATATGTGTATATGTGTGTGTGTGTATATGTGTATATATACGTATATGTATGCATGTATGTATATATTGATAAAGTAAACTACTGATTAATGCAAACGCATTTCTACACTCAGTTCAGTTGTCTTTCAGCTCTTAAAGGAGAAGTTCACTTCCAAAACAAAAATTTACAGGTAATTTACTCACCCCTTTGTCTTCCAAGATGTTCATGTCTTTCTTTCTTCAGTTCATAAATTGTTTCTTGAGGAAAAGAAAATTCAGGAATTCTCTCTATATATGGTGTCCCCAAGTTTGAACTTCCAAAATGCAATTTAAATGCAGCTTCAAATGGCTCTAAATGATCCCGGCTGAGAAAGAAGTGTCTTATCTAGCAAAACCATAAGTCATTTTTTGAAAACAATCGACAATTTTTATACTTTTTGAACTAGGTAAGGATCCATCTCAGAATGTTTAAGAGAAGTCAAACTGAAAGCACACTCTGCAGTGACCAAGCTTATCAGCAGAATAAATAAATAAAAAGGCTAAGCTCAAAGAGGAGAACTGGTCCCATGTTCACTTTAGTGATCAGAGCAAGTTTAATTTATTTGGGTCAGATGGTGACAAACTGAGAAAAGCCTGAAGCCACACTGTAAAGAAGTCAGTGAAAGGTGGAGAAGGAAGTGTCATGTTTGGTGAATGTTTTCTGCAGCAGTGCCTCTTACATAGATACATGGCAGGGTGATGCAAATGTTTTAGCAGAACCTCCTTCAGCAACATGCAGACTTAAGGTGGGCTTTGCTGAACGGTGAACAACCAACCACCAAAAGTATCCTAATAACCACATCGCAAAATACCATTTACACCTTACTAACTGCATATTTGTTAACTGCGGAACAAATGAAGTTTAAATTTAGTTGTGGACTCTTTTGTCTTTGGGTGTTGTGAAACAAACAATGATTTTGCACAAACGCTTTGGGAAACTTGAGTAAAAATGTATTGATGAACTTATACAATGTAGTGAACTATTGTATAAAATAAATACCAACAGTTGTGTTTTAAGTCGTTTTTGTAAGGTAAAAGTCAAACTATGAGTATCACGAGCAGGAAATCGGGGGCAGGAAATCATAAACACACTACTGACACCTCATAAACAAATGTCCAGCAGACACATTCTCATGCACAAACTCAACCCAACAGATAAAAACATGTCTATACAGAATGACGCAATTTTGATAAGCATTTTGCACTTGGAGAATTACACACAGTTGAGACTTTAAAGGGATAATTTGCCCCAAAAAATGAATTTGTGTCATCACACTGACTCTAATGTCATTCCAAACCCATAAAACATTTATCCAACTCCAGAACACACATGAAGGTGTGTTTAATATTCTCTCATCTAGTGTTGTCCTAGTACCAAAATTTCAGTATTCAGTACCATTACCAGTGAAAATCCAGTTCTCTGTACCAATTTTGGTACCAAAGCAAAACACAAAACATATTGATTGAACACTTTTTATTAATAAGGTTAAACAAAATATTTACAATACTCAATTTCTTAATACATACTTAAAATTGTAAAAGTAAAAAAGTGTCACCCACAAGTTTTTGTCTTATTTCTGCTGCTGAAAAACAGTGGTCTCTTTTAGAGTTTGCTGGGGTGTTCATGATCTTCCTCAATCAGCAGCTGTAAAAGAAAAATATATACTTAAGTAAAGCAACAGGCTAAGGCTGACCAAAAGCAACATTAGATGATTAAATTAACTTTTCAGTAAATAAACTTCATTTAGTTGACTGTACTTTTATTTAATCGAAACTGCGTTCATATTCAATTTTAAAGGGCGTTATAAACCTGAGTTATCCAGCCAAGAATAAGACTAGAACCTTGCCTGACACTGCAGTCAAGTGAGCTGTTATCTGCAAACACCCATTCAAGCAAACCGCCACCTGGATTTTGCTGCACGTCTGTTTGTGAAATTATGGTGTTGTGATACATAAAGCTTCCAAAAAGCATCTTTCTTAGCTTTTTGGCCGCGCCAAGCATTCAAACCGTTATTCCAAAAACGAATGAGCATTCAAATCCAGGCCACGGGTGGCATGACTGGATGTTTTAATGTGACGGCTCAATTGACCCAAGCTTTCTGACGGACTCATATTAAAGGAAATAAACATTGTTAACCATACACTTGTACATTCTGTAACGCATATTTTGGTTACATAGGTCATTTGGTGTATAGAAAAAAGCAAAATACCATCATGCTCTCCTGTTTTTTTTGTTTTTTTTTTACCCGAGCATTAAATAGTTAAACTTTACTCTAAGACAGTAAATTAGAGTTAGCTGCGCTTATTCTATAGATGAACTACTACGCAAACAGCAATGTTTATTTCAGTCCGACATTCAAATTAAAACATGGAATAATGTTCAGAACAGAGGCTCTAAATATAAAATTAAATTGAAAAATTGCTTCAACTTTTCAGTTGATCTGGGAGTCGGTCTCTAAGCTGTTTTGTCAAGTTTGATGCGTTTCCACCTTTTGAGAGAAAACAATCCAAAATATTGCCATTCTTGTCAACAAGTGGATTCAAAGCCACTGCATCAGCAGCACCACCGGTCACCATGTCTCAGTCCTTTTATGAAGAGAACACAACTGGACACCTTTCGGATAGCACATTAAGAACCGGGTTGACCAGGTACTTAAGAAATTTATTTATTTATTTATTTTTTAATAAGTATACACAGACTTGGTACTGAAGTATCGGGTCTTTTGACAACACTATCATCATTTTGTCCATCCATTGAAAGTCAACCAACCTCTTCAAGCTTCAAAAAGTTCATAAACATTGATTGCCCCACATACATAGAGCTCATCAAATATAAACCTGCATGTTTGATGTGCAAGTACTGACGATCGTTTCTGCACATCAAGCAAGTCTTTATTTACTTTTTGAAGCTTCAAAATGGATGGACAATAAAGGTAAATAGTGGGTTGCATGTGGTGATTCTCACCAAAACTCAATAGACTTAATACAGAAGTTTAAGCAGGATCTGGTACTTAGAATAAGTTCATTTCCTCATGGTGACCGACACATACAGCACGTGGTCCTCTTTAACATTCTGTAAAAATGCCACATCACACAAGATAACAAAATTATTATAGAATAAATTATAATCTTTCTCCTACTGCTAAGATAAGGCAGATGAGATCAGATTCTCAGTGGTTTTGCTTTAGATTTTTCATCAACATCAAGTAGTGATGCAACATTGGCAAAATTTTTAATTTCTAAAAAAACACAACACTTTGTCACTAGCACAGTACACCCATCAGAGAAGAGATCTCACACAAAATGATCAACTTTGATTTCTTGGTGACTTTGAGGTAGTAATAAGTACTCTTATGGTACTGGTGTGAGTGTAAACTGAAAAAGTGCTACATAATGGTATGCAAAAATATAAACGTGATGCAAGCTCAATAGATAAATTTACCATTTTTCAAATGCATAAGCAACAGCAGAAGCGTGACCCTCTTTGAACAGACCTGTGAACCATTTCTTTGGTTGCAAAGTAGCATGTCATATTCCGACTTCAATGGTTCACATGGATTTCACAAGAATTTCTAGCCTGCAAGTTATGCGGTCTTATGTGGCATCTTGCTGCAAAGTGTTGATCAATTTAAACAATATCAACAAATTCTATTACAATGAATGCTTTTGACAAATCATGAGACTTTACTTTCCTGCCAGATAGTTTTACAGCATGTTTCTGCTAAAATATACACATACTGTTCACCTAGTTTATATATTGGGTGAATATATAAATACACACACACACACATATATACATATATTAAACATGTATCTCACTTATTAAACAACATTATCAAATTCAAATAAATAAACTAATAAAGCAAAATTGTAAAAATGAACTGCAGCAGATGAAAGAATGCAATGACTGTGGCAACTTCAACATTTGAAAGATTTGAAAGGATACTATACCAAAGTTTCCTTATTCAAACTGAGTTTTTTTTTTTTTTTTTTTCATGAATATATGATTGACCTGAAGAATGAAAGCTATATCATACACGGAAATTATGAGCTATATCACATTCAGACACCAAACGTGTGACAATGCATTTAGCTCACAAGATGAGACAAAATACAGATACATGGTTAACCATAGACAATGTTTTGATACTATTTTTAATAAATTTTCAATGACAAAATATTTCTCTTTTAAAATCACAAAAAGTATTTTGAAAGGTCTAGAGCCATAACTAGCGATTATTTTTGTATATCAAGCAATCTGCTGATTTTGGCAATTGAGTAATGTGATATTTTTAATAACAGAAATAAAAACAGGCTTTAGTAGGACTGTATTTATATATAAACTAACGAAGAGGCAATAATAATTGGCACAAATAAAGTATCAAAAACCAAGTAATTACATGCTTTTATTGAACAACATCGTTAAAATGCATAATGTAATATGCCTCTCTATCTCTCTATTTATACATCTGCAGAACAAAACAAATAGTCTTTACCAGTAAAACATCCGTAAGAGATCACGTGTGAACAAGACCTTTTCAAAAATACTGGTAAATTCGTTCTGGCAATCATATGGAAATTATATGATTACTCTGAACTGTTTACAGAGCTCTGCTGCTTTTTTTTTTTTTTAAAAATGAGTTATGTCAATACACACTACATGGACATCCTTTACCATTGCGTCTCACCTCGCAGCTTTTTTACCGTGTCACGCTTCTTTTCTATTCATCAGCAATTGGATACTATTATGCGCGTTTCGTGTTTATAAGCCCAAAAACTTCTGATTCTAATCTGTGTTCCTCTCATACCATTGGTAGGCAAACTCTAACGTGATATCAACAAGGTGTTTTTTTTTTTTTTTTAAATTTAGGACTATCTTTTTTTTCCGCAGCCAAACGCCGCCGGAGAACTTAAGCCCTGCTTTCTTCTGCAATTGTAGAATTGGAGGTTACGATAAGGCACCTATACGAAAGTCAATAGGCCGTCGCTAGTGAAGTGAAAGAGAATCAAATACAGCACTGCTGTTTCCAGCACTGATAATAAATCAGTATATTAGAATGATTTCTGAATTATAATGTGACACTGAATACTGGAGTAATTATGCTGAAAAATTCAGCTTTGATCACATAAATAAATTTGATTTAATTAAAATAGCACAACATTGTTTTACATCGTAATAATATTTCACAATAACATTTTTTCTTCTGTATTTTTGATCAAATAAACAGCCTTGATGAGCATAAAAGACTACTTTAAAAAGTCTTACTGATCCCAAACTTTTCACATCACTTTTTTTTTCCTACAACAGGTGTGAACATACACATTTGAATAAAAAATAAGGAACATAATATACAATGTTACAACAAAATACACTATTACAAGTAAAAAATAAAATTAAATTAAAAAATCATACATTTTAATCTACATTTGAGGAATTCATTTACAAAAACAGATTTTTAAAATCATCCTTTAAATTCCAAAACAAAAACATGATTTATGAAAATTAATAATGGAGTTATCTGTTTTTGCAAATGAACTCTTCTGGAAATGTATGTTTATGACCCCGAAACACATTTTGAAATATATTTTGCTATATGAAGGATGAAATTAAATCTATTTCCAGTTTGAGAAATATATGCCTCCCTATGTTTATAATATGTTGCTAT
The DNA here is from genome assembly GCA_036247105.1 of Cirrhinus mrigala. NCBI lineage: Eukaryota > Metazoa > Chordata > Actinopteri > Cypriniformes > Cyprinidae > Cirrhinus > Cirrhinus mrigala. The sequence continues at coordinate 9,465,603 of CM070029.1, read as the reverse complement.
ATGTTTATAGCAAATATTTAAATTATATTTTGGCCAGAAAAAAAGCTGTATCGGTCTAATTCAAAGTCCTCTCAAACACTATTATGACCTGCATATTATTATTTTCAGATGTGTATCTTGTGATGTTTAGCATTGGACATTGTTCGCTGACAATTTAAATAAACCCCTGAGAGTGAGAAGTGTACTTTAAGAGAGTTTAATTTCTGACGGTTTAATATTGCCGGGATTTTAACAAACACTTTTACTTTTTTTTTTTTTTTTTGCATATTACTATTTGCATATTTTTCTTATTTAAAAATTGTTAAATGTATTAATTCATGACTTTCATGTAGTATGTATTATATATATATATATATTGTTTTTGTTTGTTTGTTTTTTTTGTACTAATATTCTTCAGTTATTAAATTCCGTCAAGGATGGATCATCTTCTGTACCCTGACTGGTAGTCGTCGCATCGCTTAGCTGCTTATTTACCATGTCTTTTATTATACTAGCATTTTTTATTTTATTTTCCATATTCATCCATATTCTATCATGTTTTTTTTATTATTATTATTTTTATCTGGTAATTTATATTGTATTTAATGTATAACATTATAATTATAGTTATTTTCATGTTTTTATTATACATTTATTATTATTAGTTATTTTATAATACATTAAAGTTATTATTTAATTGATCATCTTTAATAATTTTATTGTGTATTTGTTATTTCATTATACATTTAATATTTATCAGTTGTATTATTGGTATTTATTTTTGTTGCTCTGTTATTTTAACTTTCATTTTTATCATAAATATTATTTGCTACGCTATCCCCAGGATTCACAGACTAGGCATAAAACATTAAAAAAATAAAAATAAAAAATAAAAAACCTGTCTAGGCTGTTTTAACTGAAAGAACCTTGCACTGGCATATTTGAAAATATGTCAGTGCCATTGTTTTTTAATCAAGATGCCCACCAGTAACATTTTTTCTAAAGCACGTTTATAAAAGACACTTAAATGTCCTAATTGAGGTATGACCTAATTCTTACCTGAAGGCCTAAACTGCTGCTACCTCTACTACTGCTGTTGTTGTTTGTAGTTTTTTTACTCACCAAACGACAGGAGCGGTTGGCCTTCTTCCATCATATCCGAGAATCCGAATCCGTCAGTTGCTGGGCTCTGGTAGGCACTCACGCTCAGGTATCAAATCGCGGTATCAAACTGCATCGCGGCACATCGCTTTCTGAAACATTACTCATGGTAGCAGCAGCCGCATCACTTAATCGCTCGTTTGTAACATAATATACAATGTTACAAACAATACACTATTACAGTAAATAAAAAATTCTGAAAATTATTACATCTACAAATTTAATCCACATTTGAGGAGTTTGCAAAAACACTTCTAAAACCATGCTTTTTTTATTCTGCATTCCAAGTAATAATCAAACTGCAGTTGGGTTGTTTTGCTTATAACTTATGACTCATGACTTATGAAAATTAATAACGGAATTTTCTGGTTTTGCAAATGAACTCTTCAGTTGTATTTAAATACATTACTGTAAGATTGGAAATGCATGTTTATGACCCTGAAATACATTGAAATATGTTTTGCTATATGAAGGATGAAATTAAATCTATTTTCAGTTTAAGAAATATATGCCTCACTGTTTATAACATATTTAGCAAATATTTAAATTATATTTTGGTCAGGAAAAAAAGCTGTATCGGTCTAACTCATAGTCTTGTCAAGTGCTATTATGACCTGCATATATTTCATATTATTATATATAGATATGTATGTTTAGCGTTGGACATTGTTCACAGACAATTTAAATAAACTCCTGAGAGTGAGAAGTGTGCTTTAAGAAATTTTAATTTCTGACGGTTCAATGTAAAATATTGCCAGGATTTTAACATGAACACTTTAATTTTTTATTTTTTGCATATTACTAGATTTCTTATTTGAAAATTGTTAAATGTATTAATTCATTTATCATTACATGTATTACATATAATTTTTTTAAATGTTTTTTTTTTGTACTAATATTCTTCAGTTATTAAATTCCATCAAGGATGGATCATCTTCTGTACCGACTGGTAGTCGTCGCATCGCTTAGCTGCTTATTTGCAAATATTTTCTTATTATTTTTGTAGTCAACAATCTCGCGAGAAGCTGTCTTTGACACCATCCGTCACCCACCGAGCGAAGCCTCACTAACGATTTGCACTGTCAGCGCAAGAATTTCAAGCAGCGTCTCGCTATGGTAAGAGTGCTTCAGGTGTAAGATGGGTAAATGAGCGTGTCACACCACCTGACGCCGTGGGTCATACCCATAAATATGGTGTGATGGGACAGCACTCACCACCCAACTTTATCCACTGCCATCCAAGACAGCAATCCCGTGAGAAGTTGACTACAGAGGCCAATCAGTCACCCACTGAGGTGCTTCATCAAGAAAAGCGGCGATGCGAAGACTACCATGTCTTTTATTATACTAGCATTTTTTTCTCTATATTCATACATATTCTATTGTGACTAAAATTATTATATTGTGTTTATACTGTATTTATTGCATAATATAATAATTATATGATTACTAGTTATTTTATAATACATTATTGTTATTTAATTGATCATCTTTATTTTAATGTGTATTTGTTATTTTATTATACATTTAACATTAATCAATTGTATTATTGGTATTATTTTTTGTTGCTCTGTTATTTTACCTTCATTTATATCATAAATATTCTATTATTATTTGCTATGCTATCCCCAGGATTCACAGACTATCGATAAAACATAAAAAGCATGTCTAGGCTGTTTTAACAAAGAACCTTGCACTGGCATATCTTAAAATACATCACTACTATTGTTTTTTTTTTGTTTTTTGTTTTGTTTTTTTAATCAAGATGCCCACCAGTAACGTTTTTTCTAAGGCATGCTTATGAAAGATACTTAAATGTCCTAATTGAGGTATTGACCTAATCCTGACTTAACCTGAAGGCCTAAACTGCTGCTACCACTACTACTGCTGATTTTGTTCTTGTTTCTAGTTTTTTACTCACCAAACGAAAGGAGTGAATGGCCTTCGTCCATAATATCCGAGAATCCGAATCCGTGAGTTGCTGGGCTCTAATAGGCACTCATACTCGGTCGCGGTATCAAACTGTATCGCGGCACATCCCTTTCTGAAACATTACTCTTGGGAGCAGCAGCAGCATCGCTTAATCGCACGTTTGCAGCGTTGAGTCTGACGTCTTCGTTCTCTTCGTGCGAGAAGTTTGGCGTTTCTTTCTCTTCCGGTGTTTTTTGGCGGTTTTGGCAAACCCGTTTGAGGTTTCGTTCCTTCTTAAATACAAGTTTGGTGAACTCAAACCTGTGAATTCGCATCACGTTAAACCATGTGACCAACAGCAGAGCTATACGTCACAGCGTGACGTCGTAGCTGAATTAAAAGTACATAAATTTAAAACTGCAGGAAAGATAAGTAGATTGTGTGTTTTGACATTTTAGATTTATTATTTGTTATGTGTTGAATTTAAGCCTTTTAAAAATACGCTCAGCAGGCGAGCAGCGAACAGATATCTACATACATTAAAACTACATAAAATTAAATTAAACCACATCGAAGCATAGGGAGTGTCGAGAACAGTGCCATCATGTGGCAGATAAAATTTACAGCAGTCATAGAACTGATAATGGATACTAATGTATTGACAAATTCATGCCAGTGGAGGATCGCAAGTCCTGTCTGTGTGTGAGACAATCTAGTGGAGAAATCCACACAAAATGAACACAACTGCACACAGAAGATTTATAACATATAGTTAAAGGTGCAATAGGAGATCTTGGAAAATGCTAACTTGATAGCACTGAAAGCGAACATCCAAATCGCCATCCAAAGCCACGCCTCCTGAATGCATGAATGCATGGACTAGATGACCAGAGACAGCATTACTACAATACATTCTAACACCGAGTTGAAATGTTCAACAGCACAAATAGGAAAAATGTGTGGTGCTAATAATGCACCGGAGATGAAAAGATGGCGGATTTTTGCCGAGTTTAATAAAACACCTCACGCATTGATACACACGTCCACATACATGGGGATCGTGTGAGGAAAAATGTACACAAGCATGCATTCAACTCAGGTCACAAACAGAAATTAAACATATAAAATAAAGAGAGACAGGTGTCGGTAGATCGAGTCTTCTCTTCACATTTCCAGAACGTACAGATACACGTTATGCACATGCGCAGTTGTCAGTCTGCCATAAAACTACTATATATGCTCTAGTGACCGTAACAACATCACATGTCATTAACCGTGAGAACACGTACTGTTAGTAAAGTATTACAATACCAGGAAGGAAGATCAGTTTGTTGACGCTTGCCAATTTAGCCATTACTATAATACAAAAACAGCATTATTGTTATACAGTGTGACAAAAATAACGTTAGCTTGATGTGCGCATGCCAAGTAGCCAGAGCTGTCTCCCTTGTAGCCTCAACCACTTGCCTCCCGTTCCTGCTCTGTCTGCTCAGTGTATATGAACACGCTGATGATGTATGCTGTCTGCAGGAACAGGGTGGGCAGAGGTATGCAAATACATATGTTGCCAGGCAGATATGTCAGCCTATTGTAATGTTCAGACAGATCATTTTGATTGGACGAACATTTCTTATTCACAGAATATATAAAAACATATAAATACATTTAGACCTCCTAATGTAATGATTGCTATCGGGATGTGAAGAGACTTTCAACCAGCATAACGAAAAAAATGTTTCTGAAGCAGTGGCGGTTCTAGACAAATTTTACTAGGGGGGCCAAGAAGGGGCCAGTGTTTAACCAGAGGGGCACATTAAAAAATGACAACAAATGATATTTAAAGATTATAAACTTTATTTTACTTTAAAATCATACAAACATTTATTATGTACAAGAGTGAGTGCAGGTGCAAAAGAGGTAGGGCCATAAAAAAATGATAAATACAGTACAGTGTACAAATACAGTGTTAGTTAGTTGTTGCTGCGCTCTCATTCACCGAGCAGCGCCACAGTGTTTCGGTGCGCCGCTCTAATTTACCCGTGTAGAACGATGCGTCGCATTAGTTCCGCTTTTGGCGCTCGTGTGTAAAATCTTAATAAATTCATAATTGTTTTATTTGGTCAGCACAGGGGGGCCACAGGGGTGGCCAGGGACATGTCTACAGAGGCACGGGCCTCCCTAGGCCTCCGTGTAGAACCGCCACTGTTCTGAAGACAATCACCTATTGCACCTCTAAGCAACATGCCACGACTAAGAGAGTGCAAATTTGACACTGATTTCATGCAAGAGTTCAAATGAGTAGTTAATATACATTTTAGTACAATATTGTAAGTGTTGATTGTTTTTGCTTGATTTGGTTAACGAACATAGTTCAAACAAAGATCACAGCAGAACAGTCATGCATCTCTGAGCAACACACAGCAGTGTTTCGTTACTGAATGATTTAGTGTTTCTGAATTTATAATTTGAGTCAATGATTCAGGCTTTGTTTACACTAGTGTGTTTATGTTTTAAAACGCATAACTTTTGCTAGGCTTACGCCTATTGTTTACACTACTCTGGCGTTTCCTACCCTCGAAAACGGAGAGTTTCAAAAACGCTACAGACTCCGTTTTAGTTTGAAAACTTCGGGGTTGCATTTCAGTGTAAATGAACCAACACAGAGACTTTTGAAAAGATGGCATGGCTGCCCACATTCTCTCTGCATATCCTTGATGACCATGTAAACAATAAACCATGCTCACTGTTGTACCCATAGATATGTGTAGGTAGATTCCCTATTCAACCGCTCCCAGACTGTGTCCGCCATCTTAATAATAGGGAATCTACCTATACATATTTATGGTTGTACCTGCAAGAATTGTCATGTGACATGCGTTTTCGGTTGTATAGTTTAGATGGAGATCGTTTCTGTGGCTGAGTTTACACTAGCGCGTTTTCGTTTTAAAACATAACTTTTGCTACGGTTACGGCTGTCGTTTACACTACTCCAGCGCTTTTGACCCTCGAAAACGGAGACTTTTGAAAACGCTGCAGATCCCGTTTTAGTTTGAAAACTATGGGGTTGCGTTGCAGTGTAAATGGACCAAAACGGAGAATTTTGAAAACGATGGCGTGGCTGCCCACATTCGCTCTGCGTATCCTTGACCACCATGTAAACAAAAACATCATTCTCGTCGTTGTGCCCATAGATATCTATAGGTAGATGCATCATTCGACCGCTCCAAGCATGTAGACGCGTCCGCCATCTAAATAAAAGGGAATCTACGTATACAAATCTATGGTTGCACTAATGGTCATGTGACATGCGTTTTCGGCTGTATAGTGTAGACGGAGGTCGTGTAGACGAGGATCGTTTTCATTTTAAAACGCGATTTTGAAACGAAAACACACTAGTGTAAACGTCTATTCATAAAGACAGGCACTTGCTTTATTCTTGAATGAATTAGCCGTCTGAACGAATCGTTTGTAGGCATGACTCAGTGAATCATTCACTTGCTTCCACCTGCCGGTTTACTTTTATATTCAAAAGAAGCTTATCTTTGCCTTTCTTTTTATTTTATTTATTTTTTTATTTTATTTTATTTTTTTACCAGCATTTTACCAACCACGAAGCTCATAACATTATTTATACTGTTGCAATTTTGCAATGCAGAAATGCGTTCATGCTACATTTTAGCTTCATTAAACATAAATGCATCTAAATGTCACTTCAGCTGCTTCTGTTTCTTCTGTAGTGGAAAGATTGATTTTGTTAACACCGATTTCATTTGATTGGTAACAGCCCTATAGTGTCTTATTAAATTAAGTGAAATTATTAATAAAATATGAGAATTTGAAATGTAAGATGATGCATTTAATCTGGTTAGACAGACATACTACACAGTAGAGATGAAATTATAAACACCAATATAAAAAACAAAAAATTAAATAATGGAATATGTACAGAAGCAGAAATATAGAGGAAAAACATATAATTGTTTAAATTAATGTGCAGATATGTTATTTACAAGTGTACAGTTTATGTAGTTTACAAATGTACAGTTTTCAGATTCTGTGTGTCAGTTATGATGTACAATTTATAGTTATGATAACTTCTTTAAAGTGACATAAGATAGACTAGATTAAATTTGTGGTCTTTGCCAATTAAGCTTAAACAAGCACCTCTTTTAGTGAACATTCTTAAGTTGGTATTGAAAGCTTCTCACATTCCCGCATCAAAATACATCGACAAGCCTTCAGCATTCACAGTGAAGCATCACGGCTAATGAAGTTGCACTAAAACCCACTCCACTGCCTTGGGCAGCACCTCAATGGCGATCAGAGGTCTCGGCAGAGTATGCGCTGAAATATTTATGAACGGCTATTACACGCAGCCTCTTTCATTATTGATGGCCGCGGTTGATGGCCCTTTGAGCCTCTCGGACTGTACGGGACCTGCATCTGTTTGACCAGCTAATTAGCGACAGGCCTCACCACGCTAGCTAATATTGACTAGATGCATAAGCATCAATGACAGATGGATGGTGGTTGAAAAACTAAATCGACCAGCAGCTCTTTTCTCACAGGTCGTTTAGCTAGCTGCTGCAGCTGTTGTGGCGATCGCTCCTGCAGCCCTGCAGGTAATAAGAAACAGAGCCAAACCACACATCCCCATGTTCTTCAGCAACCCCACTCAAGTCCCTGCTGAAAAACACGGCATAGCTGCTAACCAGCATATGTCATGCTGTGGATGCTAGTGTTTTAGCATGGACTGCTGCAATACTGGGGTCCCACAAGGCCTCTTAAAGAGACAGTTCACCCAATTCTGTCATCATTTACATCACTTTCATTCCAAATGTTTAAAAAAAAAAAAAAAAAAAAAAAAAAAAATTAATAATAATAAAACCCTTAGCATTCCTGTAAAATTTAACTAAACACACAGTGGAATGCTAACAGGTTAAATAAAGCTGTAGTTAAAAAAATATATATAAGTATGAGATAAACCTTAAAACACTTAGAAATGTTGCCTTGGCAATAACTGAAATTAATAAATATGGAACTAAAATGAATAAAACTAAAACTGAAATAAAATTAATTGAAGCTATATAGAATTAACAGAAATAAGTTCAAGTTGAAGGACTGAAATGACTAAAACTGAAACTGAAATACAAATTAAAGCTATATAGAAATAATAATAATATTAATAAAAATGACAAAAGCACATAACAAAATGACAAACAAAATACAAAAATGGAAATACCATTTAAATCTGTATAATAATAATAATAATAACTGTAATAATGAAAAATACAACAGATTAGAAAAAAACAGATTAGAAAAATAAAACAGTTTTGCCTTGGAAATTAATAGAAATAAGTTGAAGGAATGAAATGACTAAAACTAAAACTAAAATACAAATTAAAGCTATACAGAAATAATAATAATAATAATAATAATAATAATAATAAATAATAACAAAAGCACAAAAAAAACACAGAAAAAATTTTGCCGTCAAAATTAACACATATACGTTCAAGTTGAAGTACTGTAATGACAAATACAAATTAAAGCTATATATATATATACTACTACTACTACTAATAACGGTAATAATATAATAAAATAAAACAAACAGTAATAAAAATGACAAAAGCACAACAAAATTACAAACAAAATACAAAAATGGAAATACCATTTAAATCTATATAATAATAATAATAACTAATAATGACAAACGTACAACAGATTAGAAAAATAAAGAAATTTTGCCTTGGAAATTAATAGAAATAAATTGAAGGAATGAAATAACTAAAACTGAAACTGAAATACAAATTAAAGCTATATAGAAATAATAATAATAATAATAATAATAATAATAAAATAAAACAAACAGTAATAAAAATGACAAAAGCACATAACAAAATTACAAACAAAATACAAAAATGGAAATACCAATAATAATAATAATAATAAGAAGAAGAAGAAGAAGAAGAAGAAGAACATGAATAACCAAAAATGACAAAAGTACAACAGATTAGAGAAAAAAAATAGGCCTTGGTAATAATACAAACTGTAATAAAAATAAACACATAACTATTAAATTAAAAATTTTAAATGTAGAAAGCTAATTCAAAATGTGAATACATACTGCAATAGTGTGTAAATAATACTAAAATAACATTATTCCAAATACACAACAAATACACAATCTTTCTTCAGCTGAACACAGAACCATACAGCTCCAAAATTGATACAAAACACCATAAAAATTATTTTAGTGATGTAAATAATATTAATATAAAAATGATTTGACTAGGAGTATGTCACAACGCATTTCTTTGTTGCTGAGTTGCACACTTGTTTTTTGTAATCTTTGGAGCTTGAACATCCTGGCTGAACTAAACCAATACTAACCATCATGACATTTCAGCATCCTGCCAGGACATATACATTTCCTAGATGTGTATTTGATGTTTTCATCCTAGTGAATTTTGAATGTTTAGTCAACCACAGTATGCCTCTAAATCACTACCTGTCAGATGTTACAACAACATTCAGTTGTTTATGATGCGTCTTATCGGGCAGGATCACCTTATCGGTCAACGGCGAACATACTTTGCGTTTATTCACCGCAATCTTGATTCGCTTTTTTAAAGTTACAAAAAACACATTGCCGTAGGCTGCATTTGGTGGTTTTCTTGCCTGAACCAGACATCTGTATTGATTAAAAACAGGCACATCCACCTCAGCCCCTCTGGGGGCATTTTACACGGCCATCCAATCAGAAAGCACCGGCCCATTACCATTGTAATGTAATTTGTCTGAGTGTGGTGTGAGAGAAACGTCCAGCTAGGGATAATGGCCACGTGAGAAGACAAACTGCAGCGCCGGGCTGTTTAAGCTCCATTGGTTACCTTGTTATGCAGCGAGTCTGTGTGAGTGTTCATTGATGGCAGGGTTTAAATTGCATCCCTAGATTAACCCCAACTAAGTAGGATGAATGTGTGGCTATTTTTCCCCTCGGGCTAACACAAGTCATTCTGTATTGAGTAATGACAGGGTTGCGTACTGTAAACCACAGGAATGTTTCTCGAAGCGTCAAAGAGCAGAACCACCATTTTAACCAGTAAATTTTATTTATATATAACAACAGTACAAAGTGAATCCTTGGCTTGCAAAATAGGTGTGCTTCATATTTACAATAGGTACACAGTAAATATAATATAACAAAACAAAAAAGCAATTAAAAAAACAAGACCGACTTTTTTTCTTTTTTAAATACTTTAACTCTCTTACAATTTTCACAACACTTAAAAAACAACAAGAACAGACAACCATAAGTGTTATTATTATCATCATCATCATCATCATCATCGTCGAGGTCATTATTATTTCTATGTACTATGTTACAGAACTCCAGTGTCTACAAAGAGAGATTCGTTTATAATTTCGCATGATTGAAAATGGAAGGATATTCACCTCTGAGGTGATCAAACCGACTACAAAATACTTTCTCGCTCTCGTTTTTGTTTCCTACGTTCAGTAATATGAAGAGAATATGAACATTTCACTTGTTCGTAGCATGCTATTCCATCACAGAGCAAAACATGAGCTAAAAACAATAAAAGTGCACAAAATTGATTCCGAGACTGTCGATTCGTGCCAAATATATAAAATTAGCAGCAGTTGTGACCGCCACAGATGACTGCTGATATTTCAGAAAGCTGCCCAGTGCTGTCAAATTTTATTCTGCTCTGCAGAATAGCGCAATAAAAATTATAATTAACTTTTCTCTTTTTTTCCCAGGGATCAAATGTCTTCTAATAAACATTAATAAGCGTTGAGCTACTGAAATCTCTCTCAACAAAGTGCAATTTCCTGTGCCACATCATTTCGAACAAAATGTTAGGACCGGAATACATTTTGTTCACTTTTTTTTTTTTTTTTTTTTCCAGAAGCAGGAGAGTCTCTCCTCGACTAATGTGGCAGCAAACAAGGTTCACATTAAAACTGAGCTGCAAGTGCAGCAGGGTCAACGGAAGGTCTCTTGCCCTCATAGAGCCGGGATGAGCTCTGACGAACAGAAAACGGGGAAGACTGTGGATAAAACTGAAAAAGTAGGAAGCTTTTTCATGTACCTTACTGTCACTAACATGCGACATGGCTTGTAAATTCACATATGTTGATTATACAGTGTGTGTGTTTGTTAGAGGAATGTGTGGTTGTTCAGGAAGAGTGGAATTACTATAGGTTGTCCATAATGCAAGTAACAGTTCATCCCAAAATAGAAAATCTGTCATAATTTAATGACTGACTTTCTTCCATCGAACACAACAGGAGAAGGTGAACATCTGAACATTCTTAAATCAATAAACATTTACTTGACAAGCAAAATTCTGTAAGATAATAAGTCTTGTTTTCTGAAAAGTGTATTTAAAATCGAGTTTTTGCTTAAAATGCCAATGAGGTAAAAGAAAAAAATGTTTTTCTTTTTAAAATAAAGATTTTTACACTTTCAGTAGATATTTTATATATAATATTAAGACATGCACTACCATACAAAAGTTTTTTAACAGTAAGATGTCTCTTCTCACCAAGCCTGCATTTATTTGATCCAAAGTACAGCAAAAACAGTAAAAATCTGAAATATTTTTACTATTTAAAATAGGTGTTTTCTCTTTAAATAGATTTTAAAATGTTATTTATTCCTGTGATTTTATTCAAACTTTTATTCATTTCTAATTTCTATAATTTCTTCCAAGATTTTGAATGTTATAGTGTATAACGTTACAAAAGCGTTTTATTTCAGAGAAATGCAGATCCCTAGATCTTTCTTTTCATCAAAGAATCCTCAAAAAATTTAGTTTTAAATATTGATAATAATAATAAAAAAAATGTTTCTTGCAAATCAGCATATTAGAATGATTACTGAAGGATCATATGACACTGAAGACTGGAGTAATGATGCTGAAAATTTAGCTTTTATCACAGGAATAAATTACATTTTAAAATATATTCAAATAGAAAGCAGCTATTTTAAATAGTAAAAATATGTCACAATATTACTGCTTTTGCTGTATTTTGGATCAAATAAATTCAGGCTTGGTGAGCAGAAGAGAATTCTTTAAAGAAAATTAAAAATCTTACTGTTCAAAAACTTTTGACTGGTAGTGTGTATATATTTATTCTGGAAAACAAGACAAAAATACTGAGTAAAAAATCTTTTTGCAGTGATAATTCCATTATAAAGCATTCAAACTTCAAAAAGGATGCAAAAGTGGCATAGAAAATTACCTTAAATCTTCCTACCTCTCCTAGTTTGTTCCCTTGTAATAGCTTTTTTAAAATAATTTTTATTCAGCTCTTTTCAATGAATCTTTTGATTCAGTTCCCAAAACCAGTCTGAATGATTAATTCACAAATTGTACTTGAACTTTAGAAGACTTACAGCACATATGGACCACTTTTATAATGCCGTTTTCCATCCTTTTGTGAAGCGTGAAAGCATCACTCGCCCCTCACTGCAATCGCAAGTCAAAGATCAATCAGAATATCTTCCAAAATTTCACCTTTTGTGTTTCATGGAAGAAAGCTTTTGGGTTGAGGATGAGTAAACGCTGACAGAATCTTCTGGGTGAACTATTCCTTTACCAGATTAATTCATTGTCTTTCATGCAGCTCTTCATTTGTAATCTCCTGCACTGGATCCTATTTTTGATGTGTATTTTTTTTTTTATCTCCTGATCACACTGTGCACACGACTAGTCGAGATCAAAGGCGAGCTTCAAAGCAGCCGGAGGAATCTGAAGCTAAAGGGGTCTGTCTCTCTCTCCATCTCATTCCTATGCTTCTCAAACACTCCAGCAGACACCACCCAGCACCCGTCTGAGCGAGGCCATGCCTCGTCCGCCGCCGTCACGTTGGCTCTCTTTATCCGATCGCTCTCAAACACAGCTAACAAAGACGGGGAGGGAAAAATGACACGTCGTTGATTAAATGAACTAGAAACAACAGATTCGATGTTCTAAGGCCACGGGGAGGGGGGGTGGGGCGTGGGGTGGTTACAACAAGCGCCATTTGAGCCGTTTCAGTCGATTTCGTACTGCATTTTTACCGTTAACACTCCCCCTCATACGTCTGTGAACCTAAGATGACTCTGACCTAAACGACCTTGTCTATTTTGGTTCGGATGATCTTCAGAAACAGCTCTACCTGCCATCATGCATTATAAATGAAAGCTATGTTGTCTTTTGTTCATGCGTTCTGTTGACATACTTCATGTCAGGCGGGGGAATAAAAGAAAAACCACTCAAGCTATCAATTCCCAGACACCTAAAGTATTTTACAAATACTTTATATTTACAAATACCGTTCCAAGCTGAATTCGTACCTGAATTTGCGAGTGGTAAAAGCAAAACTTTTTTTTTTTTACAGTATACAGGGTCCGTTCCCTTAATAAAGCATCAACCGACAAGTGCGTACGTTAGTGATCTTTTGGCACTTAATCCCGACGGGTGCGTACAGAAAGGAAGTGACTTGGTATATTACATCATCGGCGTTCCTCCGTGACCTCTTGGCACTTGAACATAGGAGTAAATGGGAAAGGAGACATTATTTTTCTTTTTATATGAGGTACTGTATAATGCATGCAGACTACACACACATTGGACCATACATAATAATTAATACTCTCTGGTAAGATGATCTCAAGCGAGTCCATTCGTTTGAAAGGGAAGGTGGGGTTTCTCCACGCGTGATTTGAGCCGAAGGTGCTACTCGTCGCCGCGCACGTATCTAAATCTCAGCAGCGCTGTTATGGAGAGGGTTTTTGTTTTTTTTCAGTTCTGTAGGACGTCGTGCTGTGGAGATCAGCTCAACTGACTCCTGTTTTAGAAAAGCAACAAAAATGCGAAGACAAAATAGAGTAACGTTTGTACATTCACATACGCTTACATGTAGAAAACGGGACATATGCACATAGAGAGACCGTAGAGCGGAGTTCATCCAGTTTGATACTGATTTCCAGTTAGTCGAAGAGAGACATGCTGGTTGAACTTCGGCCCCCTTTCCGTTGGAGTTTCATTATCTTCCAGACAATGTCGACGCTTTATGGTCTCTCAGGCCAGTTGGACTTGGAAGTCTAAGTTTGTACTAGCGTGTCGACATGCACACGTGTTGGTAGCAGCCGCTGCTTTCCAAGGAAAGAACAAGACTTGAGCTTTCGCCACACCAACGATGAGGAATTATACTAGCCGACTCGAAACAAAAGCACTCGTATGTATAAAAATAAAATTTGGAAGTAAAAGCCATCGACTGGACAGTAATGGCGAGGCAGTAGATGTCCGTTTCTTTCTCTCGAATCCTTTTGAACTGATTTCAGCAAGCACGTTTTTTGAGGAAGTATCGGTGTCCTGCATCAATCACGTGAATCTGTGCTAGGCACATCGAACCAGATGAACAAAAAAGAAAGAAAAATCCAACAAAATGTTTTAGGAAGCTGCTCATCCCAGTTTAACTAAAAACAGAACTCTATAGTTTTTCCGTCCTTGAGATGAAAGCCTTGAGACTTGCTTTCATCCAATAGTTGTCCGTTGGTCTTAAAGGTGACCTCTTCACAAAATTGTAGAAAAAAAAGCACAAGCTATTGTTAGTGTCGAGTCTCTAGCTAGTGTTTCTCTCTTTTTGTGTGGAGAGGCTTTGGATGATGGTTTGACTGATTGGAGGTCTTTCGTCCTACGTTCCAGGTTTGTCTTTCTCTCAGCTCTCCAGTGACATGGCGGCGATGAGCTGCTCCACTTTGTAGGCCAGTCGTTGTTTCTTCGCCGTCTCGTCTTGTTCCAGCGCAGCAGTGATCTAGAAATGAACACAGTTTGGCGTTAATCATTGTATGGTGTTATGACAGATCTCAGGTGAGGGGTCAGATTTTGCATGCTCTCTAGAATGTGTTATAATGAAAGGTGGAAAAAGCTAAAATTTTATAAAACATTTAATGTGATCCCAGGACGAAAAGGGGAGCAGGGCCACAAAATTTAATGCAGCATTTAATGAAACGACTCTATAACAGAGGGGGAGAGAGAGAGAAAAGTGTGTAAATAAAATAATTATACATTTATAAATATCTTGAATAAAATAAAAATGATCTAAAAAACACAATATATTAAAATATATATTATTGTTTAATACTTTGGGATCAGAAAGATTTTAATGTTTTTAAAAGAAGTTTCTTATGCTCATCAGAGCTGCATTTATTTGATCAAAAATACAGAAAAAAACAATAATAAAATGAAATATTATTGCAATTTAAAATAATGGTTTACTATTTTAATATACTTTAAAATATAATTTATTCCTTTGATGCAAAGCTGAATTTTCAGCATCATTACTCCAGTTTTCAGTGTTCTAATATGCTAATTTAAATATATATATTTTTTGCTTCTTAATATTTTTTGGATCCCTTTTTTCAGGATTCTTTGATAAATAAAAAAGTAAAAAAGAACATTTTATTTTGTAATAATATGCAGTACCGTTCAAATGTTTGGGGTCAGTAATTTTTTTTTAGGAAATGAATCTTTTCTTTTTTTTCAGCAAGGATGTATTAAATTAATAAAAAGTGATGGTAAAGATGTACGCTGTTAGAAAATATTTATATTTTGAATAAATGCTGTTCTTTTAAACTTTTTATTGATCAAAGAATCCTGAATTAAGTATCAGAGGTTCCAAAAAATATTAAGCAGCACAACTATTTCCAACATTGTTAATAAATCAGCTTATAGTTAATAAATCAGAATAATTTCTGAAGACTGGAGTAACGGATGATGAAAATTCAGCTTTTCAACACTTGAATAAATTATTTTACAGTATATTAAAATAGAAAACCATTATTTTAAATTGTAATAATATTTTCACAATATGTCTTTTTCTGTATTTTTGTTCAAATAAATGCAGCCTTGATAAGCATAAGAAATATCTTTAAAAAAATATTAAAAATCTTACTGATCTCAAACTTTTGAACAGCAAACAAGAGTATTCAAACAAGAGTGAAATTACAAAAAAAGCTTTCCATTGATGTATGGTTTGTTTGAATGGGACAATATTTGGTCGAGATACAACTACTTGAAAATCTGGAATCTGAGGGTGCAAAAAAAACGAAATATTGTGAAAATCGCCTATAAAGTTGTCCAAATGAAGTTCTTAGCAATGCATATTACTAATCAAAAATTAAGTTTTGATATATTTACGGTTGGAAATTTACAAAATATCTTAATGGAACATGATCTTTACTTAATATCCGAATGATTTTTGGCATAAAAGAGAATCGATAATTTTGAACCATACAATGTATTTTTGGCTATTGCTACAAATATACCCGTGGCCCAGGGTCACATATAATATATCTTCTTGGCAGATAATGACTAGGCTGTCTGAACAAACAGACCGACTATTAACACTTGCAAACTGACAGTCCTAAAGATCGAATTTGTAAAGCAAATCAGAATTGCGTTCAATGTGAACAAAGTTGATGTTTCAAGTAGAACATAAAACTGTTTCAGGCAACCATTAAACACCAGACACGTTCTTCAGACGGCATACTCTACATCTAATTATCACCGAGCAGTTACTGCTCACTGTGATAGGAGACTTGGACTAATTTTCAGCCTCTGAGAGAAAAATCACCAGAGACTTCATTTCATGAATATTTTATTAAAAAGGAAAGTATAACTTGAGTCTGACCCAAACTGCAGAGTGCCATCTCTCATTTCCATCTGTGTGTGTTTTTTTGAAAACAGAGCAGTCAAAAATGTCGAGTCATGTTGAGAGGGGGCGGGCAGACGGGATCGACCCCTTTCTGTGCTCGTGTCATAATCTCTGACTGTGGTGTCAGAGGAACACGGCAGGATGTGGCATCGTGGCTTCTGTCTGCCATTCATTTGCACATCAAACAATGAAAATAATGGGAAACTTGATCAATACGGGCATATCTAGTGAGCCAAGATGGGGCTTCATTAATGATAGCTTTCAAAGCCTAAAATGGTGGACGTGAGAGTATTGGAGGGTGGGTGAGTGTGGAAATCTCCTTTTGTAACTGCGAAAGAATGACTGATTGTACACAAAGTGAATGTCTATGGAACACACAAGGAAGTGTTTTGCAGAATGTACACTCTGCACTTGTTAACATACATCAAGCATAAAAAAGTGACTGTACAGGGACGGTTACTTTTGTATTACTGATAAAACTATTGTTAATTTGATTTTAGTTTAATTTTGTTTTTCTTTCTTTATCTTCTTGTCTTTTTTTATATTACTGATTAGTTTTAGTTCAGGTTTATGTGGATAATATGTTATTATCTCACAATTCTGACTTTTTTTCTCAGAATTGCATGATAAAAAAATCCCAGATCTGCCTTTTTTTCCCCTAAAATCATAATTGCAAGATATAAACTCACAGTTCTGACTTTTTTCTCAGATCTGTGTAATATAAACTTGCAGTATTGCAGGATACATACTTGCAATTCTGAGAAGTAAAGTCAGAATTTGCAAGTGAGAAACTCATAATTCTGGCTTTTTTCCTCAGAATTGGTTATATCACGCAATTGTGACTTTTTTTCTAAGAATTACGAGTTTATATCTTACAACTGTGACTTTTTTTTCCAAATTGTAAATTTATATCTTGCAATAGCGACTTTTTCCTCAGAGCTGTTTATATATCCCAATTGAGACTTTTTCCTAAGAATTGCGTATTGATATATCACGCAAATGCAACTTTTTCCTCAAAATTGTGAGTTTGTATCTCACAAATACAACTTTTTTTTTCCTCTGAATTGAGTTATATCTTGCAATTGAGACTTTTTCCTAAGCATTGCAAGTTCATATCTCGCAATTGCAACCTTTTCCTCAGAATTGTGAGTTACTCACAATTGCGACTTCTCCCTCAGAATTGCGAGTTTATATCTCGCAAATGCAACTTTTTTCATCTGAACTGAGTTCATATCTTGCAATTGAGACTTTTTTCTAAGAATTGCGAGTTCACATCTCACAATTGGGACCATTTTCCTCAGAATTGTGAGTTTACATCTTGCAAATGCGACTTTTCTTCTCCGAATTGTGACTTTATATCTCACAATTGCGACTTTTCCCTCAGAATTGCGAGTTTATATCTCACAAATGCGACTTTTCTCATCTGAACTGAGTTTGTATCTTGCAATTGAGACTTTTTCCTAAGAATTGCGAGTTCATATCTCACAATTGTGACTTTTTTCCTCTGAATTGTGAGTTTACATCTTGCAAATGTGACTTTTCTTCTCCAAATTGTGAGTTTATATCTTACAATTGTGACTTTTCCCTTAGAATTGTGTTTATATCTCACAAATGTGACTTTTTTTCCTCTGAATTGAGTTTATATCTTGCAGTTGAGACTTTTACCTAAGAATTGCGAGTTTATGTCTCACAATTGCGACCTTTTCCTCAGAATTGTGAATTTATTTCTCATCATTGCGACCTTTCACTCAGAATTGCAAGTTTACATCTTGCAAATGCGACTTTTTTGCTCTGAATTGAGTTTATATCTTGCAAATGCAACTTTTATCTAAGAATTGCGAGTTTATGTCTCACAGTTGTGACCTTTTCCTCAGAATTGTGAATTTATTTCTAACCATTGAAACTTTTCCCTCAGAATTGCGAGTTTATATCTCGCAAATGTGACTTTTTTCATCTGAATTGAGTTTATATCTTGCAATTGAGACTTCTTCCTAAGAATTGCCAGGTTGTATCTCACAAATGCGACTTTTACCTAAGAATTGCGAGTTAATGTCTCACAATTGTGACATTTTCTTCAGAATTGCGAGTTTATTTCTCACAATTGCGACTTTTCCCTCAGAATTGAGTTTATATCTCGCAAATGCGACTTTTTTCCTCTGAATTGAGTTTATATCTTGCAATTGAGACTTTTACCTAAGAATTGCGAGTTTATGTCTCACAATTGCGACCTTTTCCTCAGAATTGTGAATTTATTTCTCACCATTGCGACTTTTCCCTCAGAATTGCGAGTTTATATCTTGCAAATGCAGCTTTTTCCTCTGAATTGCGCGTTTATATCACACAGTTGCGACCATTTTTTTCTCTGAACCTTTTTTTTTTGCAACCTTTTTTTCTCTGAATTGTATCCAACATTCAATTGTTTTTTTTTTTTTTTCCTCAGAATTGGACTTGCAATTGCAAGTTTATATTTCACAACTCTGAGGAGAAAAAAGTCAGAATCACGAGATTTAAACTGGGGGGGGGGGGTGGGCAGTCAGAATTGTGAGATAAAAACTCGCAATTACCTTTTGTTTATTTTTTTATTCATTGCCAGAAATGGCCTTCCATAGTTTTAGATTTTTTTTCCAGTCAGTAATTTTAGCAATTCAACTTAAAAATATACCTTTATCTATTTTAATTTCAATTTAATTTTGTTTCAGCTTTATTTCAATTAACAAAAATGTTTTCCTTAATAGCCTGAGTTAGCAATAGCAACAAAAAAAGCACATAAAATGGTCTATTCAGTGCAAGCCTGTGTAACTATGTGAGAAAAAAACCAACACATATAATAAAATGATATTTATCAATATGTAGTTAAGCTCAATTGAATGCACTCTATGCATATTTGCACTAAAATAAATCACAAATTCATGAAAACTTAGTTTGAATACTGTATGTTATGTTTAAAAGAGCAGCTTGAACATTCTGCAAAATATCTTGTGTCCACAGATTCATACAGACATACAGGTTTGGAATGACATGAGGGTGATTAAACATTTTTTAGGTGAACTAGCCCTTTAAATGCCTCGCTCAAAGGCACATTCTTAATCTCAAGACATCTGCAACCTTTGGGTAAACTTTAGGATCTTTATCACCCCGGACAACATCCAAACCAAGTTCGGCCCACCCTTGCTCAGCTTTAAGTTTCATTCCACCGACAATAAGGAATTACATTAATGTTACTGAGTTTACCATCAAACTCAGAAGCATTCATGTGTAAAAGACAAATTTGGAAGCCATGAAGTGGATCGTAGAGGCACTAGATGTCCATTTCATCTTCTATCAGCTTCCCGGTATTCCCAGTACACCTGCCATCGGAGGCAGGTTGGGCCCACACCTGCTCGGTTCATCCCCGCTATGGAGCAGGTCAGCACTCCTACAGCCGCTGCGAGCTTGCGTTAGAGGTTCACAGCATGAGCATGTATTCGACGAGGAGCGCGTGCACTGAATTTTTCATGCATTTCAGCACAGCTGCAGGAGCACTCTCCACATCATTGTGTCTGATTCAGTCGCCTTCATTTTAAGAAGAGCGCATATTCTCTCTCTCTTTCTCTGTGTAGCGCTCTCTCATCAGGTTAAGTGCTCCAGAGCGCTGACAGAGGTAATTATTTTCAGTTGTCCTATTCGCATTGTATAATGAATCTGAATTACTGCATGCAGGTATGGATTGTCCCGCCACACACATTTGGCTGGGTGAACAAAAGAACGTTCCATCTTAGCATTGTGCTTGCTTTTTCGTTTTTGAGTTCGGCGGGGTAAATAAACACAAGCAGGTGGTTTGATGCTCTACAGTAGTGCTTCCAAACATTGTTTGTCTCCCACACAGCTCAATTCACTGACAGCAAACCATATGTGCTTTCCTTTTCTTTTTAACTACTTTTATATTGAATATCGAATATAGTATTTCTATCTTCATACATTTAGAAAAGTTAATTGACGGCATCTTGGGCAGTTACTGTTTTAAAAATGACCTCTGACGACTGTGGTATTGATTTGATGTTTGATAGATGGCTGGACAATCAAGAGTCCCCAGTTAAAGCCAGAACTAATAAAAACTAAAACCAAATAAAAATAATTAAAATGAGGAAAGATGCAATGAGCTGTATCAGAGGAAACTTAAAATATAAGGCAATATATCTACAAGAAAGATTATGTAATATTATCAGCGCAAATCACATTTTATTTCCATGAATTAGTTTTAAATATATATTTATTGTATTATATTATAAAATACAATTGATATTTTAGAAGATTTTCATTATATATATTAATCACTTAAATTATACATACATTTTATGCTATTATACAGTATTTACTATATATAAGTTATATATAAGTATAATACAATTATATAATTTATTATACTATATTATATATATATATAAAATAATTTACTAATATATAATTAAATATATATATATATATATATATATATAATTTATTATATATTAATGTAAATTACATATAATATTTAATATGTAAACTTTAAATATTTTACTATATTTTAAATATTTCTAATTAGAAACTTTTTATCTGATAAATATAAAAAATATAATATACAACTACTTATATAAATAAATGAATACTAAATATAAAAAATATTTATCAGATTTTTTATATTTAGTATTCATTTATTTATACAAGTAGCTGTATATTCACACCATTATTGTCATCCAACAGAATTTATATTAATTTTTAATATATCTCATGCTATTATACAGTATTTACTATACATAAAATGTCAAATTTACATTTTAAATTATATATACAATTTATTATTATATAATATATTATAATTTATTAATACAGAATTAATATATAATTATATTAATATAGAAACATGGTATAAACATACTCCTGCATTAATATATATAAACTTATTTTACTATACTTTAAATAGAAACTTTTTATGTAATAAATATTATTTATATTTACTATTCATTTATTTATACAAGTAGCTGCATATTCAGACCATTTTTGTGTCATCCAACACAAATTATATTAATTTTAGGTTCTAATTATTTTAGATAAATTATATATCTAAATTTTATGCTACTATACAGTATTTACTATATAAATAATTTAAAATTAAATGTATATTGTTTTAAATTATATTTACTTTATTATTATACTATATAGTATAATTAATTATTTTTATTTTAAATTTTATTTTACATTTAATATGTAAAGTAAATTAGAAATATTTCAATTAGAATTTTTTTTAACTAATTAATATTATTTTTACTTACTACTCATTTATTTATATTTGTAGCTGTATATTCGCACCATTCTGGTCATCCACACAAATTGTATTTAGATTACAATCATTTTATATTATGTACTATTATATAGTATTTAGTATATTTTATAGTCAACAGTCTATTTTTATTTATATAACTAGCTGTATATAAGCAGCATAATGTACAATCAGCCATTATTGCATCATCCACACAAATCGCCAAACTCACACATATTATATTTTCTGCCCTTAAAACAGCCAAAAATTAATTTAAAAAAAAGAACGTCAATTTGCTGCCTTTAAAATTTGTTACAAATTATTAAATGTAAATTTACTGATTTAATCTGCAAAGCAAACTCGAAATCTTCACAAGTACCCTTTGGAATCTGAAGTACCCCTGGTATAAACATACTCCTGCATTGGTAATCTCTGCTCTATTTGTAGAAAGACAGACCCTGTGTATAAAAGAATGAAAAGGACACACAATAAAAGCGGGACTGAGAGTACACGGGAATGTGAGGACAAGAGAAAACAGACAAGCAACCAAAGAAACGATATTTACATGAGAGCGAGAGGAGAGGCTGCAGGCGGAGCTGTGTCTCCGGGCTCTCGGCGCTGCCCTAAATGCTGTGTAAAGTAAAGGTCAGACTAATGGGTCCCCTGAGTGGAGCTGCCATTACGGTTGGAACATCTCCATCGTGGGCCCTACTCTAGCGCTCTTTGTGTCGGAGTGGCTGTCAGTGATCTAGCTGTGTGTAATCTTCCTCATCAGAAGCCTATTCATTCTCGCTCTCTGTCTGTCCCCACACTGTGCATAAGTGTGTGTGTGTGAGAGAGAGAGACTGAAGCTTGCCGCCGCTGGCTTTAGAGACTGGTTAAAGATGACATCATACTTTGAAACTCTATATCACAAGCACAGACCACAACTCAGTCGTGGCTTACTAACCAATTATCTATCAGGAGACAGACTCTACATTCTCAGCCTAGAACCATCAATCCATAAACAAAATAAATGTTTTAAAATTCACCTTTTGTAGCTACATTCATCAGTCAATTCAATACAGAGCAGATAAACTGAGTCAGGAAGTCAGTCTGCATTGATATAATGCAAGAAATCAATAAGGATGTTTTAAAAATTAGGGCTGACAGCTTGTTTTGATATTTCGCCTCACCTCTTCGCTGTACTTGCTAATGTAGGAGTAAATCTCGTTGAGGGCACTGAGCATGTTAAACTCATTGGAGTGTAGTCGTGCCTGTTCCGCCAAATACGCATTCATGTCCTGATCGGAGATGGCTGGAAGCCTGCTGATGTCAGCGTAGTACCTGTGGAGACAGCCAGGGGGCGATAGTCAATACTCAAAATCAATGTTATGTGAGAGCTTGTTTGCACTATATAATTTAAAAAATAATAAAAAAAATTTAAAATATTCTTAACAATTAAATTTTTCACCTTTCTACCCAGTTCTTATAGTTGGGGATATCTTTAGCATAAAGCAGCTTATTAGAGGGCGAGTCTTTGCCCAATCTGTGTTCAGATGTGGAACATGAGTCCATGAAGGTCTGAGCCACCACAGACAGACACGCATCCGTGATGCTGCTCTTATGGATGTCAAAAACAAACTGGGGATTCTTGATCACATTCACCCAGAAACGCAGTGGAAGGCTGCGGGGGATAGATAGAAACACAAAAACAGACACAGAAAGAGAAAAGTTATATTGGTTTGAATTGCATGTACCAGGTCGAAAACAACTATTAAACAAATATTGGCGTATGAGTGTGTCTTCTCACCAGTTGCTTTTCCAGGTGTGGCGGACGTCAGTGTCATGGATGCCGTGCTTGTCAGCTTGTTCATCCAGGAAGTCAAACATGTATTTGATAGCTAACGGAAGCGCGCTGCCTCTGTGCACCGTACTGAAAAGAGTCTCGAACAGGTCATCCACGAATTTCTGTAGTGTACCCTAAATGACAAAAGAAAGACAGACATTAGGAACAAATACAAAGGAACCAAACTATAGATCTTTGTAGCATTTCATTTGCAATGTCAGTCAAGGTTTTTTGTACAGTTGTAATTTAGGATAACACTTTATTTTAAGGTGTCCTTGTTACACGTCACATGTACTTACTATTATAATAACAATTAATTATGCATAATTACACGCAAGTAACCCTAAACCAAACCCTAATTCCAATCCTAACCAGACAGTAAGTACATGTAGTTAATTAATATTGCTCAGTACTTAAATGTATAATTACTCTATAACAAGGACACCTTAAAAAAAAAATATTGCTCACAGACACAGATTTACTTTAAATTTCACCAAGATGACTACTCACTAAAAACTGCCAAAGATCATGTTTCTATGCCATTTCAAGTCATATTTTGACGTATCAAAGTGGTTTTATCTAAGTGTGTGAGTTGTTTACATACTTTTTTATATTAGTCTTCCAGTTAACACCATTATATTGTTCATTCAGACTGATTTGCAAATGCGAACGCACATGAACACAAGAGGAGGGATTTATTGTATGAACCAATCACAGTTGGTCATAACCAGTCATATCCAATCATAACGCGATGGAGGCATTGCCTCCTCTTACGTGATTTTCCTCCATTCATTCTCTCATTCTCATTGTCCCCCACCAAACTCACCATACACTTTAGAGGGTCTGTTAAAACTCAACTGGGCTCAGGGGAGGCGAGAGAGATTTGGACTCCCGCTGCAATTTTACCTGCTGGTGTCACTGTAGGGTAATGTTTCCTTTACAAAAACAAGTGATTTTTACCTCCTCGCAGGAAACGCCCCTGATCAATTTTAAAATTAAATTTAGTTTCAAAACACCCACTAAAAGCAGAGGTGTTACCTTAGTAGCTAGCAGGCGGGTGAGGTAGATCTCAGACACCATCTTGCTGCCGCGGTCGCCCTCTTTTTGGTCTCCGTGCTCGTGGTTCTTCACCAGGTGCCAGACTTTAACTCCGCTCTCCAGGTCCGGGGTGATCATAGGAGCACGGGAGCGAAGGCTGTCTGGACTGCCTGTGTACCGGAATGTAGAGTCTGTGGGAACAGAGAGA
Organism: Cirrhinus mrigala; assembly: GCA_036247105.1. Taxonomy (NCBI): domain Eukaryota; kingdom Metazoa; phylum Chordata; class Actinopteri; order Cypriniformes; family Cyprinidae; genus Cirrhinus; species Cirrhinus mrigala. The sequence continues at coordinate 9,440,466 of CM070029.1, read as the reverse complement.
GAGAGATAAAGGAAGAGGATTATGATCTTCTCACACCTCCATTCTTTCACGTTGTCATTCTTTGGGATGAACAGAAAGAGCATGGCCCTCTCACATTTCATTTACTCGGTCTAACCCTCTATATCTCTTTCCTCCTCTCGCTTTCTATAGAGGATTCGTCTCTGTATTGTTTGAGACTGTGCGAGATGAGTCGACGCTCTCTGGCCTGTTCTTCAAAGGCTTCATAATTGGCTCGTCCTGATTCATTGTGCTGCAGACATGCTTTAAACGTCCGCGTCGCAGGACCTAATCAATGCATCTAAAGATTTCTAATGAGTTAAGCTCCCCGCTCATCCATCTCATCTCCTTTTCCCCTCCATCTTCGCGTGTTAAGTAATCAGTCTCTTGCTCACTTCTCCAATTAGATGTGTGGCTTTTTTCGCAATGGTTGAGTGCTCTCTTGGGAGGTCGGATTGGCTTCTCACAATGGTGCTATATTCTTTCGTGTCCTTTAAAGTCTCTCTCTCTGCTTCTGTCCTCATCACCTGGCTTCAAAGGGCATGTGAAACGGCAAAGGAAGGCAAATAGCCTTGGCTATTTCGAGACAGAAGTGGAATTTTGAACAGATCAACATCACAAGGGAGAACCCCAGGAGAAATGGTGGTGTTAGCAGATGGGGTACAGGAAGAAGTGGATTGCCGTATCAATCCACCTTAATCTACTGCAAACTTACATCCCCTTTTGGCTGTTGCCACAGTATTGGCATTGTGAGATTACTGCAAGAGTGTATATGTGCATATACACTTGCCTTTATCACCACTTACGTTGTTGAATATACAAAGTCACAGCAAAAGAATGCTAAGTTCTGTCATGAAAATCTAGATGGCGCAGGTTGATGGGTCAAACTGATATGACATTCACAGCATTACTTGGCACAAGCTGATTGGTTCATGTAGCATACACAGCCAGTGAGCTTGCTGCTTTACATTTAAATGGCTGGTTAGCATTCACTAGAGCATTTTGCAGCATGCTTTCAGAGTTTCTCTGAAACCCTCGACCTCCCCAGCTCCACTTGTCTAGATCTTCTACGGGTTATTATATATGCTACATGTGGAGCAGCAGTATGTCATAAATACTCACAGCACTGTGTCGGTGTACGTATTGGCAGTAGCAAGTTCATGTACTTGCTTTGCAGCAGCAGCAGCAATAATTTACAACAACAGCAATAACCAACAGTAGCAGCAGATATATTCTGCCAAGACCAAATACTAGGGCTGCCCTCAACTAAAGATTTTTCTGGTCGACTAGTAGTCGTTCATTTTAAGCAATAGTCAACTATTAGTCACACGTTTATTAATAAACCATATGAATCATAGCCTAATAAGCACGCAAAAGCAAAAAAGCTTGCCACAGTGCACCAGCGGATATAATAAGTGTGAATGTGTCAGAGAAAACAGTACGGAGACTGCATTAACGCTTTAATAATTTATAAATAAACTAGTGCTTTCTTTGTTTTCAGCTTAAGAGATGAAGTCGGCGACATTGACTCGTCATCTCCGCAGTAGTGATGTTCCTGTATGCATGTTTCATCTGGATTACATAATCTGAGAATATTTGTTTTCTATTTGAATTTAAAGGTAGACATTTTCACTCTCTATAGGTATACTTTTCATGTCTATAAGGCAAGTATACACAGAGTTTTGAAGCTTTGCGCTCTAGTTTAGAGACGGATGGTAGAAAGCGCCTCTTGTTTCCTTTTTATTATTTTACAAAAGCGCAACGTTTTGTTGCTATTGTGAGTGCACACAAATAAATGTAGAGTCTTTACAGATTCGAAAGATGTATTACTTTTATCTGTATGAGCAAAAATGGCAGAGTATTTTAAGAGCAAGTGACTGCACCGGCACCTCCATCTGTCATGCAGCGAGTGTGATACTGTACAGCTTCCACACTCGATAGACAGATGAAAAGCCATATTTGAGGTCGATAAATGATAGGTGAGCAACTGGATGTACTATATTACCACATAGACCAATTGTTAGTCTCACCACTTCCTGTGGAATTTTTTTTTTCAGCGACTAATAAAATCTTGGTCAACCAAGCCTCTTCTCGTCGACTATTAGGGGACAGCTTTACCAAAGACATTAACATTATCATCCACTACAATGCTAAAATCGTCAGAGAGTTGTTATTATAGATGTGTTTTGTGAGTTTTCAGTCTGATATAGAAAGATGATAGACTAATGTTTTTCTGTTTTCTCTGCAGGCTGCACGCAAAAAATAATCCAGCACATCTTGTGTAGTCTAATTCACATAAATAGTAAAAAAAGTAAAAAATGCTTTGGTAAAACATAACTGTGACAAAAAATATATATAAAAAATAATTATAACAAAATGTTGAAATTATGAGATACAAAGTCATATTCATGAGATAAAAAGAGTCAAATTGTCATAATCTAACAACTCTGAATTGTTAAAAATAGTCTTGAGAATAGTAGGGTGTTTCTTTTTAGTATGCAGTAAAAACCAATGACGGCAAAATTGCTTGATAACATACCAACATAAACTGGTGTGTACATTGACACCGTGTTTTAGATGCGTACGCTGCTCTCTTCAGCCAGTCAGAGGTGTGAGAGCAGTGTGTTATTTTGGGCCGGGGGTGCTGGCATGCTAAATTGAGCCGAGCTGCTAAGTGTTGAGCATTAAATTGATATGAATCAATCAGCGGGTGCCTGTGCACAGCTGTGCCCGCTGTGCCATGGCGTGATTGATGGGCACCGGGGCTCTGCCAGATGAGATAGCTGCTTTTTATGCACCACACACAAGAGCAGGTTGTAAAAACAGTCAAAAACAGTGCTGTGTTGCGCCATCTCATTCCTACTTGATGAGTTTCCTAAAATATACAACATGCCTTTTGCAATAAAAACCCTTAACTACCAAATTCAGGGGGAGGATACGAAAAGATTGAGGTTTGTTGGTTAACGAGAGCACGGCTGAGAAATAAAGATAGCTTTATAGAATATTTCTCGCATTGCTTGTTGCGTCTTTCGCCGTTTGAAGTGTTCCCTGAACTTTAAATGTCATTATGTTTACAAACGATAAGAGACGATAATTGCACTCTTTCATTATGCCACACGTACATGAGACACATCCTCAAGCTTTGATTAACAGAATCGCATAATACGCCGTTACAGGCCGCATTTCATGTGGATCTAGTGAATGGAAGCCAGGTGAGATGTTTGTGTGCATAGTTTGGCAGGGTTGCTAGGTGACAATGCACAAGGGGCTCCATTTCAACGCTGGCCCTGGTATTTGGCTGCGTGTCATTCGAGTTTTTTCGCCCGTGTGAAGTATCATCGGTGGTGCATAATTAGCAATCAGAGAGTGGCCTGCAGCTCAGTGTGATGGAAAATGAGAACGGGCCAGATGGGGAGCCCTGTGGCACTCCCTCAAAGCAACGCTATGGGGAAGGAGCTAATGTGTCCATTACGGGTGGCATCCAAACTCAGCGGAGAAATCAGCATTACTGTGCTTCATGCTAACTGCTAACACCTCTCTCTCTTCCTCTTACCCTTCCTGACATGGTCTCTCGCTCTCGCTCTCATTCTCTAGTGCCCAGAAGGTTCCCCTGGGCATCCTATGGGCTACAAAGCAAAACTTGCAGCACGTGGCTTGTGCGCAGTCATCATTTAAAGCCTGTGTATTTACCTCAAAGTCCTTAAACTTCACATTAGCTAAAGAGATAATGCAATCATCTGACAAATATACTCACCGTATCTGCTGATAGACGTCCGAGAGATGCTAGTTGTGGGTGGAATGTTGTAGGAGGACGTCTGCTTGGGCACCAAAGCAACCACACAGCGGTCTGATACCTGTACAAGAAACACAACATTCAAGTCAAGCTTCCTTTCTTTCCCTGTAATCCTTATTTCACAGATTTTGGTTTCACAGCCTCTTATCAAAAAATGTTCAAAATAGTGGAGCACAACTAATGCTGTTATATTCTGCTTTTGAGGAGTTGTTATTACTTTGGAATTAAATATATTTCTGCCGAACAGATTCTCAGTACATATCTATTGCTTTTCAAAAACGGTTTAAAATTGTTCAGTTTCTCCCCAGTGCCGAAATAAAGCGACGTTAAAGCGCTTCAAAAAGATCTGTTCTACTTATAAATGTATAAGGGGTGTTCACGCTGTGTTCTCGGATCAAATGCGCATTAAAGCCTTTTCTCGGGTAAAAGCAGAGTTTCGCCTCTCGTGCTTCGCACAGAAAAAGGATTGTGATTAGACAAGAAACCCATATTTACATATGACAGCACATGAGATCTCCTTCACTGGGACGCACGTCACTCTACGGCACTCAAAGATGACGGATGGAGTAAAGGAGAGAGAGAGGGAGGCTCACTGAAAAGTAATGGCGTCGTTCACTGCCTGTTGTGCCTTGTACTCTTCAGAAAGATGAGTACTGAGCTAAATGAGTAAGCTGCAATATGAACGGTCCAAGAAGAAGAGAAAGGAAAAAGGAAATTAAATGCACATGTAACACCAAGGTTTGGACATCGTGAATGCAAGTCTGAGGCAACACAAACTGACCAACAGCACTGAGCTTGCATATTTTTTACATTCCTGTTGCTAGGCAACTACAGTACAGTGCTAATCCATCCCATAACTAAGATTATTAGATTAGAGGAAAACATTTTGCAACTTTTCATCATAGAGAGCCAAATTGTTAAAAACGATGTATGTTAAAAATAATAATCCTGAAATTAAGAAACGTAATAATGTAATAGTACAATATAATATAATATAATATAATATAAAAATTAAAGAAAAAAAGAAAGTAGCTGAGATTTAGAATGGAAGGTAATGGTAAAAATACAAACACAAAGGCAGGTCAACAGAAAGAGTTTGACAGGTGAGGCAATGTAGTGATTGAGTCATTTAGAGATAAGAAAGTAGAAAGGGATGAGGAAAGATGAGGTTATGGAGTCCGAGACTTTTTTATGTTGGGGTGAAACTCTCCATTTTTCTCTGTCTGCTCTGTGAGTGCTCGTGCTCCGTCTGATCTTCTGTATTAATCTGAACTGTCAAGAGCTGCAGAGGAAATGAGGTCTACCCTCACAAAGACAACTGACTCAACCTCGATTCAGCACAAGAAAGCAACTTCCTGAAAGCAAACTGGAAAAATCTTGGCCGATTCTCATACTATCTGATTCTTATCTTGGTCTCTATGTGTATCTGCAATAAAGAATTTTATAAAAGTGATTTAGAGATCTAATAATTAGTACTCCTGATATTGTAGCAATTACTCCAGTCTTCAGTGTCACACGATCTTTGAGAAATCATTTTAATATGCCGATTTAATGCTTTCTTATTATTGTTAATGTTTAAACAGGTGTGCTGCTTAATATTTTTGTGGAAACCGTGACACATTTTTTAGGTTTCTTTGATGAAAAGTAAGTTCAAAATAACAGCATTTAGTAATTTTTTTTTGTGACAATGTTAAAGTCTTTACTAGGATTTCTCAATTAAATTGAAGTAGTCAAGTCTAAATGAAGAGTTCAAATGCAAAACCAGCTAAAAGCCATCTTGGTCAAAAATGAGATAATGATACTGAGTGAATGCTCTTCACACATATTATACGTCCATCAAATACTTTTTCTTCAAAGTCGTTAAAATACCAGCCTCAGCCCAATCAGAAGTACCGGTACTTACATAGAAACCTATACATCTGAGCCTGATAAAAATGCATTTTTTAAAGAAAGACGTCAGATGGATTTAGCTGGTTTTGCATCTGAACTCTTCAAATATTCCTCACTTGCATTTTGCCTGTATCAATTACCTGGCAAAATAGCAAAGGTATTATTGCTGCCATATTGCTATTATACATTTGTAATTATTTTAAGTCATTTTAAAGTCTACCATTCGCTTAGGTCTGTTTTTATTACCAAATAAAATGATAGATTACTCGATTAATCATCAGAATAATCGACTGATTACTCAATTACTAAAATAATTGTCAGTGACAGGCTTAGCATCCTATGTATCCTAGCATCTATCTATCTACCTATCTATCTATCGCTCAATCTATCAGGTGACACCACCTACTCATCATATATGATTATGATAAGGATCTTATTCATTTAACAAAAGCTACTGAAAATAGGTCAACAACCTCATCTATAAACCAAAGGTCTCTCAGATACTCTCAGAAACAGAACAGAAACTTCTGCCTGTATCGATTACCTGGCATAATACTGGAAGTATTATTATTGCCTCATTGCTATTTTATGTCTTTTAAGTCATTTTAAAGTCTATTGTTCACTTAGGTCTGTTTTTATTACCACAGAAAATTATCAGATTACTTGAATAATCGTCAGAATAATCGACTGATTACTCAGTTACCAAAAATAATTATCAGTGACAGCCCTAGTCTTCACTGGTACTTTTGATTAATTGAATGCATCTATCCATCCATCCATCCATCCATCTATCTATCTATAACCATCAAGTGGCCATGTACTCATCTCAAATGATTATGATAAGGATTTTATTCGTTTAACAAAAGCTACTGAAAATAAGTTGTCAACCTCATCTATAAGCCAAAGGTCTCTCAGATACTAGCAAACTTATTCCTGTATTGCTTACCTGGGAAAATAAGTATTTTAAGTCATTTTAAAGTCTATTGTTTGTTTAGGTCTGTTTTTATTACCAGAAAACTATCCGATTACTCGATTAATCGTCAGAATAATCGACCGAATACTCAGTTACCAAAATAATTATTAGTGACAGCCCTAGTCTTAACTGGTACTTTTGATCAATTTAATGCATGCATCCATCCATCTATCTATAACCATCAGGTGACCACCTACTTATCACATGTGATTTTGATTATGACTTTATTTGTTTAACAAAAGCTACTGAAAATAGGTCAACAACCTCATTTGTAAGCCAAAGGTCTCTCAGATACTAGCAAACTAGGTCAAGTGCCACAGTCTTAAGATCTCCCGTCAACATAAAACATCACATTTCAAGTCCATTTCATTTCAGAAAACCTCTCTGTCCACCATAATGGAGACGATAAGCACCTCCCGAGCTCCTGTGAAGGCTGAGGGTAGTTAGGAGTCTTCACTCACCTCCCTACACTCTCACGGCTCATGATGGTGTTAGGTAGCCCCTGTATGCCCCCATAAGCTCCAGCCCTATTAGTGCAGGTTTCTCCTCAGCCGACCCTCACTGCAGAGCGGGCTAATAGCCTGACTGGAGAGACACTTGAAAGCGTCCAGGACTGTGGGCGAATCACCTCAGAGACGAGGCCGAGTGGGATGACACTCAGAAACGTCTTTTTTTATAGCTCACTTTCTCCCTCCATGGGATGTACAACTGGTATGGCTGGTAAGCATCAAATATCAGCCATTGGAGAAAAAAAAAAGAACATTATTTTGGGTAATTGGGTTTGTAACTTATATTTTTGGCTCCTACACTAGCCTCCCGTGCCGCAACGCCAACTCTTCTTCTCTCGCAGCGGGTCTCTGCGATGGACGTGGCGGCCGTACGGAGCCTAAATGATGGAGGGGAGATGCATTCGCCCTTGAGGGATAATCCTCAGCCAGGCAGGCGGGCCGCCGGTGGGTGTGAGAGTGATAAGGGGTGAGCTTTCCTCATGATAACGTTTGCATCAAGCAGACAGCTGACCCCTTTTCCCCATGTATCTCTGATCCCCCTGCCTGCGCTCTATCTGATGGCGATCCGCAAGCTAACACGCCTTTAACTCAGACGCCACATCCAGGCGGTGGGAAAGGATGAGGCGATGTATCCGCCATTCTGCCTCTTCTTTGAAATACGGCAGGTTTGGTCACGCTAGTACAAAGAGTGTGAAACACCTTTGCCACATGATAAACACAGCAGAATGATTGCCGTTCAATAGCTGAAATGGATGAAAGCATCATAATACAGATGGTAAATGTGTCGAGATGTAAAAAGAGAATTTAACTCTAATAGTTAAAATATACACTATAACGTACGTCGACATTGTATGTCTAGTATAAGTGATGATGAGCAGTTGACAAACAGGCTTGTATGTCAAACTGTAAGTCCTTGAGCTTTGTCAGCACTCGAAAAGACAGCTTAACCCCTGGCAGTGATCTATGCCAAGTGCCTTACACAATGATATACAACAGAGATGTTTATCTATTTTCTTTTGGTGCCAGCAAAGCTTACTTATACTTATGAGCATCAAGGGATTGTGCTAAACACACACACACTGCTGTTTCTGTGAAAGGGCTCTGTGAAAGTCTCATGGTATCTAGATTTTAAACTGTTAATTATAAATATATTTAAATCTAAAACACAAATTCATTCAGAAACAAAACAAGTGACTGTCTTTATGAGTCAGTGAATTATTCACTCAACTGAGTTGTAAGACTTTTTTTCAAAGAAATGAATACTTATATTAACCAAGGACACATTAAATTGATTAAAAGTGACAGTAAAGACGTTTATAATGTTACAGATGGTTTCTATTTCAAATAAATAATCGTCTTTTGAACTATTCATCAAAGAATCCCAAAAACATACATATTAAGCAGCACTTTCCAGTATTATTATTAATTTAAAAAAATATATATTTCTTAAATCTCTGAACAAAAAATGTATTATGGTTTCCACAAAAATATTATTATTAATAATAATAAGAAATATTACTTGAGCAGCAAATAAGCATATTAGAATGATTTCTGAAAGATCATGTGATAATGAAGACTGGAGTAATGGCTACTGAAAATGTAGCTTTGACATCACAGGAATACATTTTATATTTTTAAAATATTAGAATAAAAAAAACATTTTAAATTGTTAATATTTGACAATATTACTGTATCTTTAATCAAATAAATGCAGCTTTGGGGAACATAGGAAACTTTCAAAAAAAAGTTTTGTGAGAATCCAAACGGGGCTGTCAAATGATTAATCGCGCATAATCGCATACAAAATAAATATTTGCGTTTGCCTAATATATGTGTGTGTACTGTGTGTAATTATTATGTATATATAAATGCAAACACTATATAAATGCAAACACATTCATATATATATTTAAGAAATATTTGTGTATGTATTTATTAAAAATTTTATATAATTTTTATTATATATAAATAAATATTTTGTACATAACATATTTCTCTTAAACATGTACAATAATTTGTGTGTATTAATATATACATAATAATTACACAGTACACACACATATATTAGGCAAACTCTAACTTTTATTTTGTATGCGATTTATCACGATTAATTGTTTGACAGCCTTATTTCAAACAGTAGTGTTTTTTCTATGTTTACTATTTAACTATGTAAAAATAGTTAGTCTTAAAGGGATAGTTCACCAAAAAATGAAAATTCTGTCATTAATTACTCACCCTCATGTTGTTCCAAACCTGAACATAAATTAAGATATTTTTGACGAAATCTGCATAGACAGCGAAGCAACTGACACGTTCAAGGCCCAGAAAGGTACACGAGTCAAAGACTTACACGGAAGAGGAAAAAACGTTGAATAAAGTTATTTATTTGCATACATAAAGAATTCTTGTAGCTTCATGAAATTACAGTTGAATCACTGATGTCACGTGGACAATTTTAACAATGTCTTCACAACCTTTCTTGGCCTTGAACGTGGTAGTTGCATTGCTGTCTATGAAGGGTGAGAAATCGCTCTTGGATTTCATCAAAAATTTCTTAATTTGTATTCCCTTAGGTGAACGAAGATTGATTTGTTTGGGACAACATGACAGTGAGTAATTGATAAAATTTTCATCTTTGGGTGAACTATCCTTTTAAAGAACCCTATTGAAAACAACTTGCATCAGTCTGAACAGGAATGCAAACAGGAACCTTGTTTTGATGGTTTTAGAAAGGTGTTGGGCACTTGTCAGCTGGTCAGGTTTAGGCAGACCAGCCAAACTCCACCTTAAACCAGTTAAGACTGCCAATTTAGTTTAGGTTTAGGTAACTAGTTAAGTTTTGAAACACAAAGTTTTGCAGACAAAGTGCTGTGCTATACAACTACTTCTGTGACGTTCCCTGTGAGGGACAATAACGAACACATTAACAGAGGCCTGTTTATTTGAATTGTTAATGCCAGTGTCTCTCATGCTGCTCCAACTATTTAAATTGGAAATTTGAGGAGTACGGTGGCCCCTCGGGGACACGCTGCCAGTCCTCTGTAATGTCATTCAGCCTACGCAAGGTCAAGAGGCTCACTGATTTCAAGTAAGAGTGGATGAGCGAGAAAGAGAAGAAAGAGAGCGAGCGAGTGGGAGAAGCAGCAGAGCCTAGAGCAAAAAGGACCACGCTAGCTTTCAGACTGATGAAAACTTTTTCACGGCTGCTGCTCTAATCAGCCCTGTGCAATCAAAATGAGCAATCAGCGAAGAACATGGTGACCACAGGTTTATGAAGCCACAGCACGAAACGTTAGAGACACACAGCGGCTGATTATACTGTCTGCTCTCTTAAAATATGCCCTTACTCTAGTGAGGAACTCAACGAACGGCTGAGATTAGCATATCCGTAGTATTTCGGGAGAGGTGAGAGTGCTTGTGTGGAGGGCTCAGGAGTCATGTATTTTAATGCAGTGTTCTCTACAGGTCCCTGCCTTCTGTTTTTACTTTTCTTTCTCTAAACTCTCTGTGTCACCAGTCTCTGTGGAAACAGCAAGAGTTAATATAGCAATTACTGAGTATACAGCTCCCCAAGCAAGACACCTTGTGATTTATTTTGAATATGCTAGACGCAGGTGCACCATATGACATAAGCAGAGGAAAATCTCCTCATCTCTCAGATTTTGTTCTTTCATGGAGACTTACCAAAAAGTCTCCAAGCCTTTTAGATTTATTCCAAAATAATAACTGAAGGCACTAACAATTTAAAGGAGAAGTCCACTTCCAGAACAAAAATTTACAGATAATGTACTCACCCCTTTGTCATCCAAGATGTTCATGTCTTTTTTTCTTCAGCCGTAAATAAATTATGTTTTTTGAGTTAAACATTTCTGGATTTTTCTCCATATAATGGACTGATATGGTGCCCCGAGTTTGAACTTCCAAAATTCAGTTTAAATGCAGCTTCAAACAATCCCAGATGCGGTTGTAAACGTTGAGGTATGTCGAAAAAGCAATATATTTTGTTTGTTATGTTCAGCTATTCTTTTACAATGGCATTTTAGTGCTGTTTTTTTTAGTAAAAAAAAATAAGTCGTAATATTTTGAGAATCAGGCCGAAATATTTCGAGAATAAAGCCGAAATGTTTAGAGAACAAAGTTGAAAGTTTGAGAATAAAGTCGAAAATAACAGGAATAAGGTCGAAATTAGAAGGAATTAAAAAAAACAAAAAACAACAGTATCGCCTAATTTAATGAAATGAATCTCTCATTGTAATCGGTAAGATGACTGATTAACACGTCACTTAAACTAAGGCAAATACAGTGATCTGTCATGCCACATTAAAGAACGTGAAAAACACATTATTGTACAAGACATATTGTTTGTATTTCGCTATAAAAATGACAGATTTTGAAAGCTGAGACTTTAGATTATCTTCCGGTGCTCCCAATCTGGGACATCTGCATGCGCAATATGCTAGAACATGCACTCAAAATATTATAAATTTAATCTTGTAATTGCTACGAATTAATTCTCGTAATTTTGACTTTATTCTCAAAATATTTTAACTTTATTCTCGAAACATTTCAACTTCACTCTCAAAACACTTTGAATTTATTCTCATAATTTCGACTTTATTTTCAAAATATTAATTATTGAAAATACTTAATTCTTTAAATATTACAAATTTAATCTCGTAATCTTAGTTTTTTTTATTTTTTAACATGGCACTAAAACAGTCATACTTTTTAATAGTTACCTTTTAACTAAAATAGACAAGAATATACTCTCAAAATATTATAAGTATAATCTCGTAATTGCTACGAATTCATTCTCGTAATTTTGACTTTATTCTCAAAATATTTTAAGTTTATTCTCGAAACATTTTGACTTTTGTCAAAATATTTTGATTTTATTCTATAAATATTTAGACTTTATTCTCGTAATTTCGACTTTTTTTTTTTTTTTTTTTAATATTACGACTTCATTCTCGAAATATTATGATTTTAATCTCACAATCTTCGATTTTTTAACGTGGCACTAAAACGCCGTCAAACTCTTTAATAGTTAACTTTTAACTATTTTCAAATTTTTAAGATCATCAGTCATCAAAGCTTGATAAATACTGGTCACAGACACAGAGATTTACTTTAAATTTCACCATACTGATTACTCACTAAAAACTCCCACAGATCCCACGTTTTCAGGTAATATTAAATCTTATTTTGACAAAACAAAGTGGTTATATCTAAGTTGTTTACTTATTTTTTTTAAATGAGTCTTCCCATTAACGCAGTTATATTGTTCGTTCAGACTGATTCACAAATGTGGAATGAGCATGAACAAAAAAGGCAGGATTTATCACATGAACCAATCACAGCTAAACATAACCAGCAATATCCAGTCATATCATGAAGACGACATTGCCTCCTCTCACATGACTTTCCCCCATTAATTCTCTTTTGTTTTACTTTTGTACTACAATTTTTTTTTCCACCTGCCTTCTTCTCTTTAAAAAAGAAGTGATTTATAAACTTTTTAATGTTATATTTTGCAACATTACTGTTGTTTTACTTTTGTACAATGATTTTTTTCCACCTGGCTTCTCGGATGAAACGACCCTGCAACTAAGTATGGTATTTTGTTGGAAAATGTGTTTACCATGGTACATTTCTGTAATGGTAGTACTCAACACTAGAAATGACATCTCTTTTTTTTTGTCTGTCTCATCCTCAGATCACACATTATGACAGCCCATATGATGAGCTCTTTCAGAAGTAATTATGAGAATGTGTCCACACATCCTGTGGCATCTCTGGACACAAAAAGAGGTAAAATGTGCAGTGCACATGCTTTCTCTCTCTCAATAACTGCTGTTTTTTAGGTAGCTGCTCTGACATGTGCTGTCTCTGTGATGTCTGAAGTAAAGACAAGGTAAAGGTAAAGGCTGTAATTAATCCACTGAAGGTAAAGGACAAATGCGCTCTCTCTCTCTCTCTCTCACACACACAGATGCGCACAAGCACTTTTCCAGCTACACACTTAAAATTTTCAGTGGCCAAGCTCAATAATTGGCCTCTATTATACTGTCCTGTGTAGTGTGATTCAGACAGAGATCTGCTGTCTGTCTCCCTGGAGCCAAACACTCACAGCGAGACATTTTGGAGCGCAGCGAGATAAAGGAAGTGTTTTTTGTTGAGCTTAATTGTTGTTTCATGTCTGAGGTGTTAAATGGATATACAGAGGATTTCTTTTTGTAGAGTGTTGTCCTTGTTGCATTTTTTTCGTTTTGTTTTCAAGGTGCTATAATCTACGGTTTTGTAGCATTAAACTTTTGCAATTCTATTATATTAGCTTAAAATGTTAACTAGAAAAAATACTAATTAAGAACATGGATTTTTGCTATTTTCGCACTGGGGAAAGAGCTTTGCATTGAGATCAGATGAGTATGTCTACATAGTACACCAGATTCTTTTTTTTCTATCAATAGTGCATAGAAAATCCATGATACATCCTCTTTAATGTCTACTCGCTTAGACAGAAGAGGGCACCATGAGCTTATGTATGAGCGTGCGTGTCCTCTTTTGTACCTGATAGTGCATGAGAGTGTTGAGCCTCTTCCAATCATTTTCAATCTTGGTGGTGATGTCTTCATCTTGCAGGACCACTCGGGCCATTCGTCCCTGACGCCACTCTGAAAAATCAAACATTTGCCATTAAAACAGACACTGTGAACCTCCCCTAGCTCAAAGCAGATTGATTTGATCCAAAGCTCTGAATGTGTCTTTTCACATGAGTTAGAAATGAGTGTGTGTATACGCGGTAGGGTATAATTAAATGCTAAAGAGAGAGCTGATAGGATATAGACAGGCTCAGAGTGAGAGTGATCATTGATTTTCTCCTCTGTTGAATAGGGTTTATTAGTTTACGTGGTTGCCAAATGCACAGATGATGCCTGCAGAAACCTACCCCCAAACACACACGCACACACACACACAGACAAAAGCAATGCCAGTTCTGCAGCAACAGAGACAGAACATCATCATGGAGGAGATTGCTCTGGCCAAGGTGCTGGAAGGATGATTTGCACCGCTGACAGGGGGCTTTTGTGCGGCGTGTGTGTGTGTGTAAGATGGGCGTTTGTGTGCCAGAAATGAAATGTGGAGTCAGTCTGTCAGCGCCGTCTGTCAGCTTTTACCTGGGTCACACACACACCTGCTTGTGTGTGTGTGCAAAAAGTGTACATCTCTATAACAGTTTATGCATTACAGACAACATCAAATCAAAATATTGAAATATACTGATATTAAAATATACTGATAAAAAGCTTTTCTGTGACTCTTTCTGCATTCATTCAAACAGTTTTGTTCAAAAACAGATTCATTCAGAAAATAAGTGACTCTTTCTGAGTGAGCAAATTAATCATTCCTTTAAAACACTGATTCTTTTAGGAACAAAACAAGTGGTTTTCTTCATACAATTAAAGTTACAAAATCAATCACTTAATTCATTCAAAGGCACTGATTCATTTGGAAATTAAACAATAGCTTTTTTATGAGTGAGTAACTGAATCATTTAGTTTACTGATTTGTTCAAAAAGACCAATTCAATCAGGAATGAATCAGATGACTATCTTTATGAGTGAGTCATTGAATCATTCACTCAAATTATTTGTTCAAGAACACTGATTCATTTAGAAAAGAGACAAAAAACTCTCATTTTGATTGAGTAACTGAATCATTCAGTCAACTGATTCCTTCAGAAGGCTGAAGAGAAAGAAATTGTTTTTAAACTGTAATTCATTCAATGATTCACCCACACTATTCAGTCATAAACACTGATTCATTCAGGAATGATACAGGTGATCTCATACAGGTTACGAGTGAGTCAGTCAAATGATTCCTTTAAAACACTGATTCATTTAGGAACGAAACAAGTGGTTGTCTTTATACAATTAAAGCCAATTAAAGTTACTAAATCAATCACTTAATCCATTCAAAAGCACAGATTCATTAAGAAATTATTTAAATAATTAGTTAACTGATTTGTTCAAAAGAGCCAATTCAATCAGGTGACTATTGTTGTGAGTGAGTCATTGAATCATTCACTCAAATGATTTGTTCAAGAACACTGACTCATTCAGAAATAAAACAGAAAAGAAAACTGAGTAACTGAATCACTGTGACTGAGTAACTGAATCATTCAGTCAACTGATTCCTTTTAAAATGCTGAACAAAAAGTGACTTTTTATATGAGTCATTAAAAAAATCACACTGATTCATTCAGGAATGATACAGGTGATCTAATACAGGTTATGAGTGAGTAACTGAATTATACAGTCAAGTGATTCCTTTAAACACATTCATATGGGAACTTATCAAGTGGTTATCTTTATACATTTAAAATCACTAAATAAATCACTTAATTCATTCAAAAGCACTGATTCATTCAAGTGTTTTTTATAAATGAGTAACTGAAACATTTAGTTAACGGATTTGTTCAAAAGAACCAATTAGGAATTAATCTTTGTAAGTGAGTCACTGAATCATTCACTAAAATGATTTGTTCAAGAACACAAATTCATTCAGGAACGAAACAGAAAACTCTGAGAAACTGAATCATTGTGACTGAGTAACCGAATCATTTAGTTGAATGATTCCATTAAAACTTTAATTCCTTTAAATACAGGTGACAATTTAAAGCGAGTAACTGAATCAATTCAGTCAACTGATTCCTTCAAACCAGTGATAAATACAGAAAACAAGTGACTGTCTTTATGAGTGAATCTCCTGAAACATTCTCTGAAAGAATCGGTTCAAAAACACGGATTCATTTCACAAAACGATTCATTCTGCTGTGGCTTCATTTTTTTGGTAAAACAAAAATTGACAAAGTAACACAATATTGTGTCTAAAATGCTAGTTGCTAATTTTTAACTTATATTTTGAAAGCAATATCACACTCGTGTGCACACGTTAAACTCACCCAGGTCCATGTCCACAGCTTTGGGTCTCTGTGAATACGGCATGTTCTTATACACAGCATCCAGAATCTTTTCTTTGACCTGCGTGATGGTGTCACAGTTCAGAACCTTGACGGGGATCTCTGGGCTGTTCTCGTTCTCTGGGTTGACACAGTTTAAGATCTGGAGGAGGGAAAAAAACACGAACGAGGATGATGAGATGTTGGGCTGTGGTCGGTGAAGCCGTAGGTGCAGAGCGTGGCTCTGGAAAAGGCCATTTCCTGGCCCGAGAAATCTAATTTCACACCCTCTGCAGGACCCCAATCTCAGCCTTAGCAGGGTATGAGAGACTAATGAACACTACCCTCCCTCGGCCAGACTGTCTGCTTCCAAGCACACACACACAGACACACACACACACACAGTAACAGCACTGACATTCATGAGAGTTTATTAGGTACTATGTTTATTAGCGTGGTTATGAGGGTGTGTGATGCTGACCAGTGTCTTGTAGTCAATCTGTTGCCGGATGAGTTTGTCCTCACTGAGGGAGTATCGGGCCTCTCCGGTGATGGCGTCTATTGGGCCTTTTTCCATCTGCTGTTTTATAGCACAATACAGCATGAAGAGAGGCTCACCTGCACACTCCTGTAGACAAAGACACCAATGCACATTATTATTATTACTTTATCACTTCTTTATGACTGTGTTATGACTGAGCTGTTTGAAATATCACACTAGCATACTAGTATTTCAGCAGTATAGTGTATACGTTCAGTTTTTGAAAGAAATCAATACTTTTATTTAGCAAGGATGCATTAAATTGATATAAAATGATAGTAGAAACATTTACACTGTTACAGACTACCATTTTAAATGTTTATCATTTCATAATGTGTACAGTTAGTATGCCATATGTATTTTATACTGCACATCCATGATTACTTGGGTAATTTTGGACCAACATAAAAGGGCAAAAGCTTTCTCAAAAAATGACTCATCAGCTTTATGCAATTGCCAATTGCCTTTCTGGGAAACAAATTTGCGTTTACACAACCCCAGGTTATGTTTCTGCTAAACTACTTCACTGACTGGATTTGCCCCATTCATGGCATCGTATAAAAATATATTTTAGTTTGCGGCACTTAGCAGCAGCATGTAAACATTATATCCTTGAGCACAACTGAATGCTAAAACGTCAGACCATAAAGTCGAAATACTTTAATGTCTATGATATTTCTTACATGACTGTTTGCAGAGATGGCAATTATTTGAATGAGCTCCTCCAAACATACAAACTGTAGTTGATCGTGACATGACTGGCGCTTCCTGTCTAATTGGGCGGCTCTGAGCCAGAATAAGCTGCAGAGTGAACCAGACTTCACGTTGAGCGTCAAAAGTCTGTCTAGATGAGACTAGTACTATTACAGGAAGCCGAATCAGCAAGTTACCTTCAAGAACTTATGTAGCAGGAAAGCAAACCAGTTGGTTAGCATCTTCTCAGCAACAGACTCTGTCCTGAAACACAAACACACAAGTCATCAGCAAGTGATGTCACTTATCGTCAAGAATACCTACGTATTTCTTTTTTTTCTATAATAACGGCTAGGTTTTGATGGAGGAGAAAACGTGTGCAAAAACACTAGTTTCCTTCCTTGTCAGTCACTCCAGACTGTCTCTTTGTCCATTTTTTCTTTTTTTTTCTTCTGACCACCCCCGTCTCTCTTTCTTTCTCTGCTTTGAGTGACGAGACAGATACACAAATCCACAAATGACAAACACACGACTCAAACATGGATCTCTAGAGTTGTGGACAATAATTTGGGAAGAGAGAAAAAGAAAGAGCCGAGAGGTTTGTTGAAGACAGAGCAGGTGGAAAACCGAAGAGAGAGAGAGAGGCTAAGATAAGGCAGACAGAGGAAGAGAGAACAAACAGCACCCCGACGGGAGTGGTTAACGAGCATGAAAAATACATGAAAGGGTTATTCCCTCGTTCTGACGGCTGAGCGCGCCTGTGGAATACCAATACCTCTCTTTCCCTGCAAAACATTTCTCCTTTCACCCCGGAAAATACTTTTTCTCCCCCCTCTCTGTCTGTATCTGGCAGCGAGTATTATGTTCACTTATGGACATTACAAATACACATAAGCATCACAGGACGATGTAATATCAGCTGCGTAATTGTCGCGGCGATGTCTGCAACGTTATGTGCTCGCACACACTTTCGCACGCACAGTCTGCTCGGGCCACCGTGGGGACGGTGAGGTAGCACACCGGCAATTTACTCAACAGCGGTGAGAGAAAATGACTCTCTTAATGCATGTGGAAATAACTATGATTACACCGCTGAGACAGCCCGCAAACACCGAGTGTGGAGAGAGTGTGTGTGTGTTTGAGAGTGTGCACGTGTGCGTATTGTGTTTGAGGGGGTCACGCTTCAGGGTCACACGTGAGAGTGAACGCTGATCGGCGAGACAAGATGAGGTGTGTTTATAGCGGTCAGGTTTGGATGGTGATAAACCGTAATCGCTGCATATCCATGTGACCAATGCGAGATGACTCTTAGAAATCTCTTATGCTCACCAAGGCTGCATTTATTTGATCAAAAATATTACAATTTAAAATGTGTTTTCTATTTTAACTAGTGCTGTCAATCAATTAAAAAAAATAAATTAATCTAAAAAATTTTTTTCTGAAATTAATTGGAATTAATCGCTTATCCACATGACAAATGCGTGATGACTTTGCTTTTTTTTTTTAAAAAGTCTCTTATGCTCACCAATGCTGCATTTATTTGATTAAAAATACTGTTATATTGTAAAAAAAAAATTACAATTTAAAATAACTGTTTTCTATTTTAATTAGAGCTGTAAATCGATTTACAAAAGAACTAATCGCACATTTTTCTGAAATTAATCGCAATTAATTGCTTATCCACGTAACTAATGCATGATGACTTCATTTTTGAAACAAGTCTCTTATGCTCATCAAGGCTGCATTTCTTTGATTAAAAATACTATTATTGTAAAAAAAAATTACAATTTAAAATAACGGTTTTCTATTTTAATTAGAGCTGTAAATCGATTAAAAAATAACTAATCGCACATTTTTCGGATATTAATCACTTATCCACGTGACTAATTCATGATGACTTAGTCTTTGAAAGAAGTCTCTTAAGCTCACCAAGGCTGCATTTCTTTAATAAAAAATACAGTATATTGTGAAAAAATATTACAATTTAAAATATCTGTTTTCTTTTTTAAATTAGTGCTGTCAATTAATTAAAAAAATGCACTAATCACTAATTTTTCTGAAATGGATCGTGATTAATCGCTTATCCATGTGACTAATGTTTTTGAAACAAGTCTCTTATGCTCACCAAGGCTGCATTTCTTCGATCAAAAATACATTAATATTGTGAAAAAATATTACAATTTAAAATATGTTTTCTATTTTAATTAGTGCTGCCAATCGATTAAAAAAAATTACCTAATCGCATAATTGTTTTCTGAAATGAATCGCGATTAATCGCTTATCCATGTGACTAACGCGAGATGACTTAGTTTTTTAAAGAAATCTCCTATGCTCACCAAGGCTGCATTTCCTTAAAAAAACAATTACGGTAATATTGTGAAAAAATACTAGTCTAAAATAACTGTTTTCTATTTTAATTAGTGGTGTCAATCGATTAAAAAAAAAAATGATTTCAATTCGATTTAAAAAACTAAATTAGTTAACTTGACACAATGTCTTAAAAAAAACTACTGCCACACAATCATAAAAAAACAAAAATATGCAGCAGCGGACAGTACAAAACGTCTATCTAAAACCTATGAATGTAAACTAACCAACAACTTAAAAACAGTACGAACTGTGTTGTGTCATAATTGGTCACTGTGTTTTAGAACAGGTTAGTCGAAGCTGGTTTAGGTAGTTGGGCCAAACAACTGGCCTTTATAATTATGATACAAATTTCCTGGCCATAACATACAGATTTGCAGACATCCATATTCACGTAGACTGACGCTATACTAGAAAACACTCATGATGGCCACAGAGTTGATGGACTGCTTTAAAAAAAAAAAGTTATTAGCGCATTGAGGGGTTTCGGGTTTGTATATTCAGGAGTTAAGAGTCCATTAACATAAAGATGATGTGATTTGCATTATACTGCATTTGTTTTTTGTTTTTTTGAGGTGTTCACCCATCTGGGTTAATGCATCAGCGGATGATAAATGCTAATTTTACTGAAAGAACAAACATGGCTGTCGAATAACGAATGGTGCATTTTAGTGAATAAATCAATGGCAGCCTCACAGAGAGATGAAATGAGAGGAGGGCAAATCGAAGGAGTGATGCAAGATGGAGTGAAATGAAGGAAAGTCGTCATGTTTGCGACGATAACGTCAGTCAATCTGCGGTTCTTCCAGAGGACAGTGTGTGTTTGTGTGTTTTATTCATCAGCGTGTGTGGCGGGCTATACAAAACATTGTCATGTTTATATATTCTCTTTTAAGCCTGTCAACTTTCCTTTGTATCCTACCTGTTTCCTTCTGGGTCTGTGAGCTGAGGGACTTTGGATGCAGGAGCGAGAGGAACCTGTGTGTATCTGTGCACCGATGCGTGCATTCATATGTGACAGTTATTTAGTGAGTGTGTGTGTGAGTCTGAGTGAGTTATGAGCTCTGACACACACATGCACTACAACGACAGCGCGTTTGATGCTGGTTGCATCAGTTCTTGCAAGAGTGTTTCCTGTCTCCTTCCTGTCTCAGTCAATCAGCGATCAATGATGGACGATGACGGACAAAAAAAGCCTACAAATAGGGGCTGAATTACCAGTTAGTGAACTAAATTTACCTGCAGTAGCCTTGTCAGACTAGTTTATTACAAGCATCCGGTTCAGCACTTCCCATAAACTCGTTTCACAAACATCTGGAAATTGAGTTCTAACAAATAAAACGAAGTGAAATTGCTCAGGAATTTTCAAATGCACACGGGAATCAGGCGCTTTTCAGACACATTTCATATTGCAGGGGTTCAGAGTCAATATCTGGCTTCAAAATATAATTCAGACCCACGGAAGTCAATCTCCAAAATCTGTTCATTGCAGATTTGATGCTTTCAAAAACTCGCTCGCTACCGAATCACTATTTTATTTCACCAGGAAGCACAAACACATCTCCCGGTGAGAGAACGAATGAACAGAAAGTTAATACTAGCTATTTGAGCACCTAAATGAGTTTTTGCATCCTCCACAACTTCATCACGCCAGGCTTTTGTGTAATTCTGCCTCAGAAAAACTACGCATTTTCTTTCTTCAGCATTTTTCTGTCTTTTTGCTTGCTTTTTTAACAGAGTTTCATTAATGAACATGAGGGTTTTATTAGCTATTAGCATACTTATGAGTTGTATACTGTATGTGTGTGTGTGTGTGTGTGTGTGTGTGTGTCTTAAGGGGGGTAAAGGAATGCTTCATTGAAGGGGCGACACACACAGTGTGTCTCACTAATAGTCCATTCCGTGGCTCTGTGTGCCTGCAAATCTCATTAGGTGAAAACATGTACACACACACAAACAGCAGCAAGAGAAAGCCTGAGGCCATGGAGCCGCTCCATTTTTAGCCACAGTCCTCCACAGATATTAACATGAGGGAGCGAAAGACGAAAAAGAAAACTCAAAAGTTCAGTGAAGAAGTAATTTGCTGTTGGAGTCATTGGGCTAGCGCTGACAAATTGAGTTGTGGTGCTCATGCGAACAACACAGTTGCCAAAAAAGAGGCCAATAAATGTACTATAATAACTCAGCAACCCAGCACAAATATTACCTGACTATTATATTGAAATAAAACAGAAAAATAAACACTTTAGACAAAAAAAAAAAAAAAAAAAAAAAAAAAAAGGAATCAGACGCACCAAACCAAACCCCGTCCTTTTTCTTTCTCCCATGTATTTTTATGTCTTTTCTCTAATGTCTCTGTCAATAGAAAATGGCAAAAAGCCACTGAAACCTTTTTACGCACTGTTCGACTATGATTTGATTGATTGTGGCTTCCCCACTGAAGTGATGAATCAGTCTTCAGAAAAAAATAAATAAATAAAATCTCCATTCCCCTGCTGATCCAGACGGATCCAGAAGCTCAGAACAAGTCTGAGTCTTGTGTCTCCATATAGTCCATAATCAAATAAAGACTAAAAAATAATAGACAAGCAAATATTAATGCCAGCTAAGCTTTAGGCAATTTGAAATGAGACGTACAGTCCCTCTGATGACCGCAGAGACCAGACAGGCCCTTGTTATTTTTCACAGTCGGTTATTATTAAATGCAAGTGGGTCACTTTATGAAAATAAATTAGTGTCTCTGTTGATATTGTCTGATTCTTAAAAGATGTCTCATTTGCAAGCAAATGCCCTACAGGCATCTTTGACATTCATTATTTTCCTTAACACACATGAACGTCTTTTGTTCTTACTTCAAGAATATGTAGAAGAATCGCATGCCATCAAAGTTGCTCAGTTGGTTACGACTGTCAGCTCAAAGTGTGATGCTGATTTTAAGTTGCAATATTTGTGATTCTTTACATATATAAATATACACTACCAGTCAAAATGTTTTGAATGGAATGATTTTTTTTTTTTTTTAGCGTGCATTTATTTGATCCAAAATACAGCAAAAGCTGTAATATTGTGAAATATTTTTACTATTTAAAATAAGTGCTTTCTATTTGAATATATTTTAAAATGTAATTTATTCCTTGGTGTTCAAGAAACATTTATTATTATTATGATTATGATTATTATTATCATCAATATTTAAAACAGTTTTTTTTAGAATTCTTTAATGAATAGAAAGATGCAAAGATCAGCATTTATCTGAAATAAAAAGCTTTACTAACATTATACACTATACCATTCAAAAGCTTGGAGCATTATTATTATTTTTTTATTTGGGAAAGAAATTATAGAAATTAATACTTTTATTTAGCAAGGATGCTTTAAATTGATCAAAAGAGCTGATAAAGACATTTATAATGTTACAAAATTTCTATTTCAGATAAATGCTGTTCTTCTGAACTTTCTATTCGTCAAAAAAACCTGAAAAAAAATTCTACTCAGCTGTTTTCAACATAATAATAATAATAATAATAATAATAATAATAATAAAATGTTTTTTAAACAGCAAATCAGAATATTAGAATGATTTCTGAAGGATCATGTGACTGGAGTAATGATGCTGTAAATTTAGCTTTGAAATCACAGGAATAAATTACATTTTAAAATATATTCAAATAGAAAACAGTTATTTTAAATAGTGAAAATATTTCAAATAAAATTTTACTGTTTTTGCTGTACTTTGGATCAAATAAATTCAGGATAGGACAATATCTGGCAGAGATACAATTATTTGAAAATCTGAAATCTGAGGGTGCAAAAAAAAAATCTAAATATTGAGAAAATTGCCTTTAAAGTTATCCAAATGAAGATCTTAGCAATGCATATTACTAATCAAAATTTAATTTTTGATATATTTACGGTAGAAAATTTATATCTTCATGGAACATGATCTCTACTTAATACCCTAATGATTTTTGGCATAAAATTTTTTTTATAAATTTGACCCCTACAATGTATTTTTGGCTATTGCTACAAATATATCCATGCTACTTATGACTGGTTTTGTGGTCACGGGTCACATATGAAGTAGGCAGTGATATGTAGTCATGGTAACCAATCATGGTGTTTTGGATGTAACGTCTCACCCTGAATAGCTAAAAATGACTTTTAAACATCAATTTGTGCCTTAATTCATCTGTACAACAGGAAATAAGACCCGCTTGATCCAGAAACACTGAATGCATCTCTCACTGATGTGGGACAAGCTCCAGATGTATTCCATTATCCGAGAAATGTTAAGATGAGGAGCAGATACAGAAAGAGGTCACAAGAAGGGCAGGTTTTGTTCACACGGATCAATTGAAATCAAAATGCTCGACACCGAGAGAAAATGAGAGCTAGAGAGACAGAGTAATGCCTTTTATTAAAGGAACAGAAAAGAAAATTAGTGAGATGGAGCTCGATCGATGTGGAGGTAGTGGAGGCCAGCAGTAGTTGCGGAAACGGCGGTGTTCGTTTAACCGTAACACCGACAGGAAACCGCGTGGCCGAATGCGATAGTGAAAAAGGAAGGAAACGATAAATAAATGAAAATACGACAGAAAGGGATAGATTTGTTGGGTTTCTAATACAGGCTTCTTGTTCTCCAGATGCTTCCTGGAAAAGTGAAGACACGGATCTGCGAACAAGACCAAAAGGAGCATGTCGAATCAATAATCTCCTAAATTCCCATAGAAAAAAAAAGGAAAAAGTGTCATCTAAAACCACGGGCCCCTGATCCCCACGGCCCAGCCTGCCAGCGTGAGGGGATTAGTGTTTTGTGTTCCTAATGACAGCAGATAATGAGAGAGACGCGGCGTCTGTCACGTTAAATAACAGCGTAATCCACATTTCCCCTGCATCTATTTACTGTGACTACTAATGAGCTGAGTCACGTAACAAAACACCAAAAATCATTCAATAAGATCGAGAGAGAGCAAACGAGGAACGGCTGCGGTGTTTGTTTGGCCTGTCTGCTTTGAATATTCAAACCGTGATGTATAGCCGATACAGCTCCGGAGTCGGCGGGGACAAATCACCTTAAGCTAAAGCTAAAATACACTCGGCCTCCATCAAGCCGGGCTGTAATGAAAGCAGGCCGCGGACTGCGCTGTGCGTTAGCCCTTGGGCAACTCTTTGTTTAATCATTATTAGTCTAAATCTTCTAGTTGACACGCTGCTTTGGAAAGACTTTGAAAAACCTATACAAATTTGGAGGGAAAGCATAAAGGACAGCCGAGAGCGAGAGAGAGGAAAAAACAAGTGGATTTGAGCTGCTCATGAATGTTTTATGAGCGCCTAGTGCACAAATGATAAGTGACACTGACAATGGGGCCGTACTGAGAGACTGGAGGGATGCAGAGTTATGGATCATGAATCAATATAGCTATTATGCCTGGCTAAGATAACACAACAAAACTTTGAGCTCAGTTGGTGACGTATTCATTCAACACTGCAAAGCAAAATTAAATGAAATGGGAAACATGAGGTAAACAGCAAACCTCCTGAGCAGTAGTTTAGGATGATTCTTGCTCTCCAGGTTCTTGTCGATGAGGTCGGACAGCAGGTGTTTGAGCACATCCGTGGCGTATTCCAATCGACCCTGGAGAGCCGTCATTATTAGCGACGCCACATTGCCGCGGTCACGCATGGAGAAGGAGCGCTGCATTTCCAATGTGCGGATGAATGTCAACAAAAACACCTTGTTGTTTATCAGCTGGGCAAACAGCTTCAGAGCTTTTTCAACACACAGCTGCCCATTACCAGAGACCTGGAACAGACAACAACATCTTTTTATAAGCAAACTGTGGCTGTCACTGAACTAATATATTTAAAGGATTAGTTCACTTCAGAATTAAAATTTCCTGATAATTTACTCGCCCGCATGTCATCCAAGATGTTAATGTCTGTCTTTCTTCAGAAAAGAAATTGAGGTTTTTAAGGAAAAAATTACAGGATTTTTCTCAATATAGTAGACTTCAATGGGGATCGATGAGTTAAAGGTCCAAACTGCAGTTTCAAAGCAGCTTCAAAGGGCTCTACATGATCAGGAATATAGGTCTTATCTAGTGAAAATTTTCTGAAAAGAAATAAAAATTTATATACTTAACCACAAATGCTCGACTTCACACATTACGTAATCACGTCGGAAAGGTCACGTGTGACGTAGGCAGAAGTACTAACCCAGTGTTTACAAAGTGAACGTGCAAAGAAAGTCAAACGCCCTTTACGAAAAAGGTAAAACAACGATGTCGAATGATTTTGAAGTAGGAGGAGAAAATGAGACAGAGTTTTTCGCTCTACCCTACCTTTTTGAGCTGGAGTACACAGATAAAGAACTGACCACGCATGACCTTTCCAACGTTATTACCGATTGCGTAAAGTCACAGACATGCATCGCAGAGGCGATGTAGAATGATTTTGAAGTTGGAGGAGAAAACGAGATGGGAGTTTTTCGACCTACCCTAACTGTCTTGAACCGGAATACACAGAGTTCACGCAGAGCTAGACAAGACGAGCATTTGAGGTTAAAAAGTATATAAATTGTCTTTTTTTTTAAATAACCGATCATTTCGCTAAATAAGACCCTTCTTCCTCAGCTGGGATCGCTTAGAGCCCTTTGAAGCTGCATTTAAGCTGCATTTTGGAAGTTATAACTCACAGGCACCATAGAAGTCCACTTTGGAGAGGAATCCTGAAATGTTTTCCTTAAAAAAACAGCATTTCTTTACAACTGAAGAAAGAAAGACATGAACATCTGACTTTAAAGGATAAACATCTCTTTTAAAGGATTAGTTCACTCCTTAAAATCCTTTATAAAAAACAGGTAAAACAGCGATGCAGGGCGATTTTGAAGTTGGAGAAGAAAATGAGATGGGAGTTTTCTGACCTACCCTAACTGTCTTGAACCGGAATACACAGAGTTCACTAGACAAGCGTTTGAGGTTAAAAACTATATAAATTGTACATTTTTTTTAGAAAATAACTGATCTTTTGCTAGATAAGACCCTTCTTCCTTAGAGCCCTTTGAAACTGCATTTAAAATGCATTTTGGAAGTTCAGACTCGGGGGCACCATAGACATCCACCATCCACTTTAAGGAGAGAAATCCTGAAGTGCTTTACTTAAAAAACAATTTCTTTATGACTAAAGGAAGAAAGACACGAACATCTTGGATGACAAGGGGGTGAGTAAATTATCAGAACATTTTTGTTCTGGAAGTGAACTTCTCCTTTAATGCATAATTTACATCAAAAACAAGATTTGGTTTCTATTTATGTGGCCTTGGTCCAAAATCCTATTCCATATAATTGCATATTAAATATCCTATATGATTGCCTATGATCACATGGGACAGAAATGTTGCACTTGCTTAATACAACTTGTTAGAGAAAAGTGTTCATGAAATAAATCCTCTTAACATAGTCTGCAGCCCACCTCAAGCTCTCTGAGCACAGGATGGTCCTCGATGCCGGGGAATAACACTCTCATGGCATATGTGCGATAATCCAGATAGGGAATACCAGCCCGGTCCAGATCACTCGTCAACTCATTAATATCTGTCTGCAGTTCTGCAAAAGCTGAAAACAAAAAGGGGAGGAGGAAAAAGAGAGACAGTTTCAATACACTGAAAAATTCACAGGTCATGTTTTGCCACAAAAAAAGAAAAACGTTATTAGACTATATAAGTTATAAAAATGTATTTGACTTACAGAAAATAAATATGTTCTTATGAAATTTAAACACTGTAAAAAGTGCATCAAGGTAGTGCCTTAATATATACTTTAATTTATGCTATATGTGACCCTGAACCACAAAATCAGTCATAAGGGTCAATTTTTTTGAAATTGAGATTTATACACCATCTGAAAGCTGAATAAATAAGCTTCTCAGTTATGTATGGTTTGTTAGGATAGGACAGTATTTGGCTGAGATACAACAATTTTAAAATCTGGAATCTGAGGGTGCAAAAAAAAAAAAAATCAAAATATTGAGAAAATCGCTTTTAAAGTTGTCCAAATGAAGTTCTTAGCAACGCATATTACTAATCAAAAATGAAGGTTTTGATATATTTGCAGTAGGAAATGCACAAAATATCTTCATGGAACATGATCTTTATTTAATATCCTAATGATTTTTGGCATAAAAGAAAAATGAATAATTTTAACCCATACAACGTATTTTTGGCTATTGCTACAAATATACCCATGCTACTTATGACTGGTTTTGTGATCCAGGGACACATATTCATGATGAAAAAACAAGCATCATTAAAATACACAATTATTAGATAAACATTATTAGATAATATTTTACTCTCAAAGACCAATAAGTATTACAGATTAATGAAAATTATTTTAATTGTCATCAAAAATACGTAATTTCTTCTTTTAAATTAGTTAGAAGTATCGAGTGACATAGGAACATTTTCTGAGTTTAAGTTGTAGTCACATTAAAGGTCCAAAAACAACAAAACCTGAACTGCTGAACTGCTAATCAGCATCTCTAAAGACTTTTGTTTTGTCCAGTTTGAGGTTTTTCTGAAGTTCCTTAAGGGTGTTGCAGGCAGACGAAGACAGCAAACCAAAATAACCTCTCAGCTTCTCTCTATTTATGGTTTTCTCACTCACACAAACACACACAGAGAGTAAATTGCAGGCTGCTGAAGTGCTTGTCCCCTGCTGGTGGAGACTGGAGGTGGGATGTCTTTAATTGGGTCCATTCTGACAGAGCCTGGGGCAGCACTATTCCCCGAGGGAGTTATCTATCTCTCTTTCTCTCTCCCCTCACGTTTCCTTATTTCTTTTTTCTGGAACGTTCCTTCTGCCCTCACTCTATCGTTTCCCCTCACCTGTCCCCCTCCTCTTCATCTCGGTTCAGCGTCTCTCTCTGTGCCCTTTTCTCTCATCTTAAACTCACTCTCTCTCAGGCGTTCATGGAGTGCAGGACTCAATCTGCCCCTTTAATACTTCTGCATCTTAAATTCCTTGCGGCTTCAGAATCAGTCAACACAAACCTCATCCTCTCAGACCCACTAACCGTAGGTCAGGGACGCGCTCTCTCTGCGGCATTGTGTGTAAGAAACGTTTTTATCTGTCAGCCTCCTGGAAGCCTCAAATGCTGATGTATGTTGTATTACTCTATAACTAAAGTTTTAATTGGTGCAATCTGATAAATAAGAATATATAAAATAATAAGAGTATATAAAAGAATATATAAAATAAGAGTTTTTGGACATGACAGTCCTGTTTATCATGAAACAGAAATATTTTCTCCCCAATAAACACAGAAAAAAAAATCAATAATGCAACATAGTAAAAAGGTGATGTTCGTGTCTTTCTCACCTTCTTTGCACTCCAACGCAACCCTGGACTCCAGGTTGTCCATTTGCATCTGGAGTCGCTTGAGTGTGAGGTCGTTCTCGCGGGATTTACGCTTGTAGGCAATAAGCACAAGGATGACGATGATGAGAAGCAGGCCGCCGCCGGCAGCGATGCTGACAATGGCAGGAAGAGTCAGGAGGCTGTCAGAGAGAATGTTTACTGAGCCGGGGGACACGTGCAGACCACCGACCTGCACCTGAGAGAACAAACCCACATATATATACACATGAGAATCAATCAAGAATAAATGCACACGCATAAAGATGCACACACAGAGATATAGAGGGTAAAAATATACCTTATTCTCTGAACCAATAAAAAAAAAGAGAGCACACACACACACACATACACACTCTGTTGAGTTTTGGACAGCGCTAACAGTAATTGGTTTTCTGTTTCTAGGGAACCTGGTGACAGCAACAAGACTGTGGCATTGCTGAAGGTCTGGTCTGCGTCTCAACCAGCCGTACAACAATAGTAAATAATGAGCGTTTAAACAGGACGTTTAACAACCTCCTCAACAACACAGGTTTCAGATCTAGTAAACAAGTACTAAAGGGCCTTTCAGACATGTAAAACACATAAAAACACACAAGGCATTGTTCATAGAAATCTGACTCATCTTTTTTTCATCAGATTATTAGAGCTGACTGTTTTCATTGACAAAAACAGATGGAGAACCAAAACTCCAAAAACTACTTTAATATTTGAAGTCTCTTGTGCTCATCAAGACTGCGTTTATGTGATAAAAATAAAAATGGCAATACTGTGAAATGTTATTACAATTAGAAATAACTTTTTTTATGTTAATGTATTTTAAAATGTAATGTTATTAAATGTTATTCCTGTAATTTCTTATTCTTGCAATTGCAAGTTATAACCTCACAATTCTGACTCTTTTTTTTTTTTAGCAATTACGGGATATAAACTTGCAATTCTTAATTTTTTAAGCAATTGCGTGATATAAACTCGCAATTCTGACTTTTTTTTAGAAATTGCGGGATATAAACTGACAATTCAGACACTTTTTAGCAATTGCGGGATACAAACTCGTAATTCTGACATTTTTTAAGCAATTGCAGGATATAAACTCACAATTCTTACTTTTTTTTACTAATTGCGGGATATAAACTCGCAATTCTGACTTTTTTTTTTTAGTAATTGTGGGATACAAACTCGCAATTCTGACTTTTTTTTAACAATTGCGGATATAAACTCGCAATTCTGAATTTTTTTAAGCAATTACGTGATATAAACTTGCAATTCTGACTTTTTTTTTTAGCAATTGCTGGATATAAACTTGCAATTCTGACTTTTATTTTTAGCAGTTCTGGGATACAAACTCGCAATTCTGACTTTTTTTTAGCAATTACGTGATATAAACTTGCAATTCTGACTTTTTTTTTTAGCAATTGCTGGATATAAACTTGCAATTCTGACTTTTTTTTTTAGCAATTGCTGGATATAAACTTGCAATTCTGACTTTTTTTAGCAGTTCTGGAATACAAACTCGCAATTCTGACATTTTTTAAGCAATTGCATGATATAAACTCGCAATTCTGCCTTTTTTTTTTTTAGCAATTGCAGGATATAAACTTGCAATTCTGACTTTTTTGAACAATTGTGGATATAAACTCACAATTCTGACTTTTTTTTAGCAGTTGTGAGATACAAACTCACAATTCTGACATTTTTTCAGCAATTGCGTGATATAAACCTGCAATCCTGACATTGTTTTAGAAATTGTGGATATAACCTCTCAATTCTAAACATTTTTTTTTTTTTTTTTTTAGCAAATTTGAGATAGAAACTCACAATTGCAAGGTATTAAGTCCAATTCTGAGGGGGGTGGGGGGTTGTTAGTTTTTATCTTGCAAGAACCATTTCTTCTCATGATCAATGTTGAAAACTGTTGTGCTGCCTAATGTTTTTGTGAAAACTTTGATTCATTTTTTGGAATTCTTTGATAAATAGAATGTTTAAAAGAACAGTATTTATTTCAAATATCTTTTGTAACAGTATAAAAATCTTTAAAAAAGTTTTAATAAAAAAAAAAAAAAAAACTGATGAGACATGTTTCTAAGAATCATATTTCAAAGTACTTATGAAGATGAAGAAGAAAAAAAAAAAACTAGACAGATCAGATCTGGATGTGTTTTAAAAAAATACATATTCATATTTTTTGCATACGTCTTACCATGATTTTGTACTGGCCGGTGAGATTTGGTGGCTCACACAGCAGTTGAGACTCCGATACGGTGACAGAACAGGGAGTCTCTCCTATCAGAACGGTGTAATTAAGCTTCACTCCTCCAGAGGCCGAAGGAACCAGATTCTTACCCTAAAACACAAACACAGCACACATACAATAAAATTTTACACCACTAAATATTTGGGTAAACACATATTAATGGGTAACAGATCTTTCAGGATACACTGCATATGCTTATTTAGTAACAGTCTGATTTGCAGCTCAAGTGTGAGAATAAACGTACCTTTAAAATGATAGGTGAGCCAGGTTTCTGTTCCAGTATGCCATTGGTGCTGAGAGGCTCAAAGTAAGGGTTTGGGTAGTACATGAAGTTAGTATTGTTGTACACCAGTAGAGCTTGCACATTATTGAAGATGAAGCCAAACTCATCGGCGTGCTTGACCGAGTCCAAACCCGGCCTGTACTCGGCCATCAGTGAGGGAGCCAAACAGCTCATAGTTGTGATGTTCAGAACCTTACACACCTGGAAATGAGAGCGAGACAGAGTGAAATATGCTTCATTTTCATCAGCATTTTTCAAGAGTAATTGTTATTCATTGTTTCATCTCACTTCAGTTCTTTCCCATTAAGATCCCTTTGATACCATCTGTTTTCAAGTGTTTTACTGAACTGAAAAGACTGCAGATGCATTTCCTTTTGTTAGACAACAACGGAGCTAGAGAACAAAGGATAAGCTACCTTTTAAACTCAAAAATCAGGAACAAACTCAGAGAGTAAATATTAAAGGTGTAAATTACGCTCTTTTGATCGAATCATGCCATATCGCACATTATTGTGGGACTTTGTTCTTCAAGATAGAAATGAGCTGCATATCTAGCACAAAACCTTTTAAGAACATGTTAGGGTTGTCTGATTTTGCAAAATAAATAAATAAATATAAAAATACATAAATGCAACCCAATATTTGGACACATTTGGATAGGACACATTACTAATCAAAAATTAGGTTTTGATATATTTACAGTAGGAAATTTACAAAATATCTTCAAGGAACATATTTACTTAATAACCTAATGATTTTTGGCATTAAAGAAAAATCGATAATTTTGCCCCATACAATGTATTGTTGGCTATTGCTATAAATATACCTGTGCTACTTATGACTGTTTCTGTGGTCCAGGGTCACACATTTTGCTGAAAGAAAAATAATTTTATTAAAAATGCAAAGCAGTGTTATTAATTTAAACTAATGATATCTGACATAAACACTAAAAACAAGAACATTAAATTTAATATAAAAATCCTAAAATTATTTAATTTCTATTAATTTCTCATTTTATTTTAGTGTGACTAAGCACTAAAATAACTAAAACTGACATAAAAATTAAGAAATACAGACATATATAGTTTTATACATAACAAAAACAAATAAAAAATTAGAAAAAAATAAAACTTTATTATAACTTAATTTAAAACGAATTCAAAATGGTAACAAAAACTATAATAGTATATCAATGACACTAAAATAACACTAATCCAAGTACATCATAGTGATATTTGTTATCAATTAAAATTAATTTATGAATTTACTGTATTAGAATAATGAAAATCTAATGAGAAACCATGAACAAATAAATACAATTAATACTAACAAAAAATAAATAAATAACTAAACGTAATAGGAAATCTCATTAATTAGCATGAAAATATTTTCACAATGGAAAAAATGGTCCTCAAAATGGTTTAACTTTCTGTAATATATACAGAAAGATCAAACATGGTCTAGAGTTTGATTGGAACCTGCAACACAAGCACCAAAGCTCAATGTATTGCTAACCACTAGGCCCCAAATCCAATGTGATTACATTGTTGAGCTGAAACGATGCAAACTGCAGCCCTCTCATACCTCAAGTGTGCAACAACTATGATCCGTACCGCATAAACATTAGCAGTCACACTTGACAGATGCACTCAAGTCTACGTGCACGGGCACCGAACCGTTCCCTCTGAGTAGCAGAGAACAGCGCTGACGCTCGAACAACAAAATTGATTGCTATGAAACTCTGACTGTGCCGGGAGGTTTTCATCTCATTTCTTTCTTCTCCCCGACGCTCAGGGGAGAAACTTAATTAGAGCTAAATATCTTCAAAGCACGGCAGGACCGGCGAGCACCACACCTCCTACTCGCATCCCGCCTCCTCGCAGCCAGAGCTGCAATCGATACTAACTCATTTTGACCACACAAACTTGATTTGCGCAAGATTGAGGGTGCATCTCATTCCATGGATTTTGGTTCCTCATTCCTTTGCTCTTCCTCTTCACTCAGCCCTTGCGGAGTGTATAATAAGCGATATTTGTCAGTTCTGAGATTGAGATTTTCTTGTCAGTGATTAAGTGGTATTGGCTTAGACTTGCTTGCTAGTTTGGTGCCATTACAAGTAAACACTGCAGGGGGTATTACGATGAAAATGTTTTCGTATTTGAGGCCAGATTCCTGGAACAAACTGAGAATCCGAAAGGCACAAATACAAGCAAAACACAGCCTGTTTTGTATCTCTGAAAGTTTATTTTACATTAAAGAGGTCATAAAAATCTTACCTTTTCCATGTTTAAGTGCTACAGTCGGGTCCCCAATGCATCTACCAACCCAGAAAATGTGAAAAAGGACAACCCAGTCTCTAAAACAGAACACTATTTAGAGTCTCAGCCTCAGAGGAGACAAGAAAGCAGTGGATTTTTTATTCATTTACTGTATATTACACTGCTGAAGCACAGATCTAATATAAACGTGTGATTTCTTTCCCAGCTGTTTACCTTCACAGACATAACCAACTGTTTTTTAACTCCTGTGTGTTTTAACATAAACTTTGTGTATTTGACAGTTTAAGCGCAATAAGACATGAAAGAGAACTTTGTTTTGTACTCACATGCCGTGTGACAGCCGCTTTATGTGTGCGTGCTTCAGATGTATGCGCTCAGAAAACCTTATATCAGAAGTTTAAACTAATATGGCTTTAAAACGCATGATTTCAGTGCGATAGACAATGATAATCAGAACCAAACAGAAGTTTTTAGTAGAATATCTGAGGTAGGAGCTGTAGAGGCACAGCTCTATAGACCAATTATAGGTTTGTAAACATTTGGGATGTACACGCATCATGGTTGCAGAAAACCCCAGAGAGATAGCCATTATGGGTAGAGAATTAGACGGATACGGTAGAAAATAGTTACATTTAAAAAGATTATAGATTATATTGATTAGAAGTCATTTTCAAAATGTTCTCCGCATAGCACAAGAGCTTTTCACCCAGCGATAAGCACTGTTATTCAACAAATTGACATTAGATAGTGGGATACTCTTACAGATCTGAATTTTTGTGGGCGGAGCAGAAAATTACAGTTTTTAAGTAGCAGTTTATGAAGCCATGAAATAAAAGAATAAAAAAAAAGGTAAACTTGATTTAATATTTACTCGTTTACCTCCACTTGTTACCAGTGTTTTTCTACAACCACTATCCGTGCACAGCTCCAAATTGGTCTATTCTGGAAAAGGGGGCGGAGGTTAGCACCTCATTTGCATTTAAAGAGGCATACACCTAAACAGCGTATTTTTGCTTTCAGTCAAAACAGGCATTTTCAAAATGATATAATAAATGATCTGTGGGGTATTTCGAGCTGAAACTTCACAGACCCAACTTCTGGGGACACCTGAGACTTACATTACATATTGTAAAAAGGGACATAATAGGTCTTCTTTAAAAATCATTAAAAAACTCAAACTAAGGATTGAACCTTCTGGTCACCTGGCCTGAACATCCCACAAAATATCAAACATCCACAAGATGTACTGATCTACTACATTTCTCTAAGAAAGTCTAACATAAAAAGAAAACATGCTTCCAAAATGACAAATTTCAGGCAGCTGACTGAACAACGTGTAAGTCTGAACAACATTTGACGCTGCCGCCACTGCCTCAGATCTCTTCTGCAGGCGCTTCACTTTACGTATGGTGTTTGCATGATAACAGAAGCTCTCTTGCAGCTCAGAAGGGCTGGATCTGGTTAAAATAAATGGGATTCAATAACTCTAAAGTCACACTGTCATCAAAACCTGTAATCCCATTACACACTCCACAGCACCCCACGTGAGGTAACCGAGAGGGCGCGGAGGAAATGCAGATCTAGTCGCATTGTCGAAAAACTGATTCCTAGCAGAGCTAAAAAGCCAAGAAAAGTTTCAATCAGTCAATAAATACAGAAAAATTACAAGATACCTCTTCTGATATAAACATTAAAAGATGTATTTTTAAATTATATTAGGGCTTACATGCTAATCATACTAGTTGACTTATTTTAATTACTTTAATTTATATTTATTAACATTAAAACAAAAAAAAAAACTTTCATTCAGTAAAGATGCATTAAATTGATCAAATGAGGCAGTAAAACATATCTATTTTAAGTAAATGTTGTTATTATGTAATTATTTGAAGAATCATGAAACAAAATGCAGCACAGTTTACATATAATATTAAGCAGCACAACTGTTCTCAACATTAATAATTATAAGGAATGTTTCTTGAGCACCAAATCAACAAGTAAGAATGATTTCTGAAGGATCATGTGATGTTGAATACTGGAGTAATGATGCTGAAAATTCTGCTTTGCATCACATGAATAAATTACATTTTACAATATATTCACATAAAAAACAATTAATTTAAATAGCAATTTTATTTCACAACATTATTGTTTTTACCATATTTCTGACTAGAAAAAATCAGCATTGATATATAAAATATGCAGGGTTATGTGATTGAAGGTTGCATGTTTGAGCCCCACAAGAGCTGATCCATGAACCTCCACCATTGTGCCCTTGAGCAAGACACTTAAACCAGATTGCTTTGGGTATTCTGTTGCTGTAGTAAGTGTACTGTTATTCACTTAGGATAACAGTGAGCACTAAATTATTACTTGCTACAGTGATGACAGCGGAGGACTGTTCCAGCACTTCTCCAGTTCATGAACCACCCCTACCAAACACTGAAACTGCAACCTTTGTGCTATTAATTTGAAAAGCCATTCTGAATGCCGCACAATGCTGCTGGCCAGCTTAGCAGGACAAGATAAGGGTCTAATGTGACTGAACCGTATGTGCGTTTCTCTGTCCTTTCGTGGCAGTGCCATGTCAGAGACAGATGCTGTGGCCACAACCAGCCTGGCACTGCCTGGAAGGGCCTAGCGCTGCCTCTGCAAGCCATCTGTTTCAAACTGGCTGGACGCGCACTGGCTGTTGTCACATTTTTTTCTTGATGTACCAGTTTGTTTCTTCACTTCCGCCCACATCAAGCGACCAGTTTTCCAACAGTGGGGAAAAAAAATGTAGCTTTCCACATGGCTGGATTTAATTAGCAGGTTTTAATTGTATTTTAAATAACACCTGCTGTAAGCAGAAGGAAATGCAGATATTGAGTGGGTCAAATCCAAATGTTTTTTTAGCTCTACTTCAGGGCCTGGACCAGACTAATAATATTTGAGTTCTTCTCCTGTCCTTCCATGACCAGGCTGCAGTAGCTGCAGGTATTTGGCTGTGGAAATAATTGGGATCCTTTTCTGTCTCTCTGAAATAATTGGATTCAGGTTCTTCCATGGACTGACACATGACTCAGCACAAAGCACAGTCCTACCCGCCTAAACTAATGAATCCAAGCATCTCTCTCCGGCTCTAGGACAAAGAGTTGCATAGAGATGGTGCTCCCTGGCTAAAATCTGTCTCAAGTTACTCTGGTAGTAATGCCTTAAAGGCATAGTTCAGCCAAAAACGGAAAATCTGTCATCATTTCATCCTGATACGTTCCAAACATGCATGACTTTCTTTTTCTCTGTGGAAAACAAAAGAAAGTATATTAAAGAATATTTCAACTGTTTTTGTCCATACAATAAAAGTCAGTGAGGTATTAAAACAACAACATTGACTTTTCACTGTATGCAAAAAAAGAAACCAGATAAAACAAAAGACTAAGACATTTTTAAAAATACATTCTTTTATGTTCCACCAAAGAAAGAAAGGTTTCTATTCTATTCTATTTTTTTTCTATTTCAGATAAATCCTGAAAAAATTCAGCTTTGAAATCACAGGAGTAAATTACGCTTTAAAATATATTCAAATAGAAAACAGTTATTTTAAATAGTAAAAATATTAAAAATGTTTACTGTTATTGCTGTACTTTGGATCAAATAAATGCATGCTTGGTCAGCAGAGGAGACTTCTTTAAAAACAATAAAAACCTTACAGTTCAAAAACTTTTGACGGGTAGTGTACAGGTAAATAAAGTGGTAAATAAGACTGGTAAATAAAGTCTTAAACTTACGTTCAGCTATTCTTTTTAATAATTAACTTTTAACTATTTTTGAATTTTTCGGTTCATCAGTCATCAAAGCTCAGTAAATATTGGCCAAGGACACTGAGATTTACTTTAAATTTCACCAAGCTGATCACTTGCTAAAAACTCCCACAGATCATGTTTTCATGCCATTTTAAGTTTTATTTTGATGTAACAAAATGGTTATATCTAAGTGTTTTTAAGATTTCTTTTAAAATATTAATTAATATTAATATTAACGGCACTGTATTGGATCGATTCTGACACATTCAGACAGATTCGTGAATGCAGAACGCATGAATCAATCACAGCCGAACATAACCAGTCATATCCAATCATATCATGATGGAGGCATTGCCTCCTCTCAAGTGACTTTCCCCCATTCATTCTCAGTTACCCCCACCAAACTCACTGCACACTTTAGGGGGTCTGTTAAAGTTCAAAGGGATCAGGGGAGATGAAAGATTTATACACTTTTTAATGTTATATGTTGTAACACTCGTGTTATTTTATTTTTGCACTACAATTTTTCTTTTTTCTCATCCAAATATTTCCTCAGAGGAAATTCCCCTGAGATATATACAATAAAAGTCAATGGGGTCCAAAAACACATTCTCTGCTCAACTGAAACTCAGGACATGATGTACAGTACGAACAGCATGATATCTTCTTCTGAACTCGTCACAGCAAACTGACACAGGAGAATAAAACGATTCCTGGTAATGACTGAGCAGAGCTGCCCACCAGCTCTGAATTATGCCCTTTGTTGTTTCAAGTACATTCGCATGTAACCACACAATGGCAAAAAATGAGACGGCTGGAAATAAGGGGGAATGCAGAACAACTATAAGCATCCGCACGATCGCAGAAAAACGCCCGTGGCTCTGTTAAATGCTAAGATGCTTTTATCATCCATAGTTCACGTTCTTCATGTTGGTTTTTTTGCGAGCGCGCTCTTATCCGAGGTATCTGGGGAGGTCTTTGACACTGATTGGTGGGAGCGTCTGATCGCTTCGTTTTAGAAGGAAAAAACTGAAGTGCCTTTGTGATCGGCACAGATAGCGGCACGCAACGCTTTAGGAATCCGTCTCCAGACTTCATTACCGAATCTCTCCGCCGGCGCACGTGTCAAGCGGTTCTTTTTTTTTTCTTCTTCTGTTCCTCGAGAGAAGACAAAGGTAGAAAAACTAATCTTTTAGCTATAATCAGGAAAATGATTAATGTCTCAATTGCGGGTTGGTGACAGGTACAGCAGGATGCACAAAGGCAATTGTCTGCCGTTCGTTCGGCTTCTGAGAACCCCGCCAGGTAACGGGAGGGGAGGAGAGGAGGAAGAGAAGCAATTTGGGGAGGAGGCAAATGACAGTTTGAAGGCTGCCTTGACGGGTGCTCGACTCTGATTGCTAGACTCCGCCGCTGTTTTGTTCCCCATCTCCCTCCTCAAAAATACAAAGGAAAACGGGGGATGAAGAAATACGTAATCGTAACCTCAACGACTAATAAAAATGCAGGGAATCAAAGCCAGTTGAGTCTTTGGTGATGATGCCTAAGAGGCGAAATCCAACCTTTCTCTGTCTACCTCTGTTTTTTTCCACTCTGTTGTAAAGAGTAAGAAAGAGAAAGAAAGAAAGAGACAGCACTAGCACCTGACACATCAGACAGCGCCCACACAACATATTTCAGGAGTCCCTTTAAGAACTCTAAGAGCTCTGGGCTCTGTGAAGCGTGGAGAAACGCGGGGCTTCTGTCACTCCTCATTGCGCAGTCGGTGTCTCTTTTACTAAAAGTGACTTTCAGGAGAACTACCCGCACACGGGTACATCTGTACAGCTGGGGACTGAAGTGCAGTTATGCTACCGGGAACAGAGGAAGGACGACTATGGCAGTTTGCTTTCGGCTCAGCGAAGTAAGAGATAATGTGTGATTAGTGCTGTTCTGAACACTTCCACACTCGCAAAACGTTATTTACATATCACATTGTTCAAAGACATGCAAACAGGCAGAAACCTACTAAATCATAGTTTTTGGCTCCTAATTTAGTTTCATTACGAGCGTTTTCCACCCTCTCTCTGACTTTTTTGTTGCTTTTAAAGGAATAGTTCACCTAAAAAAAAATGTACTCACACTTTTGTCTATACAATCAAAAACGGTACATATACATGTCTACATACAGTTGAAGTCAAAAGTTTACATACGCCTCGCAGAATCTGCAAAATTATTTTACCAAAATAAGAGGGATCATACAAAATGCATGTTATTTTTTATTTAGTACTGACCTGAATAAGATATTTCACATAAAGGACTTTAAAATAATAGTTGAATTTATACAAATGTCCCTGTTCAAAAGTTTACATACGCTTGATTCTTAATACTGTGTTTTTACCTGAATGATCCACAGCTGTTTTTTGTTTTTGTTTTTGTTTTTTTTTAGTAATAGTTGTTCATGATTTTCTTGTTTGTCCTAAACAGTTAAACTTCCCGCTGTTCTTCAGAAAAGTCCTTCAGGTCCCACAGATTCTTTGGTTTGTCAGCATTTTTGAACCCATTTGAACCCTTTCCAACAATGACTGTATGATTTTGAGATCCATCTTTTCACACTGAGGACAACTGAAGGACTCACATACAGCTATTTTAGAAGGTTCAAACATTCACTGATGCTTTAAAAGGAAAAACGATGCCTTAAGAGCCAGGGGTGTAAACTTTTGAACGGAATGAGGATGAGAATTAGCTTGCCTAAATATCATATTTTTTTCATTTAGTACTATCCTTCAGAAGCTACGGAAGATACTTACACATTTCCTAGAAGCCAGAAGTTACATTTAATCTGATCTTCAAATTCCAAAAGTTTTCACCCCCCAAGCTCTTGATGCATCGTGTTTCCTTCTGAAGCATCAGTGGGCGTTTCAACCTTCAGTAACAATTGCATACGAGTCCATCAGTTGTCCTCAGTGTGAAAAGATCATATCATACAGTCATTCTTGGAAAGAGTTCAAATACATAAAAATGCTGAAAAACCAAAGAATTTGTGGGACCTCAAGAACTTTTCTGAAGAACAACGTGCAGTTTAACTATTCAGGACAAACAAGGAACTCATGAACAACTATCACTAAAGAAAAAAAAACAGCTGTGGATCATTCAGGTAACAACACTGTATTAAAAATCAAGTGTATGTAAACTTTTGAACAGGGTCATTTTTATAAAATTCATGTAAAATACATGTAAACGTCTTTTATGTGAAATATCCTATAAAAAAATAACATGCATTTTGTATGATCCCTCTTATTTTGGTAAAATAATTAACATTTTGCAGATTCTGCAAGGTGTATGTAAATTTATGACTTCAGCTGTATATGTAAACAGAAAGCTAACCTACAGTAGTGCATACTTAAATTTACTAAATAAAACAAATGAATTAAAGCACGATAATGCAATAGAAGATATAAGATGCCACTGGCTATCCCATCTTTCTGTCTGACCACACTGACCAATCCTATTCCATTAATTAAAACCTGGACCCCCTGAAGTGGCTAGCAAATTGAATTTGTACCGACTCCCTCAGCCCTTGGGCCTTATTAATTTTGGGATGTCTTTATGCTGACCAAGCCATTCTGTCTGCAGTTCATCTTCCTTTGAAACCCATTAACCAATACAACCCTCTTAAACTGGCCACTATCCAGCAATACCGCCTTGCATGAAGCTGGTTTAATGCAGGATTCTACAAATAACGCCCAACAAGTTCCAGTACGACAAAGGTGGTATGAGCCGAGTAAAATGCTCACATTAAATGCCTCATCCGCACCACTTTGCACAGACTGAATAATTCAGCAGGGTACTTAGTCGAAATTACAGATACACAGCTTGAAAAAGAGGTCACGCAGAGGCTTGTGGGTAGGAGATATATGAGATTTCTAAAGCTGTGGCAGTGAGTCACGACGGATCTCGCCTCCGTGGGTCAACAGAAAAGACAGAAATTAGTCTAATGCATCCCAAAAAAGGCAGCGCGCAGATTGTGTGATCCTCTCTCTTCTGAAAGTCACCGATAATTAACTCAAACCTGCAGACAAAGCATCCCACTTTCCAAGGTCGTGCATCTGTGAGGTCGAACTGATACGATTCAGTTTCATC
Source organism: Cirrhinus mrigala (assembly GCA_036247105.1). Lineage (NCBI taxonomy): Eukaryota > Metazoa > Chordata > Actinopteri > Cypriniformes > Cyprinidae > Cirrhinus > Cirrhinus mrigala. The sequence continues at coordinate 9,398,605 of CM070029.1, read as the reverse complement.
GCGTCGGCCCTCATGAGATATCAGCTCACATGAGAGAGCCGTTCCCCCAGAAGCCCCTGAGCTCAGGTAACTAAGGTCATTTCAAAAGTGAGGGCGTATAATTGAGGAACCACCAATAACGAAGCTACTCACATTTACAGATTCTCGCCCGCCGTACTTGATGCGAATCCTCGGCTCCTGTATTACATCCAAGTTAGTCCCGGTCACCACCAGAGGCGTGTGTCCGCTAAAAGAAACACACAAGATGGTAAAAGTGAATAGGGTGAATGTAAAACTTTGACACAGAACTCCTAACTCATCTCTACTTGAATCAAACACTGCCCTTAAAACTTGTTTCTTTGTGATGTGGTCCTTAGAAGATAATAAGCTTTTGAGAAGGTCCTGATTAAAGATGCTTTTAACCGGCTTCAGTAGATTTAATCAAACATACCAGACGAGTCTTTGAAAACACTAAAGAAACAGAAGCAGCGGTGATCCTGCTTAGCATTCTGGGAATGTCCACGGCTTGATAAAGCACAACAAAAGAACAAGTGTCTGGGAGTGGAATGGGTGAGAAGCTCTAGCTCTAGGTGTTTCAGTTGTTTACTCTTGAGCACTTCATTAGCCAGGCGCCGCTCGTACGCTGTTCTGTTCAGTGTGGCAACGCTCTGGTACAACACATAGAGTACTGTGACCCCATCTACTGATGCCCTGGCATGGGGCGCTCACCCACAAGAATGAAAAATCACATAGGAGATTCGTTCAATATCCCAACTGTTATCCTTGACAGAAATACGATCAAAGTAGAAAGATAAAAGTAAGAAATCTTGGTATGAGCTCAAACATTTCTATGCTCACCACATTAATAATATAGCGTTATTTTCTAAATATTTTACTAGAAACAGCTGAAACTATGTTAATGTTTCTATTGCTGGACATAATGTGTACTCAATGGAGTAGTTCACTTCCAGAATAAACATTTACAGATAATGTACTCACCCCGTTGTCATCCAAGATGTTCATGTCTTTCTTTCTCCAGTCGTAAAGAAATTATATTTTTTGAGGAAAACGTTTCTGGATTTCTCTCCATATAGTGGACTTCTATGGTGCCCGTGAGTTTGAACTTCCAAAATGCAGTTTAAATGCAGCTTCAAAGGGCTCTAAACAATCCCAGCCAAGGAAGAAGGGTCTTATCTAGCGAAACGATCGGTTATTTTATAGAATAATCATTTTAAAAAAGTACAGTTTATATACTTTTTAACCTCAAACGCTCGTCTTGTCTAGCTCTGCGTCTACTTTGTGCACCCCTGGTTCAAGACAGTTAGGGTATTTCGAAAAACTCCCATGTTATTTTCTCCTCCAACTTCACAATCGTCCTATGTATATAAATTGTACATTTTTGTAGAAAATAACCATTTCGCTAGATTAGACCCTTCTTCCTTGGCTGTGATCGTTTAGAGCAGTGGTTTTCAAACCCTGGGTTGCGAGACTTAAAAATGGGCCATCAGGATGATTTAAGGAAATTGTATATATGTGAGTATATGTAAGTCGCTGGGGTATATTAGTGGCAATAGCCAAAAATACATTGAATGGGTCAAAATTATAGATTTTCTTTGCCAAAAATCATTAGGAAATTAAGTAAAGATCATGTTCCATGAAGATATTTAGTAAAATTCCTACTGTAAATATATCAAAACTTCTATCTATAATAGTTGTATCTTGATAAAATATTATCCTATCCTAACAAACCATATATCAGTGTAAAGCTTATTTATTCAGCTTTCAGGTGGTGTATAAATCTCAATTTCGACTGGTTTTGTGGTCCGGAGTCACATATGTATGTAACAAAGTTCAAGATTCGGGGAGGAAGGAAGCGGGAACAGGCAAACTTTAATAACTAAATAAGCATAAACAACAAAACAAGAGTAAGCGGCAGCCGCCTCATGGCAGAATCCAACTTGTATTTGTGTTTGCGCTCTGTTTTTGAAGTGTTGAACATTGTAGCCAATCACAGACATATCTGTTGATTTCTGGAACACAATGGCCAATCAGAGGCGTTTCGTGTGTCAGAATCCACTCGCCAAGTTCAGTCCTGCGTTCTGGAAGCTCACGAATCCTCTCATTATAAGTGTAAATAAGAGATTAATTGCGCCGTGAAAAGAGAGTCACTGATTACAGCAGAATTTTCTGAGATTGCGATAAACTGAAATGAGTGACAGCTTTTTAGTGAATAAGGGAGCACTCTTTGCACGCTTTCTGGTCCATTTCGGATTTGAATAAAAGTTGTTTTTGATGCTGCTAAGAGGACCATACATGCTGCAAGTTTAGGAGTGATACCCGCATATAAATGGGGGATTCTCTCGAAATCGCAGTGACTGACATCTTTCTTTCTTTTTTTTTTCCCTTTCTTTATATATATATATATATATATATATATATATATATATATATATATATATATATATATATATATATATATATATATATAAACCACTGGTTTAGAGCCACATTTAAACTGCATTTAGGAGTTTAAACTCTCGCAGAAATCCACTATATGGAGAATATTCCTGAAATGTTTCCTTCAAAAAACATAATTTCTTTACACCTGAAGACAGAAAGACATAAACATCTTGGATGACAAGGAGGTGAGTAAATTATCTGTAAATTCTTGTTCTGGAAGTGAACTTCTACTTTAACTCCAGCTAGCAATGAACCTGTATCTCAGCATCACTTACATAATCATTCTCATCTTATTCTATTTTGGTCTCATTTTTGCTACTGTATAAAATCATGTGCAGCACTTTGATATAAGTATAGGCTTTGTACAGTTCACCCAAATTAAGTCATGATTTGAGAAATGTCTCTGAGAAAAGTCAATGGGCTCTCATTTGGTTCCCTTGGCATTACAGCATATGCTGTTATTTAAAGTTATAGTCAGACGAGATTCTTTACAGACTGTGCAAAGGATTTTAAGACTTCAGCAGCAAGAAATATTAGTTCCTTTTTTTTTTAGATCTCAGAAGATCTCAGACTTAAAAAAGCTTTACTTTTATAAAACCATCTACATGATCACCCTGACATTGTGTAACTTCTTTTTTTTTTTTAGATGAAAGGATCTGTCTGAGTGCAAGTCAGGCATTTATTCATTTTCATGAATAACACAACAACACACAGCCTTGAACAAAGCTGCTGAACTGCATTCAGTGAATCAGATCGATTTCTTGCAGGAATGTGTCTCAAAAGTCAAAAGTGTTTGCTAATAAAGATTTAGAGGAATAGTTCACTCAAAAGTGAAAATTCTGTTATTACTTACTTACCCTCATGTCATTCCAAACCTGTAAGACCTTCATTCATCTTCACAACACAAATTAAGATATTTTTGATGAAATCTGATCTTTCTGACCTTGTGTAGACAGCAACGCAAAAGGACATCAATAAAATAGTCCATGTGACATCAGTGGTTCAACAGCAATGTTATGAAGCTATGAGAGTACTTTTTGTGCATCAAACAAAACAAAAATAACTTAATTCAACAATTTCTTCTCTTTCTGCTGTCTACGCAGGGTCAGAAACTCTTGGATTTCATCAAAAATATCTTAATTTGTGTTCTGAAGATGAACAAAAGTCTTACAGGATTGGAACGACATTAAGGTGAGTAACTAATGACAGAATTTTCATTTTTGGGTGAACTATCCCTTTAAATGCATTTGGCCAAATTAGCTGATCTGATCGGCGCCAACAGCCTCGTGGTTAGTGCGTTGACATATAGTTGACATGGCGACCCGAGTTCGATTGCCGTCTCAAGGTCCTTTGCCCATCCTGCTCCCCCTCTCTACTCCCAGTGCTTTCCTGTCGTCTCTCTACTATCCTATCTCAATAAAAAAGACAAAAAGCCCATAAAAAGAAAAGAAAAGAAATACTAAAACACTGCATCATATATGTACAGTTACCTCGCAATGCTCCATTCCGGTTCGATGCGTTGAACGGTAGGATCGTCTATATACTCGAAAGTCAGGCTCTCTCGGACCTGGGCGCGATCCACGCTCACGCTGATCTGAACCGGCCCCACACCCGTCAGAGAAGGAGCAGAGTAACACACGATCTCTGTCATAGTCCGTCTGAGGACAAAGCAAACAGATACAAACCAATCAGATTCTGACAAGAAGAAACAAAGCACGACACAAAGTTTTAACTTGATGACAGATGGCTAGACATATTGTTCAGACACACTATATATGAATGGGGCTAGTGGGCGGCTCTCTGCTCTTTTTCAATTGCAGTCTTTTCTTACAGCTCTCACTGAAAGTGCTACCTGTGCAAAGTGAGCATTAGTCATTCCCTCTGCAGCATATTAGAGAGCGTTAAGCTATTACTTATTGCACCCTCGCACACACTCTAATGCGATCAGGAACGCGTCGTCCTTCCACAGGAACACAGGGCAAAATAGAAATCTGCAATTAGCAGATATCGCATTAAAGTTGTCGATCTGTTGGATCGTGAAGTACTACAATCAGCCTTGTCTTTAAATTGAGATTATGGAGAGAGAGTGAGAGGAAGAGGAGGAGATATAGGAAGACGCCTGACAGGGCATATGATATTTACATACAGAAGTATGCTAGCGAAATTAGAGAGAGACGAAGGGGAAACAGTTGGAAAAGAGGAAATCTAGTGAAGTTTAAACAGTAAATAATCAGAAACTCTCTTTGATTGATATAGGCATATGGAAAGTGAAGAATAAGTGAAAATATGGAACATTTGCCTCCATATTCACTATTCACACACACATTAATATAGGTTTATTAATAATTATTAGCTTCATTTCTTAAACTAGGGATTTCAGAAAGCATGATTCTTACTCATAAAACTCGCAGGTCTGGTTCCCAAAGAGCACACTGACGCTGCTGCCCGCTCCCAGGTTTTCCCCCATTATGGTTACTTTAGTTCCTCCAGACTCTGGACCCCGACTGGGGGACAATCCTGTGACCGATGGCATCTGCAAAGACAGAAAGAAGAGACGGGTAGGAAACAAGCAAGAGATGGAGACAAAGAAGCATTTAGCATTAAAAAAAAAAATACATGTATATACTTAATACATGTTTGCATGTATATATGTATTTATATTTATGCGATTTATATTATATACAAATATAAATATATATTACATTTATTTCTTAAATATATACATGTATGTGTGTATTTTTATATATACATGTTAATATAGCAGATGCCCATACGTTGTGCAAACACAAACTTTTATTTTGGATGCGATTAATCACGATTAATCGATTTAACAGCACTAATAATAATATATAATATATAATAATATATACACACCACCATTCAAAACGTTTGGTAAAAATTTTAATGTCTTTGAAAAAGGCTCTCATGTTCACCAAATCAGCATGTATTTGATCAGAAATACAGTACAAAAATAAAAAAAAAAGTAATATTGTGAAATATTATCATTTAAAATAACGTTTTTCTATATCAATATATATTATAAATTGTAATTTATTCCTGTGATGTTGAAAACAATTGTGCTTTACTGTCAATTTTGATCAATTTAAAGCATCCTTTCCGAATAAAACTATTAATTTCTTTCAAAACCGAGCACATACTGTAATATAAATGTGACCATGGACCACAAAACCTGTCATACGGGCCATTTTTTAAAATTTCTTCCACTGATGTATGGTTTGTTAGGATATGACAATATTTGGCCGAGATACAACTATTTTAAAATCTGGAATCTGAGGGTGCAAAAAAATCGAAATATTGAGAAAATCACCTTTAAATAGTCCAAATCAAAAATTAAGTTTTCATATATTTACTTTAGGAAATGTACAAAAACATCTTCATGGAACATGATCTTTACTTAATATCTAAAAATTTTTGGCATAAAAGAAAATTTGATCATTTTGACCCATACAATAGCAATTGGCTATTGCTACAAAAATACCTGTGCTACTTAAGACTGGTTTTGTTGTCCAGGCTCACAAATATAATTGTTAAAAATTAAATTATATAATTACTTCCATTTAGTGTCACTAGTAGCACAGAAATGACAGCGCAGCTTTCTGAATCAGCTGAAGACACACGGTTTCAATCCAAAGCTGCCTAGATGTGGGTGGCTGTTCCACAAAAGACAGCTACGTCTGTAAATAACAACTGTCCTTCATCAGTCTCACCCGCCTTCTGCTCAGCTCACAAATAAAGAGCGAACGCTACAAAGAAATACCATTTCCAGTCTTGTCTAAGTGATGCGAGCTCATGAAAGCCACGTCTGAGGATAAATAAAAGGCTTTTAAAATGTTGTACATAAACTCTCTAGTTCCCAGCTCTCTTCCTTTATTGTACACAGGGAGTGAAAATAGCATATGGAGAAATACAGAAACAGACAGCTCTGTGTCTTAAGAAAGCACATGAAATGGCTGGTGGCCGACTTCACACGTGCATTGACTAAAAATGAATTAACACCAATTTCGGTCTCGCCTCGTATTGTTCTACAACTGGTGGGCCGCTCGGGGACCCCGTGTTGTCCGACAACATTTGGCGGCGCTTTCGAGATAACATGCTGCTTTTACATTTGACTGCGATATGAGAGGCGTGGAGGAAAATCACACGCGCGCTCACACAAACATGCATAAACGCATACAGGAAGGGGCTGGAGCGCATATTGTAAAATAAACAGCTCCCCTAATTAGCAGAGGCTGTTAATTGTGGTGGTATGGATAATTGTTTGCCTTGGTGTGCGTGTGAATGCTGCTGTTGATTATCTATTAACCCCAGGCCGGCGGATGGGTGTTTGAGACAGGTGCGCAAGAGTTCCCACAGGTGCGTCGAGACAACATGGCAACCATCCTTTCCTTTGATTCGCTTAATGGCTTTTATTGTCTCCATGTTCAATGTGCGCTCCCCGTGGAGCTTCGTGTTCGTAATCACTCAATATTTTAATAACCGAGAACAAGTTCTATTATGCTGACGAGAGCTTCGCTTCCTAACGGAGGAAGTAGGGCTGCTGTTTTACCAATAATAATGACAAACGCAGCGGCAATCTGTAAATTAGCAAGTTTTTACGGCGTATCTCGAGTCTTTTGTGCTTGATGAGTGCATTAGTTCAATAAACACGCTTTTCTTTTAATGTCTTGGCAAATACATGTGTAAATAATGCTATTAACCACTAATCCACAACATCATTTAAGAATCTACTGAAAGTGCACAAAAACACTACTTTGAAAAGGGCTAAATAGAACAATTAGCCGATAAAAATGCCATGCGAACCATAAAAAGGTTAATTTATTGACCTTATGGCTTTTAATGACTCTAAATTTGCATGGAGAGACAGTTCCAGCACAATAATGGAGTGATTTCTAGGTAACTCTGGACAGACACAAACAGTCATGCTACTAAAATTTAAATATCTACATATATTATAAATACTGTACTGGTTTTGCGTAAAATTTGCTTACGCAAACAAAAAGTATACAAGAGTATGGAGTTGTATTTTGTCTATACAAAATGTATTTTTAGTTCTGTCAAACTTAACCTTAATAAAGTATGTGTAGTGCAATCATTTTCTTAACAAATTTACTGAATATTTCACAATATTACCTTTAGATTTTTTAAATTCTATTTTAAAAACAGAGAATTATGAGTTTAATTGCAACAGACCCACATTATAATCTAATAATTTATATATCAAACTTTCTTCTGCACTAATTCATCTGTCATGAAGTCCATATGATCATTAGTCATCTATTAAATATATATCAAATTCCATTTATTTGATCAAAAACACAGTCATATTATTGCAATTTAAAATAAAAGTTTTCTATTTTAATACACTTTAAAATATTATTTATTAATCTGATGCAAAGCTGAACTTTCAGCATCATTACTCCAGTCTTCAGTGTCCTTCAGAAATCATTCTTATATGCCGATTTATTATCAATGTTGAAAACATTTTGCTGCTTAATATTTTTTGGAACCTGTGATACTTTTTTTGGGGATTTTTTGATGAATAAAAAGTTAAAAAGAACAGCATTTATTCAAAACAGAAATGTTTTTTAACAATAAAAGTCTTTACTGTCACTTTTTTTTTTTTTTTTTTTATCAATTTAACACATCCTTGCTGAATAAAAGCATGAATTTCTTTCAAAGAAAGAAAAATTTACCGACCCCAAACTTTGAACGTTAGTGTATATTATTACAAAATAGTTCAGTTTTTTTTTTTTAATGTTTTATTCATCAAAGAATACTTAAAAAAAGTATCACAGGTAAGCAGCACAACTGTTTCCAACATTGTTAATAAATCAGCATATTCAAATGATTTCTAAAGGATCATTTGATCATTTGACTGGAGTAATGATGCTGAAAATGTAGCTTTGATCACAGGAATAAATTCTATTTTAAAGTATTTTAAAGTATTTTAAATTGCAATAATATTGCATTAAAAAATCGTTCTGATCCCAAACTTTTGCACAGCAGTGTGTGTGTGTAGATGACTAATGATCATATGGACTTCATGCCAGATGAATCAGTGCGGAAGAAAGTCTTTGTTCCTAAAGAGTAGCTATTTGAACATCTGAAGTACAGTATGTTGATCTCTGAGTCACTTCCTGTGATTTGACATTTTCGCTGTTAAAGCGGTTCTGAGAACAAAGCAACCTCAGCAAGGTTCACCTGTCCAAAGGCATAACATCACAGTGACCCGTGAGTTCTCTTCAGTGGACCAAGTAAAGCCCAGTTTAACAAAACCAAAACAATGACCAGTTTCACCACCACCTCACTGCATTATTTAGGTCTTACCACAAAGGAGTAGAGTTGAGAGGAGCGCGTCTGGAGCTCGGGCTTGCACTCCCCTACGCACAAATGAACCGGGCCGGGTTTACTGTCCGTGGGAGCTGCATCCATCTCACACACGATTCTGAAAAAGAAGAAATAGACAATGATAAGTTACATTTTTAACCTTGATTTTAACTCATTCCCCTTGATCTGGATTACAAAGCATAACATTTCTGGACTAACTCCAGAGTGAGGAACCAAAGCATTGGAAGTCATCTCCAGTCCTGCTGAGTGATCAGTATGCGACTCTTCCTCTCTCTCTCCATTGATTTCCTCTTGATCTCAATGTAATTTTTGCTTTGGTTCCTTGATTGCTTTAGCGCACACATTCCATTAGCTGAATTGACAAGATCGCCCTACGGGAATGCCGATGCATAGACACGCGCCATGCTTTTATAGCATCAAAACCATATGTTCCTGCAGGTTCTACACCATTCTTTTGGGAAATAAGTCACATTTTTCATTCTGGTTTATTTAATCTGTTAACTAACCTAGTAGTCCAATAGTGGACATGCATGCATCACAAGAGAATTCAGTCATTTTTATAAATTTTTTTTCCCTGAAATTGATTAAAATGAAAGACTTGTTTGGCTTGCTACTGTGTGGTGATTTTCATAGCTAGTATTTTTATGCATCCTAAACACAAAATTTTTACATGATTTAATAAAATTATAGCTTGGAAATGTCAAACAATAAAAATATTTAGCTCACAAATGATATTTGCCTTGTTTTTTTTCTTTTGTTTTCTACACACATCACAAGTCTTTTATCCTTTAATCTATGGAAGCCCGTTTCTGCCACTGAATAAAATTGCAACTTTTTATCTCACAATTTCACATTTTTTTTCTTAAAATTGCATGATACAAACTCATAGTTGACTTTTTTCTCAGAATTGTGAGATATAAACTTACAATTAAGAGTTATACAGTCGGAATTGTGAGATAAATTCGCAAATCAGAGAAATCTCACAATTTAAAAAAAGAGTTTATATCTCGCAATTGTGACTTTATAACACAATTGCGAGTTAATAAGTCAGAATTGTGAGTTACAAAGTCACAATTCTGAGGACTTATCTGTCTTTTTCCCTCAAAATTGGACTTCATAACTCACAATTGCAAGTTTATATCACACTTTTCTGAGAAAAAAATATCAGAACTGTGAGAAAAAAAGTCAGAATTGCGAGATATAAACTCAAATTTGTGAGAAAAAAGTCAGAATTGTGAGTTTTTATTTCTCCAGTTGTGAGTTTATATCACAAAGTTGTTTTTATATTAATTTTATATATCAGTTTATATCAATTCTGAGGGAAAAAGTCTGAAAAGTTTATATCTCGCAATCATGACAATTGTGAGTTATTTAGTTAGTTATTAAGATACAAACTCAATTGTGAAAACATATCAGTCTTTTTTCCTCTCAAAATTGGACTTTATAACGCGTAATTGAGAGTTTATATCTCACAATTGTGAGAAAAAATGTCAATTGTGAAAAAAAAAAAAAATCAGAAATGCGAGATAAAATTGCAATTGCAAGAAAAAATTTAGAATTGCGAACTTGCAATTCTAAATTTTTTTTTTGTAATTGTGAGTTTATATCACGCAGTTCTGACGGAAAAAATGTATATCTCGCAATTCTAACTTAATTTCTCAGAATAGCAAGTTAACTCTCAGTTGTGCTTTTATAGCTCACAATTATAAAAAAAGTCTACATTATGAGATAAAAAGTTGCAATAACATTTTTTCATTTTTTATTCGGTGCCGTAAATGGGCCTACATAGTTTTCACAAAATCACAAAAAATTTGTTTAGTGTGGTGGAAGTGACATCACAACTAAGGGAAATGTGTGTTTTTTATAGAAATATAGAAAAAATAAATATTAATATATCAAATTAATATCTATTTATATGATCACAGTTTTAAACATATATATATATATATATATATATATATATATATATATATATATATATATATATTTAACTATAAATATATAATATAAAAATAATAGACATAGGATGCACCAAAACTTGTCAAAAGCTGCAAATATAAATTGTTTTTTTATAGAAAAAAAATAATAACAGTCAACCCCTGGGATATTTAAGTGCCTGAAGTTGAAGAAACATTCATATACAGTAAGCCAGTGACGCCCAGCACGAATCAATACAGCGTTATCATGCACTCTGATCAGGGAGCAGGTCGATGTTGCTACATCATACGGGCTGATCAGGTATCGGCTTTAGGGATGGGTGGCCAGATCAAATGACATAATAAAAACACAGAGCCCAGTGACTGGTCCTCAAGTGAAGTAAATATGAAACCGACATGAGCACTCAAATCTGAGTTGAAAGCACGCGGGGGCAGCCGCACTGCAATCGATGTTTGGCTGATATCGAGTGTTCGCATCATCAGGGATGACTGTCGGAACGCATGCGGCGCAGACGGCGTGATTGTGGGCGTGATGTGGCTTCCTGCGGTGAGTCTGACAGGCTCGGCAGACAGCGTTCACAGCTGTTTGCAGCGCACATTATGCCCTCTCAATCACACTGAGTGGAGGACTTTCACTTCTAAGGCAATTAAAGTTGGGAAGCAAGTTTGGATGCTCAATCATTGCTGCTGTGTGAAGCAAGTTTGGCTGGTGAGCTTTGGAAATTAGCTGGCAGATGCTGTTAGTACACCATTTTGTGGGCAAAAAAGCACATTTCTCCACTCATACTCTTTCAAAAGTAATTTCATATGAGGACGCTAGATTCCTCAAGCAAATTTTGTAACGGGTTTAATTTGGTCGCCTGAATTTATGTAAAGTTGGTTTGAAAGTGACTTCCGTGTGAGCTGTGCTTCATCCTTTGCTACACCCACTGACAATAAACAAGGGACCTTTTTGCTCGTAAAATTTCGCTAACATGACCGCAAACACAAGTTTGTGGACATACTTTGACATACTAAGCTATGACACTCCAAAAACGTCAAAAGATAATCTACTGCAAGCTTGGGTGTTTTAACGTATGCAACTTTCGTACAAAATGGCTAGACAGAACTGTTGAAACACAGATATGCGGCTTCCTGTTTCCGTCTGCGGGTTTGATGGGGTCCAATGGCGCATTCTCTATTTCCTCATGACACCCCATCGCCGCGCCATACAAATGAATCCACTCCCACTCGGCTCTGCTTCGTCCCGCTCGGATTAAACTGCTGTCAGAAGAGAGAAGGGCTGACAAATCTCCCTCCTACAGCCGGCAGCACGCCGCGCATTTCAATTACCGCACGTTTCCCCCCTCGCTCCGTCTGTCCCCACCTCAGCGGCAGAGAGAGGCGCTGTGGAGACATGCTGCACCTGAATGCAGACGCCATGCGCTATTTATACCCCCTTACATGATGGCATTAATGTTTGAAAGCCAAACATTCAGAATGCCCGTGTACAATAAGGTCGGGATGAGTTAATGCAACGTAGAATCCCAAATCACATTTTGTTGAACTGGACATGGTGAATGCTGACGTCTGTTTCTCTCAAGAATAAAGATGGCTGGATACAGTGATACAGTGTCCTACTAACCCAGTGCTCGCAGCAGGGTTATTATAGTCAATTAATATAAAAACCATTAAAAAATACATTTAAACTTTAATTGGAATATATTAAATAAATAAATTTAAAAAGCTTAAACTTAATTTTGTTTCTTCTAGTTCTCATTTACATTTAGTTCCACTTAATTTTATTTAGGCATTTTGTAACTGTCGTACACGCATTCACGAGAGAGTGGCGTTTCGGCGTAAGCTCCAGTGAGAATATGCTAGTCGTGCGAAAACCAAGTTTTATTTACAAACATTTTTCTACACAAATCCTCATTTGTACTTCTAATTCATTACTGGTGTTTTGTTTTGCTTTCTCAGCTGCGCTTCCGGGTTCGGAACGCCACTCTCTCGTAAACGTGTGCGACAGTTAGCAGAAGCTAGAGATTACGCTTTATGAAGTTTTAAATATGGATATTTTTCTTACAAAAATACATCGATTCACCTCAGAAGGCCTTTACGAACACCCTTTGAGTACTTTTATGATGGATGGACACACTTTTAGTGGACTTCAAAATCTCAACAGCCATTCACTGCCATTATAAAGCCTGAAAGAGGCAGGACATTTTTTAATATAACTCAGATTGTATTCGTCTGAAAGAAGAAAGTCATATACACCTAAGATGGCTTGAGGGTAAGTAAATCATGGGGTCATTTTAATTTTGGGGTGAAAATGCGACTAACCAAAGTAACTAATATTTGTGTTAACTGTAGCCCAAAAAGAGAACAGTTTGCATTCTCAAAATAAAATAAAATAGGTCACATTTTGTAAATGTCCTACCATAAATATATAATATATAAGATATATCTCATATATATATATATATCTCAGCCAAACATTGTCCTGTCATTGAGGAAAGCTTCATTCAGTTTTCAGATGATGTATAAATCACAATTTCAAAAAAAAATTACTTTTATGACTGGTTTTGTGATCCAGGGTCACACAAAAATAAAAAAAAATAAAATAAAATAAAATAAAAAATAAATGACAAAAAAAAAAACTATATTTCTAAAATTTTAAAGCTAAAATTAAATCTAAATATTAAAATAAAGGCTAATTCAAAATATTAAAGCCTAAAATAGTATCTCAATAATACAGAGATAGCCATCAACTCTGAAATGTACTATTCATTTTTCTTGAGCAATAGACAGCAAGGTAAGGACAGCTAGGGATGGATCATGAGGAGTGCAGATTTAATATTGCATGACGAATAAAGAGCACTAAATACATCCTGTGTAATTTAGAGATTTTTTTATTTTAGTTTAATATAGTTTATCACAGTTTATTATGCAAAGACAACATAACATCTCTGGTTGTTTAAGAATTCCGACCAGCTGCCCTCGACCAAAGATTTTTCTGGTTGACTAGTAGTCATTCATTTTAAACATTAGTCAACTATTAGTCGCACATTTATTAATAAACCATAAAAATCATAATAATAAGCCTTTAATTGCCTACATAGCCTAATAAGCGTTAAAACGCACACAAAAAAAAAACTTGCCACAGAACACCGGCAGATATAATAATTATAAATGTGTGAGGAAAAAACAGCAAGAAGACTGCATTAACGTTTTAATAATTTATTGATAAACTAGTGCTTTAAGAGATGAAGTCATCATCTCTGCAGTAGTATTGCGTCTGTTAGCTGAATTGGTTAATTTAAAAGTAGACATTTCACTCTCTATATATACATTTTTCATGTCTGCAAGGCAAGTATACATGGAGTTTTGAAGTTTCACGCTCAAGTTCATAGACACAGAGACAGCAAAAAGCGCATCCTGTTTGCTTTCATTATTTTACAAAAGCGCAATGTTTCGTTGTTATTGTGAGTGACAGAAAAAAAATGACAGAGTATTTTAAGAGCAAGTGAAGGCACCGGCACCTTCATCTTTCATACAGTAAGCGCGCTACTATTCAGCTTCCGCACTCCGCACAGACACTTCAATAGCACACATTTTACTAGGTTAACTTTAATATGAGCAGCCATGTAAAGTTGCTACAGCTTACATATTTTAGATGAAAAGACATATTTGAGGTCTATGAATGATAGGTGAGTGTTTGGATGTAGAATTTTTTTTTTCTGCGACTAAGCAACTAATAAAATTTTGGTCGACCAAGCCTCTTCTTGTCGACTAACGGTTAGTCGACTATTAGGGGGCAGCCCTACACATTTTACCTTTTTTTTTTAAATTCCTGTCCCAAACTCACATCACTGGTTGAGCTGTTGCCATGTCAAACTGATCAGATTCATAAAACAAACAGAGCGCCACAATGTATACGCTTTAAGGCACCACACCTACATGTTTAGTTGTCTCTGCATATTAAACTGCGATAGAAAAAAGCATATTCAAATCAAAATAATTGAAATTATGTTGACAAAAAAGATGAGTGTAGACATTTTCTGCATCTCCTAGCAAATCCTAATACTACAAATTTTCTCGAGCACAATTGTTCCCCCAGGAGGTTCGATATTAATGACGAAATCCTTGCTTAAGGATATTTACCGACAGGGTTAATGACACAACCGCGGGAGTAAACACAAACAGATGCTGAAAAATGGGACCTACTGCAGGCGGAGACCAATTCAGGTCTCTAATTAGGACTTGTTTCTGCTTCACAAGAGCCCTGGTCACTGCTGACAACCAGCACTTCAGATAGAAATGTTTCTCTGCCATTGTTAAGATGTTTCTGTCAGATAAGACGGACTCAATAGAGCATAAAGGAGAAGGCCTTGACCAACCCTGCCTTTCATACTTAGCCCTGATTGGTCGCTTTTACGCTTGTGACATCAAAGCCATGTTCAATGGATCCTGTGTGTGTTTAATGGACTCATCCTGCTGTGCTTTAAAGTGAACTGGATGAAAACCCAAGGTGTTTTTTTTTTCATGAAACAGCTTCTCGGTATTTGTAATGTAGGACATTATCTTTTCCAGCTCTTGCTATTTTAAGAAAGATTAAAGATAAGCTAAACCAGTTTTTTCCATGCTAATCTCAGACACACTTTCACAGCATGAGTTTTTTGGAGTTTCACAGCTTCACAGTCACTCACTGTTCAGCAATGATGTAGCCGTTCTCCTGTGGGGTGCACTGGACTCCCGCTACCTGGACGTTGTTGACCATGTCTGAGAAGGACAGACCCAAGTTCACACCACGGATGGTCACTCTGGTGCCCCCTTCTGGTGGTCCGGCCACTGGGGTCACCTGAAACGAGAGAGAGGACAACGCAGACATAATTAAGCAAGTCAACACACATAAGCCTTACTTAGTTAAAGGTCTCCAATTGAACCTTTTAAAAGGCTTCCTTTTAGAGATAATTGTTCCTTGCATTGTGTTTCACTTTAATAGTGCCGAATTAGATATCAGTAAAACTCATTGTGGCAACTTCCTATCCTATTAAAGTTGCGTAGTACATTAAAATTCTCCAGTCAAGACTGCAGCAGATCTGCATGCTGTTGCCACAGGCAGTAAATCTAACACGAGGCCATTTTAGCCCTCGGAGCAGCCCACCCTCTCATAAAATACAATATGGCCACTCAGCGTGACCTTGGCTCCGGGTGCCAAAAAGCCTTCTGTGCTGTTAAAGCCCAAGAGATGCTCAGCCCTGGACCTTCTCCAGATCCAAATATCACTGAGAGAGAGACAGAGAAAGAGGGAGAGAGACGGGGCGACGGACAGAAGGCCACATGCACAGTACAGCCACTACATACACAATCAATAAACCATTTGTGTGCAGTCATGTGGAAGTAAAACCAACATGACCAAAGTAAGAGCACCTTCTAAGTGTGCCTGCAGTCGCTCAATGGGAGGAGCGAATCGCTGGGAGTTTAGTGGACATTAATCGGTTGGGATGTAAAGTAAGTGTGTCACTAGTGAACCTTAGGGTGGAAGTATATGAATCTTTTATTGCTTCTTGGGAACACAGGATTGGTACAATAAGAGAAAGAATGGAATGCTAAAAATATTCTTTTCGGGACGAGTCAGCATCACATTGACAAACTAACTACCGAAAACTAATTAAACTGCTGAAATAATACAAAGCTGATGCCAAAACACAATGTGGGTATGATCACAATGGCAAATAAAAATAAAAGTCATTTATATGAATGCAATGTATAGAATATCATACCAGTTTTCATTATGCATGTATATACTGCATACTACTTTTTTTATAATAAAATGCATAGCATAGTGCTTTCTTAAAAAAAATAAAAAAAATAAATTAAAAAATACTGTATAAGTAAGTATATATGTTACAAATACATTTTAAATAGAACACAAAACATTTGTTTAGCATTTTAATCTACTGCTTTGTGAAAGATTTCAGCAGTCTGTTTAAATAATTTTACATGGGAAAAAAAAACTTATTATTATTCCAAACTGCACATTTGGACAAACAAGCTTGTGTTTCTTCTTGAAATGCAAAAATGTAAAATAAAATAAAATAAAATAAAATAAAAAACAGTTATGAATGAAATAAAAAAATAAATAAAATAAAATGTATTTAAAAATACTTTAATATTTTAAAAATAAGAAATTTCAAATAAAAACGATTCTGAGTAAAATAAAATATAAAATAAAATAAAATAAAATAAAATATAAAGCAAAACTGTAATTTAAAAAAATGCAGATATGAAGAGGTTATGTTTTTAAACATTTATGCATACTACATAGTATTAATTGTTAAAACAAGCTTGTGTTTCTTCTTGAAATGCAAAAATAAAATTAAATTAAATTAAATTAAATAAAAACAATGTATGTAAAAATAATATGAAAATTCTAATTAAAATAATAATATAAAAAATTATCACAGACCAGGAGATCTTTGTCCCAAATAAAATAAAAATAAATAAATAAATAAATAAATAAATAGATAAATGTTAAAAAGTAATTATATAAATATAATAATATATAAATATAATAATAATAATAAAAATTATAATAATAATAAATAAATACATTTTATTTAAAATAAAAAGCAATTAAAATAAAATTATATATAAATTAATGAAAAATATAATTTATAAAGTATATTTTATATATATATATATATATAAACGGACATCATATAAATTAAACATTGTGAGGTTATGTTTTTAAACATTTACGCTTACTGCACAGTATTAATTTTTTAAAACTAGTATGCAGTATATCTACACAGCAGTAAGCAGTACCACTATTCAACTCTAAACATTTTCACATCTTCTTTACAAACTACATAGATATATCCTCACAGATGTATCCTTATTATTTATGCTCTAAATAATAGAACAATCAAGTAAATAAATGACTTCACAATGAAAGGATGGTGCTGTGTACACTGGCGGCAGTGCTTTCATCTGTAGATTAAATCTCATCAGCTCATGTGATAATAGTCTGGCCGTCAGATTCCAGCTTCACCCCGAGCGCGGTGCTGTTCTGACTAGCCATTACAGACATCAAATGGGCTTTATTCATAGAGCATAAATATCTCTCGCACTGACTCAATACTTCAAAGTCTCGTCCGCCCACTCGGAGGTGAAAGCGCAGCCTTGTTTGACTTAGCAGACGGCCTCCTCCGTCGCACAGCTACTGGTTCCAGAACTACAATTTGTGCCTTACTGCAATTTCACCATCATTACAAAAGTGACTTTCTGAATTCCGGCCTCGGAATGAGAATGTGAACTTCTCAAGATGTTCTGAGTTCTCACGGGTTGTTTGGTTTTGAGTTATACGGACACATGCACACAGACACACTCCCAGCCACGGGCCAGTGTCATGTCTTGAGAGCGTCTCGGGGACAAACAGGAAGTCGTTTCATTCTTAATGCATGCTTTTCAAAGCATAAGCCTTGCCTGGATGCTCCTTACCCAACACGGACCTGGGCATCATGTCCTCCTCACAGGTAAAAACTGTTCAGACGGTTCTTTCGTTAAGTAATGCAGAAAAGCTAATGCTTAACACCGGCTTGTTGAAGTCTAAACGGGAATGTATTTCCTGTCCTCTGAGGGTTTTCACGCACTCAATTGCTACGTATAATTAGGAAGCTGTAATGAAAGTGTGCAGCAGGAGGACGAAAGGTGTGATTTGTTACCGGGATTGGAGTCTTTTCAGCTGATTCAAGCGCGTCCCAAATTCACACTGAGATGCAATTTATGGGCTTGATAAAACTCAGCTTATGACTTGTTTCTTGCTGCATAAACTGCACACTAAACACTTTATTTGCTCTTAAATGTCCCTGTGGTTGGCTGCGATAAAGCCTGAAAAGAGGGGGAAAAAAGAAAAGAGGGCCTTGGTTTTGAACTTCGGCCAAGCGAGCGAGTGTTTAAGCGAGGAAAGAAAGGAACGGGGGACTTGAAAGTGGTGCATCCGGTTTAAAATTGGAGTTTGTGGTTGAGTGAGTCGAGTTGAATGCTCTTCTGTAAATAGACATGTGACTTTGTGGAAAGGCTGTGTCGTACCAGACAAGCACTGTAGCTCTGATGGGAGAGAACGTTCCATCAGGTTCAGTATCATTTATTCATGATGATTTTCATCGTGGACTCATCGTCTCTCTCTCTGACAGTGTTGGGGGTGTGTACCTGTGTGTATGTGTATTTAGGACTTTATTTACTGAGGCTTCGGTTCGTGTTTTGAAACAAAGTCATGGCTGGGTGCAACTGCATTTCTAAGTGGCCCGTAATATTTGCAGACCAGGAACTCTTAGTCTAAAATAAAAAAAAAAATAAATAAATAAATAATGAAAAAAATAATACAATTATTTTCAATTATAGTCATATATTTCAAATGTATGTGTTGTATTTATAAAAATATATAACATAAAATAAAAGAAATAAAAAAGTAAAAATAAAATAAAATTAAAAAGGACAAAATTACAGAAATGAATAAAAATAATAGTTATTTTTAAATATAGTCATGTATTTAAAATGTGTCATATTTATAAAAAAGAAATAACATAAAATAAAAATAAAAAAATAAATTAACAAAACAAAACTGATGAATTGATGAAACATAATACAATTATTTTTAAATATAGTTATGTATTTAGAATGATGTATTTATTAAAAGAAATAACAAAATAAAAACGAAATAAAATAAAATAAAATAAATAAATAAAACAAAATAAAAAATAAAATAAAAAATAACATTACAAATTGCAAATTAATTTAACTGAAAGAAATGTTTTTTAATAGTCATGTATTTAAATTTTATATGTTGCATTTATAAAAAGAAATAAATAATAAATAAAATAAAAACAATAAAATAAAACTTTAAATAAAATTAATCAATGAAATACAATAAAAAAATAGTCATGTATTTAAAATGTATGTCGTATTTCTAAAAAGAAATAACAAAAAAGAAATAAAAATAAAACAATAAACAATAACGTATTTAAAATGTTGCATTTATAAAAAGAAATAAAATAAAAATATTTGATAAAAATAAAAAAAATACAAATTAATGAAATTAATGAAAAAATAATAACTATTTCTAAACAGTCATGTATTTAAATAAAATAAAATAAAAATTAAATTAAAAATTACAAAATTAATTAAATTAATGAAGAATAATACAATTATTTTTAAATAGTCATGTATTTAAAATGTATGTCACATTTATAAAAAAAGAAATAACAAAATAAAATATTAAATAAAAAATTAAATTAAATAAAAAAAGCAAAATTAATGAAATTAATTAAATATAGTCATGTATTTAAAACATCGTATTTATAAAAAGAAATAACCAGTAATAGTCAATTACTCAAAACCAACTCAAAACCTCGAATATTAAAGTGCATTAAAAGCCCAAAGTTCAAAAAGTTTTTCACAGCTGATCCAAGATCAGTTCTGTGAAGCACGAACTGACACCAACCATTTCCGTGACCGAGCTACTAAGGAGAGGCTCAGAGACCATCTGAAGCAAAGAGCGACGTCAAGACCAGCTTCAAGTGCCTGACTTTCCTCCACATTCATTTGATGCCGAACCCCCGGCTTTCACTGAGGACTTAAGCCTCATTAATATTAATAAGTCTTTAGAGGAGGGATAGAGTGCTGCTTAATAGAAGCGTTAATCATTCATGACTGTCATTTTCTTGTAGGCAGATCTCGCTAATGTCTATGTATTTGCGCAAATCAGCTTACGAATGTCTATATTCAGACAAAAACAGAGGAAATAACATAACTAAATTAAGAACAAAAGACAAATCACGGAAACGACCGCTATAGAGGACGATTTTTACATTAACGCGCGTTAGCGAGACCAAAAGAGACGTGAAAATGGAAATGAACAACTTGGAGAGAACAGATTAAAAATGGATGAATTAAAAATATTCATACTAATTTGCTTTGAAGGAACTGCTCTGCTGCTTTGTAATGTGGTCTTGGCAATTGCATGTGTCTGAAACACAAAATGCATGGCTCTATTTTCATTGGTGGGTTAAAAATGGTTTGTGTCTTCAACCTATAAAAATACTACATATTTCATAAAATTGAGTGCTGTATTTTAAGACCGGTAGTAGCATATTAATGTCTTCACATACTTTGTTATGATACTTGCTTTGAAAAGCCATTCAAATAATCAATATTGATGTAGAGAGTCATATAAAAGTAGTACTTACTTTTTACTAACACATTTTAATGACAGAGGGATGATTAAACATTTATCAGAACTTTTAATATCTTAACTTCAGCTTAGATAAACAAAATCTAGCATTTTCAAGACACTGAAGAAGAAACATTTCAAAAGAATTGGCAGAGCCTCTAGTGAACAATCTTAATAAATTTAAATAAGGTAAAGTATAAAAAGAACAGGACATGTATGTCTCAATACAAAAATACTGATATTTTCAACACTCTCCGTCAACAAAAACAGAAGCTGTTCATAACCCTAATTTGCCCATTCATCCTACTGTAAATGAAAACAGACAACAGGAAGTCATAACCCTTACTTTTTAATTGGT
The DNA here is from genome assembly GCA_036247105.1 of Cirrhinus mrigala. Classification (NCBI taxonomy): domain Eukaryota; kingdom Metazoa; phylum Chordata; class Actinopteri; order Cypriniformes; family Cyprinidae; genus Cirrhinus; species Cirrhinus mrigala. Next base: position 9,377,286 of record CM070029.1, on the reverse strand, counting down.
TGGTGTGCACACGGGGCAACGGCTTGTGATACGCAGACTGCAAACAGCCACATGAATCAATGAATTCCATGAATCAGGTACTTTAAACATAGAGCACTGGTGCGTTACCTAAACTAATTAAACACCATGTCTTCCCTCAGTCTCCCAGCAGACACACACACGCACACACACCTCTCACAGTAAGCCATCAACGTTCCAACATTGTGTTAATTACAAGAAAACGTGAGATATTGGCAGCTAGAGTGAGCATGACTGACGATGAGAGTGGCAGAGAAGCTGAGACAGAGAGAGAGAGAGATATTACTCACGATACACATAGCTCACCTTTCTCTGTAAGTCTATGAATAGCAGCATCAATAAAGAGCTCAGTCAGACTACAGAGTAGAAATATGAGCTGATGGAGACTCCTCCACACAAGCCTTGTGTGTGTGTTCATTCGTCTGAGTTACGAGTTAAATAAAACGTATATTAAAAAAAAGTTTATAAGCCTGGGGTCAAAATGCCCAGCAAGGCTGCATTTATTTGATTAAAAATACAGTAATATTTCGAAATATTTTTACTATTTAAAATAGCTATTTCTATTTGAATCCATTTTAAAATGTCATTTATTCCTGTAATGTCAAAGCTGAATTTTCGGCATCAGTCTTAAGTGTCACATGTTCCTTCAAAAATCATTTTAATATGGTGATTTGGTGCTGGAGAAACATTTCTTATTATTATCAATTGAAAACATCTGCTAAATATTTTAGAGGGAATCTTTTTTTCAGGATTCTTTGATGAGTAGAAAGTCCAAAAGAACAGCATTTATTTGCATTTTTAAATCTTACTGAGCCCAAAATTTTCAACCGTCTATATATACAGTATCTATATCCACTTTTCCGTGCTGTGCCGTACTAGGCTCAGGTGGAGAAACAGGTGGAACCGTACCAGACCGTTCTAAGAACCGTTCGGCCCGATAGTGGAAAAGCGGCTAATCATTTCAGTGTATGAAACTTAAAAAAAAAAAAAAAACAGAAATTGAGGTATGTAATGTAAAAGAAAATTGCTGCTTCTGTATGTTTATAGCATACTTTTAAAAAAATATTGAACTTATTTTTAGAAAAGAAAAAAAAAAAAAACAGTAATGTTGTGAAATATTATTACAGTTTAAAGTAATGGTTTTCTATTTTAATACATTTTAAAATATCATTTATTCCTGTGATGCAAAGGTGAATATTTATCAGCCATTACTCCAGTCTTCTGTGTCACATGATCCTTCAGAAATCATTCTAATATGCTGATTTATTACTTTTATTATCAATGTTGGAAATGGTTTTTCAGGATTCTTTGATAAATAAAAAGTTAAAAGGTTAACAGTATTTATTCAAAATAGAAATCTTTTATAACAATTCAAATCTTTGCTATCACTTTTTGTCAATTTAACACATCCTTGGTGAATAAAAGTATTAATTTCTTTAAAGAAAAAAAAAAAAAAAAATATATATATATATATATATATTATATATATATATATATATATATATATATATATATATATAAATATTTAAATAAATTAACATTAATTATTTAAATATTTTAAATAAATTAAATATTTTAAATTCTGTTCTTTTAAACTTTTTATTAAAGAATCCTGAAAAAAAGTATCACAGGTTCCAAAAATATTAAGCAGCATAATAAATCAACATGTTAGAATGATTTCTGAAGGATCATGTGACACTGAAGACTGGAGTAATGATGCTAAAAAATCTGATTTGCATCACAGAAACAAATTACATTTTAAAATATATTCACATAGAAAACAGTTATTTTACATTAAAATAATATTTCACAATATTACTGGTTTTCTGTATTCCAATAAATACAGCTTTGATGAGCCTAAGAAAATTCTTTAAAAAATGTTTTTAAAAAACATTAAAAAAAACTATTTGACCCCAAACTTTTAAACAGCGTTGTATATAAATTTACAGATCTCTGGACCACTTCACTCTGATTGGTCAGTTGTGATATTCATGGAAAATGGCCAGCTGACTGTTACATCTGCCATACAGTATGTGCCCCAAAAGAAATCAAGTTTCACAAAAAACAGAGCGAGGCCAGTACAGTACATGTGACCCACCTCAGTGATTCGAGGGTTGGTGCACTTGACGTTTGTGCTGGCGAGGTGAAGCCAGCGGCTGGTGTAGGGATTGGACATGGGACAGTGCTGGCGTAGGGTACAGCGGCCCTCCATACTGCACCAACCACACTGAAACTTCCTCTCGGCCTTCAAACACACGCCACAGCTGTCTCTCTGAGCACCGCACTTATACAGGTGCACTGTGGGATACATGTGGAAATTAGTGTTTTTGAATGCTGCAATAGAGATTTTAAAGGAACACTCCACTTTTTTTGATAATAGGCTATTTGTCCAACTCCCCTAGAGTTAAACAGTTGAGTTTTACCGTTTTCGAATCCATTCAGCCGATCTCCGGGTCTGGCAGTAGCACTTTTAGCATAGCTTAGCATAGATCATTGAATCTGATTAGACCGATAGCATCTCGCTCAAAAATGACCGTATATAATGACAATATTTTTCCTATTTAAAACTTGTACTAAGACTGACAGAAAATAAAAAGTTACAATTTTCCAGGCTGATATGGCTAGGAACTATACTCTCATTCCGGCGTAATAATCAAAGAACTTTGCTGTCGTACCATGGATGCAGCAGGCGCAACGATAAACCAAAATTCTTGATTATTACGCCGAAATGAGAGTATAGTTCCTAGCTACATCAGCCCAGAAAATCGCAACTTTTCATCTTTCGTCCGTCTTTGTACACAATGTAACTACAGAAAAGTCAGGTTTTAAATAGGAAAAATATTGAAACTCTGGTCATTTTTGAGTGAGATGCTATCGGTCTAATCAGATTCAATGATCTATGCTAAGCTATGCTAAAAGTGCTACCGCCAGACCCGGAGATCGGCTGAATGGATTCGAAAACGGTAAAACTCAACTATTTAACTCTAGGGGAGTTGGAAAATGAGCCTATTTTCAAAAACAGTGGAGTGTTTCTTTAAAAGATGTAAAAAGTTACAAGTTTTTATGAGGTTTTCTAACTTAGGTTGACCTATCTGACAGTTTAGTAGAGCTATTGATCATAAACATATCAAGACTGATGAAATCATGAAGCTCAGCACAACCGTGATGCTTAAGATGTTTCGCTGAGCATGAGAAAAACAGCTTTAGACTTTCATTTTTCAATAAAACATGGAATGAATAATAATCAGTCTGATCAATCAGCTCAAATTATATTTAGGGCAAGATAATTCTGGGAGAATCAGGTTATAGCGTTTTGGCTTAAAGACACATTATTTTAATGAGTATCTTTATGTGTTACCTTTGATGTTCTCAGGATTATCAATGATGAAGTTTCCATTCCACACCACTGAGAAATCCACCGGCAACTCACTGATTCTCATCCCCTCATACAGATACTGCAGAGAGACGGAGAGATAGAAAGAGGTTACAACATTTTCCTGACAGTGCAAACGCTGAGATAATGTAAAGTTTATGAATTTTTTTTTATTGGATTTATGCTTTGCCTCTGTCAATTATTGATTACAACATGCAGCCAAAAAGCAAGCGAATAAACGGCAGAGTACACAAACAAATAACACGAGAGAGAAAAAGAGAGCGAAAGAGAGGCGGTTTGACTGTATTAGCGCTTTTATTGAGTTACTCCAGGCTTGCATCATCAGTCTGAGGAATAAGGAAGACTTTCAACACTGCTATTTTCTACAGCTTGGACACTGAGCACCAACCGCCTTCAACTCTACTTACAGTGTGTGTGTTTGTTTCAAAGATAATGACAGAAAGAGAATGAAAAGTGGAGATAGAAAGGTAAAATTTGCCTTGGCCATATTCATTTCACAATTCTGTTTATTATAACATCGCAGCACAAAAAACAAGTGCTTAACTCGCCTAAATCACAGTGCTTTTAGGAAACTAAATTGCTCTCTTTCATATCTTAGATCATCCCAGCTACATTTAAAACACTGTAAGTATCAACTTTGTGCACAAAAATATTTTTGTAGCTTCATAACATCACGGTTGAACCACTGATGTCATATGGACTATCAATGTCCTTACTACCTTTTTGAGCCTTGAACGTGTCTGTTGCCTTGCTGTCTATGCAGGTTCAGAAAGCTCTCGTATTTCATCAAAAATATCTTAACTTGTGTTCTGAAGATGAACGAAGGTCTTATGGATTTGAAACGACATAAGGGTGAGTAATCAATGACAGAATTTTCATTTTTGGGTGCATTATCCCTTTAAGCATAAGTCTCAGTTTGCCCTCAATAAAATCTTTTTGATCTCTAAGAGAAATAATAGAGATATATATGAGATTTCGTTATATACCGAGCTGTTCTGGCACTGTACGCTGGAGCTGTTGAATCTGAGCGCCGTGACTCTGTGACTGACTCCTTGTATGTGTAACACACATTCGTAGCCGCGCTGACCCGACTGAGGTTGTGGAAGGTTCCGGGCTTTCAAGGTGATGGGTTTTACCTCCCCCGCCGGGATCAGGATCTCCTCAGAGCGGACCAGTTGAGGACAGTCCTAAAGGAGTAAAGGGAGCGAGAGGTGAATGGGCAGTCAAGACAAACACATGCCAACACATAAAATCCTAAATGATTCAAGTGTGCTCAGTAGTGAACATGACAGCTGAATTGAAAGAGCCTTATAGAAACATCCAGCGTACAAAAAATGCTTTACGTTCAGCTTCAGTTCTCACAAACGCTCCCCATGCTCACACACACACACACACACACAGCAAAACCTTAGGTGCTCTTTAAAAGCACGTTGACGTGTTACTCTCTAAAAGCTGCGTGTGGAGATGATGTACGCTAGTAGGTCAGCCTGTGAGCGGTGTCCCTCTAAAACCACACTTGCACACACAAACACAAACATTTTAAAATGAAGCTAAACACACACAGGTGCACTCTAGTAGGCAAGCACACTGCAGGCATGCAGACCTGTTGAAAAATAAAATAAAATAAAATAAAAAGATACACTTCCAGATTAAAAAAAGAGATAAAAATAGTGCTTTGCAACAAAATTAATATATTGGTAAGGCAATAATTAAACAAATCTTGTATCTTTCACTTAATAAAGTATAACTTCATTTTTGCAACAAACACAAATAAACACAATGTATAAAAACTGTCTACATTTTTTGTCAAATAAAATAAAATACAATAAAATAAGGTTGTTATTTAACAAAAAGAAATTAATTATGAAGGCAACAATAATTAAACAAATATTGTCTCTTTCACTTACAAGTATAACTTAAATTGTGCAACAAACACAAATAAACGCAGTAGTTTAACATAAATGTATAAAAATTATCAAAATTTTTAGTAAAATAAAATAAAATACAGTAAAATAAGTTTGAGTTATTTAATAAAAAGAAGTAAATTATGAAGGCAACAATAATTAAACAAATATTGTGTCTTTTACTTACAAGTATAACTTAATTTGTGGAACAAACACAAATTACCACAGTAGTTTTATGTAAATATATAAATTGTAAAAATTTTTAGTACAATAAAAATAAAACACAGTAAAATAGATTTGTGTCATTTAACAAAAATAAATAAATTATGAAGGCAACAATAACTAAACAAATATTGTGTCTTTCACTTGTAAGTATAACTTAATTTGTGCAACAAACACAAATTACTACAGTAGTTTTACATATATGTATAAAAATAGCCTAAATTTTTAGTAAAATTAAATAAAACAATAACATACATTTGTGTTATTAACAATAAGAAATAAATTATGAAGACGACACTAATTCAACAAATATTGTTTCTTTCACTTACAAGCGTAACATAATTGTGTTTGTGCAACAAACACAAATAAGCAGTAGTTTTAAGTAAATGTATAAAAATCATAGAAAATCTTAGTAAAATTAAATAAAATACAGTAAAAGTTTGCGTTATTTAACAAAAAGAAGTAAATTACTGTATGAAGGCAACAATAATTCAACAAATATTGTTGAACTATAACTTTTTTTTGTGCAACAAACACAAATAAACAGCAGTTTTACGTAAATGTAAAAAAGAACATTATAAAACATGTTTAGTAAAATAAGTTTGTTATTTAACAAAAAGAAATAAATTAAGGCGGCAACAACAACAAATATTGTGTCTTTATAACTTAATTTGTGCATCAAACACATAGTTGTTTCATTTATATATACCTGAAGTTGTTAAAAATACGTTTTATTTATATATATGAAAATTGTCTTCATTTTACAGAAAAAAATAAATAAAAATGTATTCTTTTATTTATGAACCACTATTGCCCTTGAAGATATCCACATAACCTTATGTTATATTTAGCTTTAACTTCTAGGACAGCAATTTTCTCTCTAAAGTATAAGGTTAGCACACACACAAAAATACACAAATGCATGTGTAAACAAACATGCACTTACACACGCGAGACAGCACACACAAAAATGCAAACACACACACACACACACACACACACACACACACACACACACACACACACACCATGACTGATGGTGCACCGTAAGGAGTTTTTGCCCGTGTAAGTGTGAGTGTGTGTGTGTGTTTATTTTGTGCATATGGCTGTGTGTGAATAAGTGGGAAGTCTGTGTGTGCTGTGAGGGAGAATATTCCGGATATCGACTGCTAATTGCTCACTGTGAGAGGGTGAGCAAGTGTGTTTACCACCTGACAGGGTGTAATGTAGCACATTGATCAGCTGAACACCTGCAAACGCACACATGCACACACACGCACTCTCTAGCGAGGCAACCGTCGACTTCACACACACTTTTCAGCAGCTATTATTGGAAGCTCTTCCCCAGAGGTTTGTGATCCTGTAGATTTGCTACTGAGAGACTCTAACCTCAACACACAGTATGTGTTTATGTGTGTGTGTACCTCTGAGGCATTGACACGTCCCTCCTGGAAAGAGCAGCTGGAGGGGTCGTGGGTGCAGAGGTTTCTGTACTTGCACCAGTGGCAGCGGAAGGAACTGGTCACACAGGAAAGACACCTAAACAGATGGAAAGAGCAGGAGAGAGAGAGACAGAATAAAGTATTATTACCATTCACTGATGTCCCTGATTTATGATCCAAAGCCCTTTTTTGAGGGTACCGTGAAAGTAGTCAGCATAAAACGTAGCTCTGGGTTTTAGATTAGCAATGGGGAGCAGGTTGTGCCTTTGAGACCAGCACTGCTGTGTCCTTGACCTTTGCGGCTTAATGCTGAATAAATTAAAAGTGTGCTGCGGAAATTTGCATGTGCCGTTGGATAGCGCTGTGCCACTGAAACCCACATACTGCGGAGACGTACAATTATCACTCTAGTATTGAGACATACAGACTTTATTAAGACTGTAAATGTGTCATGACATATGATTTGCATTAGGACTGTATTGTCTGTGAGTGAGACTGCTTGAATGAATATAGAATGATCTTAAAGAAAATGAGACGCAATCTAGATCTAACTGAAGTAATTGTAATACTAATAATACTATAGCAAACGTAATTATGTTTTATAGTCCTACTAGAAAGAAAAGTCTACAGGTTAAAGGGATAGTTCACCCAAAAATGAAAATTACTCCATGATTTACTCACCCTAAAGCTAACGTAGGTGTATATGCCTTTCTTCTTTTACCCAAATAGAATCGCATTCACGCATTCACGAGAGAGTAGCGTTTTGGCGTAAGCTCCGGTAAGAATATGCTAGTCTCGTGAGAACCAAGTTTTATTTACAAACATTTTTCTTCACAAATCCTCATTTTGCACTTCTAATTCATTACTGGTGTTTTGTTTTGCTTTCTCGACTGCGCTTCCGTGTTCAGAACACCACTCTCTCGTAAACGTGTGTATGACAGTTAGCGGAAGCTGGAGATTACGCTTCATAAAGTTTTAAATATGGATATTTTTCTTACAAAAATGCATCGATTCACTCCAGAAGGCCTTTACACACCCCCTTTAAGTACTTTTATGATAGACAGACGCACTTTTATTGGACTTCAAAATCTCAACAGCCATTCACTGCCATTATAAAGCTTGAAAGAGGCAGGACATTTTTAAATATAACTCAGATTGTATTCGTCTGAAAGAGGAAAGTCATATACACCTAGGATGGCTTGAGGGTAAATAAATCATGGGTAATTTTCATTTTGGGGTGAAAATGCGACTAACCAAAGTAACTAATATTTGTGTTAACTGTAGCCCAAAAAGAGAACATTTTGCATTCTCAAAGTAAAATAAAATAAAATAAAATAAAATAAAATAAAATGCATTATATATTATTTCTAATATTCATATTCTGGAAGTATAATGCTTTTTAATAATTATATAAAAATATTATATAAAAAATAAAATTATATATATATATATATTTTATTATTTTGAATATATGTTTGTTTGTCCAATTGATTCTATATCTGGCACATTTAAATATCACTTTTTTTTTATTTTTATATGTGTTTCATGTCTAAGGGATTCTGTATTTGGTACATGTAAACATTGTCACATTCACTATTTGCATAATAATAAAATAAATAAATAAATAATGCAGCTAATAAAATAATTTTTAAAAATATATTTTGAATACTGGAAAATGCCGAAGATCTGGAAATGCTGAACTGTTAGCATGATTAATATATACTAATTTTATATAGTACAAAATGCAAAGTAGAAAATATTATACAAAATTTTGTGCACTAAAACATCTTGCATTATGCCCAATACAGAACTTATGAATGATTTCAACATCTGAACAACCAAGACAGTATAAAATACTCTGAAACTGTTCAAATTAATCTTTAATTAAACATGGATCATCACTTGATATTTCAAACTCATATAAAGGCGTTAACAGGCAACTTAAGGGAAATTGGCAATTATTTCATTTGCTGATACAGACACGTTTTTGAACGTACAGCTGTCTTTGGTTGTTATTCAGCGATTCACTGTGTTTTATTTGCGAGCATAGTCTCACGGGATCAACATAAGGGTTAAGTGTTTCATTTAAGGCCAAAATTGAGATAAACCAGGGTTGTGATTCGTGCATCGCTTCACTTCCTGTGCGCCATCTCTATTTAGTTGTATAATCAGTATTCCAATGTGCATTGGGCCAACCGTAAGAGAATACGACCATACATTACGAGCATGTGTGTATGCATGTATCTGTGTGCGTGCCTCCAGCGGAAAGCTTTCTATTCATCATTTATATGCAGATGAGCACAGCTTACGAGAAAGAGCACGTCCAGAATCCATAATACCAACTCGAAGCCGACTAGGCCTGGTTCTGTTTGTAGAGTAACATGTCATATATTTGATGCTGAGGAATCTTGGAGACGATTCTAGAGCTATAAACTTCTACAGCTCTTTGGCGTCCAAGTGTTTGTGTTTGCTGCTTGATGGTTAAATTATGTAGATGGATTTATGCTAAAATATTCATCAGAGCTGGCTCAGAGCTTCATTGGGCCAATGGGTTCAGATGAGGGAACCCAATTGGATGGCGAGATTCCTATAGAAATCGAGAGCTAAAAAAACGATATATTATAGTGTACTTAATCACTCTGTTGGGAACTCAAGATAAATTAGAGCATTTTACAACATTTGAAGTCAAAGGGAGAGTGGGAGGAAATTTGGAAAGGCTGAAAGTGCCAAAAACTGAGCCAGGTTGAACACACAAGGAGGGGCTATTCTGCCTTAGACTACCCATAATCCCCTATGGGATTGGCACAGAGTGCCAACGGAGCTCGGTGTGAGGTCTTCCACACGCAACGGGTGTGTGTTCAGAAGGATTGGATACACAGAGTTTGTTTGATTAGTTCCAGATCTGTCAGATGCTCGGGCGACATGGCCGTAAGAGAGCGAGGAAGCGTCAGGAACGGGAAGGGGGGGGGGCGAGTCTTTCGGCGCCAGCCAATCAGCGCCCTCGGAAGCTACCTCTTCCTGAGCCTTTTAGAAAGCTTCCAGCTACTGGGGGGCTCTGTGATCTCCTGCATCGAGCAGCATCTGTTCTCCGCAGAAGGCACGCTTTTGAGATGTGGTTACGAACGCACACGAGAGGCTACGAATATACGCTAAAACACACATAAATGCACACGAGGGGAGTTCGGAGGCAAGGCATGAACAAAGACACAGCGCTTACTCAGACACAAGCGGTTGTTTATCAGCGGGCCTCCTGGAGAGTCGAGATGCAGTCGAACTCGCTGCTCTCTGATCAGCCATCACAGCAGATGAAGTGGAATTGAACTGTGACAGACAGAGATGCCTCCAGCCGGAGCGCCTAACCCACAGCACACTTAGATTCGGCAATTCAGACATCTCAGCCTCAACACTTGAGAAATGTCAAGCAATCAGCCGGCATTTGCCATAATGGATGCTTTTTATAGCCACGAGCCCCTCGCCAGTCATGGAAAAGTGCAGCCTGGGAGGGACGAGACACTAGCGTCCTGCAAAAAACGATTTGGAGAGTTCAAACTCGCTGCGAGAATCTGGTACGGCGCCAGACGCAGGCTTGATAAACTCTTTGAATATTATCAAAACGCCCCTAGGCTCGAAACATTCACAGTTTTTCCGTATTGCATAACACTTTTGAAACATTCACAGCGTGCGGAGTGAGCTGGCTGAGCGCTGTGACACAACGCTGATACTCTACGACACAGGAAGTGAGAGAAATATCAGCAGGGCTGCGTATGTGGGACGAATACATCATAAAGATGAATATCACAGCAACGCGCCCTTGGGTAGATGGTATGACACATCGTATATCTCATGATGTGTCAGAAAAAGAATTCGGATTGAGACATAACGCTGAACAACATTCGCTGAACAATAGTTATGCAATCAAAAACAACTCTGTGTAGTGTCAAACTATTTAACCAAAGCCAATTAATTTTTCTAAAGACGCATTCCTGGACATTCTGTGATGGGTTCACTTGTGAATGCTATTCTAAGAAAACAATTAGTTCAATTCTAGAACAAAAAAAATTCTGGTAATTCACCCCAATGTCTTTCAAAATGTTCATGTCCTTCTTTTTTCAGTCAAAACGAAATTAAGGTTTTTAAGGAAAATATTCCAGGATTTTTCTCCATATAGTAGACTTCAATGGTGGCCAATGGGTTGAAGGTCCAAACTGCAGTCTCAATGCAGCTTCAAAGGGCTCTACAAACTGGCTTTACAAAAAAATGGTAAAACAATGTCGGATTTTGAAGTTGGAGGGGAAAATGAGTGTTTCCCCCTACCCTACCTTTTTGAACCAAAGTAGACAGATGAAGAACTAACCACACATGACCTTTCCAATGTGATTACATGGTGGCGCGTTGAAAAGCTAGTGCAAGATGAGCATTTGTGGTCAAAAAGTATATAATTTTTTATTCTTTTTAGAAAATGACTGATCGTTTCACTAGATAAGACCTTTGAAACTGCGTTGAAACTGCAAATTGGACTTTCAACCCATTGGCTCCCACTGAATTTCACTATATGGAGAAAAATCCTTGAATGTTTTCCTCAAAAACCTTACTTTTTTGACCAAAGAAAGAAAGACATGAACATCTTGGATGGCATGGGGGTGTGTAAATTATCAGGAATTTTTTATTACGGAACTAAACTAATCCTTTAATTATAACTTTAAATAAAAACAGCTTGCTCATCCTCTGAAAAAAACATTCCCTTTCTAAGGCCCTGTTTACACTAGTGCGTTTTTAGCTTTAAAACAGCGTTTAGAAATGAAAACGATCCTCGTCTATGCTGGTGTTTTCACTGTTTCAGAAACGATCTCTGTCTACACTATACAACTGAAATTGCATATCACATGACCATTCACACAGGTACAACTATAGATATGTATAGGTAGATGCTTATCTACAACTATAGATATGCATAGGTAGAAGCATCTAAATAATAATGCTAGTCGAATGGGAAATCCACCTATACATATCTATGGGTACAACAATGAGCATGATGTTTTTGTTTACACGGTCATCAAGGATACGCAGAGTGAATGTGGGCAGCCATGCCATCATTTTGAAAAGTCTCTTTTTGGTCCGTTTACACTGAAATGCAACCCAGGAGTTTTCAAACTAAGACGGGGTCTGCAGCATTTTCGAAAGTCTCCTTTTTCGAAGGTCGAAAATGCTGAAGTAGTGTAAACGATAGGCGTAACTGATCATGCATTTTAAAATGGAAACACACTAGTGTAAACGTAGCCTAAAATTGTTACAGACCGTATGAGTATTTTATAATGTTAACCAGGAGCCAAATAGCTATTTAAGCACTTGCATTTAGTGGGTTTTTTTTTTAATGATCAACTTTTTCTTCAAATATTTGTCCTATAATTCCTTAAGTTTTCACTTCATTAAAAAAAAAGCTATGCTACCATTCAAAAGTTTAGAAAAGAAAGATCTAAAATGGCACTTGAATCATTTAAGAGATTTTCTCTTCTATTCTATTCTGTTATTTCTATTATTTTTTATCTATCTGAACTTTCTATTCATCAAACGATTCATAAATAAATGTGAATAAATATGAATAAAATAAATGTAAGGCTTTGAAATCTGAGCTTTATCAGAGACATGTGAGACTGCTTATGTATTTTTCTCAAAAGAAAAACATGCAAAGATGGATGTTTCCGCCATTTTTGCTCAATTTAATCCATCAAGGGCAATGACTGAGAAATTAACGAGTTCTCACATGCGATTTTTCTTAGCTCTGGAAATAAGTTAAATGAAGTGTGTGTATACTTACAGCTGGTGCACGCTGCAGTTGTAGAACTTCACCTCTGTGCTAATTAGCATCTGACCCGTTTCCTTCGAGTTCAGTCTGAGCTCGACACCCGACCAGTCTGAAAAGAGAGCAAGAGAGTAAGAGATGAGAACATTTCTGTCACATCGCATTCTGTTGTGTTTGGTTTGCCACCCTTTTTTCAGCTTGCTTTATGCTCAAGCTGTCTTCTGATTAATACTTGGCATTCCTCGCGTCATATTCTCACAGTCAAGCGGAGCCTCGAGCAGCTCTGCAGTGCGTGGCATCCAAACCGATATGAGCATATTTGGTGTTTTTCTTTTTTTTTTTTTTGTGGAGACATGCTATTGTCACACAGAACACAGCTGAGCCCTGCTGTTAATGTGAAACAGGCTCGGGGGCGGCGGCGTTGATGTAATGGTGGAGGAGCGGCTGGCAGCGCCGCAGAACACTAGCCAGGCCAATCCCGTTTGGCAGGGTGGCTGCGTGGAGAATGCCGATCGCCGTTCAGACCAAACGCTCGCACTCGATAAGCGGCCAGCTCTTCATACTCAAATAAGCACAAGCTCCATCCCAAACAGGCAGCGATTCAGCTAGCATACAGTGTGTGGGAGTCAGCCGTGACCCGAAAGCACCACTTCCTCTCCTCTTCCCTCCTTCGCACCTGTTTCCGCGCCTCGTAACAGGGATGAACGGACTGAAGGGTAAAAGCTGGCTTTTTAAACATGTTTTTGGCGCATACGCCAAAGACAATAACTGGCACGCAATTCCCAAACGCCCAACCGTCTCGTGCCTTGCGGCTATTGGAAACTAGGAATAGGATTGGTCACACCCACCACTCAATGAGCGGGTATTTCCACACATGATCGATGCTCTTATGTTCCTATCGAGCCCGATTCAGTCAAGAGAGACGCGGCAAATATGAGGCACCGGGGGATTAGATGACATTTACCTGAGGGAGGCCACTGATTGGATAACGCTCCCCCCAACAAGAGCACGGAGGTTGTGGGTAAACAGAGCTGTCATTAACTGTGAGCTGGGAGGGGATTATTGTGATTCAGATAATCACAACCAACTTCTGCCGCATATGCGGCCATCTGCTTCCCAACAGAGGTTAGACGGGAAGCACATGTAGGAATTTGTCCGCAGATGAATGTTAGCTTTTAAAATCTTGCTTAAACGATACCTCTGTAGTCATGTATATAGTTACACAATGTGGTTTTCCCTGGAACTAGATCCTCTACTTTTGGTTTCCCACACTGCAAACCGATCCCTGATTATATTCATAACCACAGATGACTCTAAACCCGATGGTTGATCAGCGTTCGGGAAGAACTATCTCCCTGGAGCTATTTACGGGTAGTGAGAGGGCAGAGGGCTCGTCACCTGTAATGGGCGTAAGTGTGTCTGAGAGCACGCCTGTAGCCCTGGGGCCAACCCGGGGTCGGTGTAGGCTCATTAGAGCCGTGGTTGCACGTGGCCGGTGGGATCGATGGTGCGGCTCGAGTGTGAGAGCAAGCGGCACCGCTGAATGAAGCCCTCATTAGGAAGCGAGGCTGTTGGGTACGCTAGGGAGGGTCTATTAATAGAGCATCTTTACAAGAGAATAGAGATCACCTCCCTGAGGAGAACAGGTAGATGGATGGACAACGAAAAAACAAAAGAGATGCCAATTGATAGGGAAAGTTGAGTACATGGAGAGCTGGAGATATCCGCGGGAAAAATCTATGGAGGGATATAAAACGGGGCGCCAATATGAAGTTTTAGTTTGAATAGTCTAGTTTGAATAAATACCTTGATCTGTGGGGATGATGGGAACATCTTTAGCAGCGGGTGAAGTGCAGAGAATCTGATTCCCATCCACTCTGCCCTCAACCTCCGTCAGGTTCCCGAAGGAGCATGTGATTCCAGCGGAAAGATCCGGAACATCTGTCACTTTCACCAGCAGCTAGACAGAGGAGAGAGATCAGATTAGAATGGTAGTTTTCAAAATAATAAAATAAAATAAAATAAAATAAAATAAAATTAAATTAAATTAAATTAAATTAAAGTCAGAATTACTTTTTACATTCTATTGAAAGTCATAGTTTTGTTTTCTTTCAGGCTGCTCTATGGTGAATCGAATAAAATACAGTCTCGGCTTAAAAAATATCTAGATATAGATGCAATATACATACATTAGTTTACACAAGCAAGACTTTTATTTTGAAAACTCCTGGATGTAAGGTCAGAGCAATATTGACTTAAAATTAATTGTATATTTTATTAACCTTTTATTTGTATTAATTATAATTGTATTATTAATTGTATTAATTGTATTATTAATTTAATTTAATTGTATTATTATAATATTTTATATTACCATTATAGATATGTTATTAGTGTTGTTATTATTATAAATAATTGTTAAAAATATAGTAATATGTGACCCTGGACCACAAAACCAGTGTTAAGTAGCACGGGTATATTTGTATCAATAGCCAACAATACTTTGAAATTTTATGCAAAAATTCATTAGGATATTAAGTAAAGATCATGTTCCATGAAGATATTTTGTAACTTTTCTACCATAAATATATAAAAACTTAATTTTTGATTAGTAATATGCATTGCTAAGAACTTCATTTTGGCAACTTTAAAGGCGATATTTGATTTTTTTTTGCACCCTTAGATTCCAGATTTTCAAATAATTGTATCTCTGCTAAATTTTGTCCTATCCTAACAAACCATACATCAATGGAAGCTTATTTATCCAGCTTTCAGGTGATGTAGACATTTTAATTTCAAACAATTAACCCTTATGACTGTTTTTTAGGTCCAGGGTCACATATGTAATTTACAATTAATAAAAATGTTATTAATCCTTTATTTTAATTAATTGACATTAATATTTTATATTAATATTATTAATAAAATTACTTTATGATTTATAATATTTTACTGCAACTGTAATATTATTTTCTATACATATTAGTATTGCTTTGTACATTATTTTATGTAATAATGTATATATAGAAAAAAATACATATATAAAAATATAGAGAGTTGGTAAGATGAGTAGCTAAACGAAAACCACTGTCTAAACCACGAGGACTATCCACCAAGCTACGACTGCGAAAGAAGCTATTTATTTCTGATCAAATAACCTTAGTCTTCTCACATGGGCAAAGTTCATTCTGCGGCACGCAGCAGATGGTCTCGCACGGCATAAACTCCAGCCATCATTACAGACTTAACCTTATAAAGACTCTTGCTCAAAGAGGGCATTTAACAATCCATCCGTTTTTCCTCCATCTTTGAACTACATCTCCTATATTTCACACGAATGCTCTCGCACATCTTCTCAAAGCACACATGGCCCTCTGAAGTCATTCTCTGGGGGACCGATGACACACAGGACGAAGCTCGCAGGCTATAAATACACACATTTCTCATGCAGGCTGGTCTTCTCACCACGGAAGAAGAGGACAATTATTGCTGTGACATTTGTTAAGATTGCTTGGCTAACTTTTTCTTTTTGCCACATCGTTTTCAATAGTTCTAGCTATCGTGGTTCTTCTTAGGTTATGTGTGTTCAGCCCATCTCATTGACTTTTGCCCTGTCTTTTGAAATGTCCAATGTCTATATGCCAGCTAATTGCTTCAAAACCACAAAGACGTTCTTTTCTGCACTCTTTAGGCTAGTGTGCTGAGAGTTACAGAGTTGCTAATTAGCAGACTTGTTATTTGTTGTACTCAAACATCGAGACAAGGCATTGTTTGTGGTTAGCGCAGTCTATAAAGCATTGTCTGACCATAACAACATTGACGAGGCGTGATTGGTGTCTCTATGTTTTGCCTTTGCTCCTTTCATTGCGCGTTAGCTTTTTTTCATTTTTTGATGTGCAGGGAGGGCTAATTGTTGCTAGCATTTCTAATAAAGGTAATTTGATTGTTTTTGCTGCTTTTCATGCTCCTCCGGCGCCCGTGCGGAGGGTTTTGTTGTCATGGAGATGGTTCCCCTTCATCGTGCGACACGCCAAACAGCAGTGACCCTGTTGTCATGTTGTCGAGCGCTACGGCATGACAGAAACATCTAATTTAGAGCCGGACGCCTCATTATCTTAATCAGGTAGCTGTGATACAGGGACTCTATCAATTATCTGGACATCACAATTTTTTCTCCGGCTTCCTAGGGAAGTTTAACCAAGGTGAATACCTTCATACGTCCTGGTATGTCTGTAATTGTACTTTTTTTTTGCATGTAGCAGGGCACTAAAACTAAAAATAATGTCCAAAACAAAAGTCTTAGCCCCAAATCGATGTCTCTGTCTTCTTGAACGCAACTCCTACTCCGGCCCACACGCTTATTTGGCATCTCACCCACGCATATACCTTTCCCAAAGGACTCTCTTTCCAGATATCTCGCTCTTCAAACCCTCCCACACAGCGCACGCTTTCCAAACCCAAAACTGTTTATATAGACATCTCACTGAAAACTAATTCATGCTAATTTTTCTCGCTGGAAGCAATCCGTGCTTCTGAATTTCAGTCAACATCACCTTGAGGTTGTTTATAGTGTTTGTGTTCTTGCGAGTAAAGGGTATAAATGGCCTGCGAGGTGTCTCACCGGAACGCTGGGTTCAGACACGGCGATGCTGTCCGGGTACACCGTGGCTTTCACACATTGGTTCAGCGTGGCGGCAAAACGGTACGGCTCGTTTGCCCGCTCGCAACGATCCCTTTGAGAACATCTATGAGAGAGAAAGAGCAAACAGTAGTTAGATGGGAAAAAAACTCTGGGACAAGCACAAGGACTGACGTTTGTTAATTTGGCAGACACTGCTAGATTACAGTGCATTCACAGCAAACGTGTGTGTTCACTGGGAATCAGTGGAAGATAACCCTTCTCTCAGCACATATCAAGTTGATGATAGAATAACATAGTAATAAACAAAAAATAATGTATAAGGAATTTTCACTTTACAAATTATTCCAAACCAAAGTTTATTTCTAAAGCACATTAAAAACAACAGGGTTTTATGCACAGTGTTGTACACTAGAGTGTCTTCACGATGCGTCATATTGGCAGCACTGAACGTAAACAATGCCACTGAACTGAAAGAAACTTGCATATTTTGCTGATTATTGCTGCTGAAAATGGTTAATTGTTTTTATATTTTGGGCTGTACTAATCAGTTGGACCAGGAACAACATTTGGAGTATTATAGACTGCCAAAAGTTATAACAAATCAAGGAGAGGAGTGCAAAAAACTTTCTGAGGAACAAAGAGCATTTGTGGTTGGCCAAACTGAACCAGGATTTCAAGGGCAAGAATTTTGACAGCATTCGTGTTTGTTCTTATAATTTCTGGTCAGGTAGGTGAAATATTAGGCTAATATCTTCATTAACACTGCTTGTACGTATCTTTACCACCTATTAACTTTAGTTTGTCAAAATATTGCAGCCTTTCCTGCTTACTAAGTCCTTCTCTAAATGATTTAGGAGCTTCCACACATTTTTTCCGTGGTTTAGACCGCATAAATTAGCAGAACAATGAATTCAGTAGTACATTAACCATGCAATCCATGCTGTTGTTTACATCCGAGTATGGCCAACATGGCCGGGCATCCAGGTAACTGACCAAACCACACACGGAAAAAAATATATAAAGCATAATAATAACAACAACAACTCAAAAAATGAGGAAACAGACTATAAAAGTGATATAAAGTAGCCTGGGCACTCTATTCCAAGCTTTCTGAAGCCAAACGGTAATGTAAACTTTGCATAAAAAGGCAGAAATGTAATGTTATTTGCTAACAGCTTTCTTCTCTACCTTTGCAAAGACCCGCCCCCCTTAGTTACTGTTGCTATGTCCGACTAGACATGAACACACAATATGTTTTCATGCAACATTTGAGCCGCTGAAGATGCAGTGGATTACGTTTGTTTGTGAAGGGAATGCGCCTCCCGATCCCGTCTATGTTTGTGTGAATCATTCGTGATCCAGCTTTACTTAAAGCAGAAGTGAGTATAAGGTTTTTTTTTTTATTAATCTTTGCGATTGCCTTTCCTAATAACATGTTAGTTAGCAAGTTTAGCGACTAAACGTAGGCAAATGAGGCTAAAGTAAACAGGCTCGTCACTCCACAGAGAGAAGAGAGGGGCGGGGCAAGCAGAGCTCATTAACATTTAAAGCAACATCAACCTGAACAGGATGATTTTTGCAGAGCTGATTTTGGCAAGGTAAAAAAGTTTTTTTTTTTGAGAATTTTTAACCTAAGTATGTTATAGACTTTTCATTAAGACCCTAAAGAGTCATATCAACCTGTGGAAAATGGGCATCTAGTGACCCCTTTAAGTTTAAGTCCACCGAAGTTAATCTACTCTCCGGTCTGATTTGTTTGTTGGACAAAATGGGGGATTCGGCGTTATGATTGGTCAAATCACCTGTCAATCAAGACCCCTGCGAATGTTGCATTAAAATGCATCAAATCAGATTTGATGTCTATGACAAGACACAACAGTGATGTTTGATAGCATAAAGTTAAATCAGGCACAATAAATGAGACTAAATGGGATTTCAGAAATATAAAAGAGGGGAAGATATAATATCTTTTAACATTTTTTTTAGTTTGACAGTCCTAGTTATGAAAAAGAGCACTCTGGCAACATAAGCATCACTGCTCACTTTAGCTGCTGTCCTTGGTGCTGAACAGCTCCATACAATTTTCCCTAGACAGAGCAATCAGTAACTTCTAATTCAGGACCAGCTGATCAGACATCACATGACTAAAGCTGTCATTACTGTCACAAGCCAATGATGTTAATGCCCTAGACATGTATAATTCCAGAATACGTCCTCCTGTTCCTCTGAAAGTGTTTTTACTTAGCACTGGCAGACAGGAAAAAGCCTTTTTTGATGTTAAAGTACCATTTTTGTTACATTAACACACAGACCAGCTCACAAACAGAAACTACTATAGCTGATTCATCTTACATTTATAAATCTCACTGTACTTCTGCAAGTCTGAGGGTCGTTATTTTTACTTTTCACACCACACTCATTCAGCCTGTTACTTGGTTTTGACTCAGCCTCCCTCTCTCTTTGCTCTCTATCTCTGACAAAGAGCGTGTAGGCTTGCAATTTGCCGTGTCTTTTTAACATGCCTAATGCTCTGGGGTGGGGTGGGGGGAGAAATGACACTTAATGTGCTTTCAGATGTCCGAGACAGCTTGTGCATACTTCACTGTCTGAAAACGTGGGTGTGGGTTTGTCTGCGCGAGTGTGTGCATCTCTCCGAGCCGCCAAATCCAGGCGCCGGGTTTGATTTTGGAGGAGGAGGTGGGTGTACTCGGGATGCTGCGTTGCCATGGCACCAGGAGACGGCCATTATAATGTGTGTGTACATGTAAGTGTGTGTACTTAGTGGGCAACCTCTTCTCTCTCTTTCATTAAATGAAGAGTGTGTGTTCCCTGTACACATCATTTTGTCTCCAGAGGGGTTTATTCTGCCTCTCGACAGCCCTGGTCCTCTAAAGACCTGAATGAAATGCTTAGAGAGCTGCATACACGTACACATCAAAGAAAATGCCTGAACACACAAGCGCACATAAAATATGATTCATATTCTCTTAAAGTCAAGGTTTGTTGCACCAAAATGTGGTGTTTTTGTTCGAATCTACTATTTTCCACCTCCTTTCTGGCCCTTAGAATTAAACAGGTTGTTTTAGCAACTGCAGACCAACCTTTAATATGCAAATGAACTCCGTTATGAATGACTAAACTCTCTGTATTGACATACTGAAAAGTGAAAGCTATTGACATACTGCTGTTAATTATGAATAAGTGTTGATATTTAAATGTGGTAGTAATATGTTAAAGGTTGTATTTGTGACAAGCTTTAAAATTTATGAATGACCTGTTTTCAGTGTGCGGGTGTGTGAGAGAGGGAGAGACAGAGAGAGAGGGTAATGGCAGTGGTGGGTTAACCTTTGGGTTCTTCTCTACCGTCTACTTTTAGCCCTGTGCACCAGACAGGCAATTACAGTGTCTTTTCTTCTCCTTACAGACTCAACACACACACTCAGCCCTGACGAGAGGAGACAGACGACAGGAGAAGATTTTTCTCTTGTTTCTTTCCTGCTTTCTTACCAGCGTCCCCAAAACATCCCACGAGGTGTGTGGCGAGACACCTGATTGAGCAAAGCTCTGAGGGAGGAGAAGATGGGACGTTTTACAGATGAATGAAAAATTTTCTTTTAAAATAAAGCTGAGAAGAAAGCTGTGGGAGTGTTGTGAACTTCTCCCCGGGAGAGTTCAGATGAGATGGAGAAGAGAATAGGATAGTTAAGATAAGATGAGTAAAGATGGGACAAGAGGAGAGGAAAGGGGGCGAGAGACTAAAAGAGATGAGATGATAAGGGGAGACAAAAATGAGATGTAAAAAAAACGAGATGAGAAGAGAAGGAAAAAGCCAGATGAGACAAGATACAGACAAGGCAAAAAGAAGAGGCGAGTCAAGAGGCAACATGAAAGTACATGAGAAGAGGAAACATGAAACAAGAAAAAGATGAAAAAAGATGAGATGAGATGAGATGAGATGAGATGAGAAGATGGAAAAAACAGAAGATGGAAAGAAAAAATACAAAAATTGAAAACAAGTGAAGATGAAATGAGAAGAAAAGTAACAAAAAGAGAAGGGTCGAGATCGGATGAATAGAAGTGACCAGCAACGAAGAGAAGAGAAAAGTTAAGGTGAGATAAGACGAAAAGATGAAATGAGATGAAAAGATGAAAAAAGATGACAAAAAGAGAAAAGTCAAGATGAGACGAAACAGAGAAAAGTTGAAATGAGATGAAAAGACAAATCTCGAGAAGAAAAAGAAAAGCTGAGATAAGACAAAAAAAGAAGTCTTGAGATGAGACAAAAAAAGAAAAGCTAAGATGAGATGAAAAAGAGAACAGTTGAGATGAGATGAAAAGAGAAGTTTTGAGGTGAGATGAAGAGTTGAAGTGAGATGAAAAGAGAAGTCTCAAGGTGAGACGAAAAGAGAAGACTTGAGAAGAGACGAAAAACGGAAAGTTGACATTAGACAAAAGGAAAAGCCTCGAGATGAGACAAAAAAACAGAAAAGTTGAGATGAGACAAAAAGAGAAATCATGAGATGAGATGAAAAGAGAAGTCTTCAGGTGAAATGAAAAGAGAAAAGATGAGATGAGACAAAAAGAGAAAAGTTTAGATGATAAGAGATGAAAAAAGTCTTGAGGTGAGATGAAAAGAGAAAAGTTGACATGAGACGAAAAGAGAAGTCTCGAGATGAGACAAAAAAGAGAAAAGTTTAGATGAGACGAAAAGGGAAGTCTCGAGATGAGACGAAAAGTGAAACATTGAGATGAGACGAAAAGTGAAACGTTGAGATGAGACGAAAAGAGAAGTCTCAAGATTAGATGAGATGAAAAGAAAAGTCTCAAGATGAGATGAGATGAAAAGAGAAGTCTCAAGGTGAGACGAAATGAGAAAAGTTGAGATGAGACAAAAAGATAAGCCTTGAGCTGAGATGAAACAAGAAAAGAAAAGTTTAGAGATGAGATTAGACAAACATGACAGGGGTCGAGATGAGGCAAACAGACAAGAAGAAGAGACGAGAGTTGAGACAAGATGAACAGAGAAGAGTCAAAAAGAAATGAAAACTGAAAAGAAGAATGAAGATTTGGATGAGAAGAACAGAGATGACATAAGAATGGTCGAGATGAGATGATAAGACGAGACCAGACGGAAAGAGAAGTAAAGTGAACAGAAAATGTAAGAGATGATGAACAGAGAAGAGTCAAGGTGTGATGAGACAAAGAGTGAAGGGTTGAGATGAGATGAGACAAAAAGAGAAGTGTCAGGATAAGACAAGACAAACAGAGAAGTGACAAGAAGCGAAGCATAAACAGAAAAAATGGCTATGATGAAATGAGATCAAAAGAGAAGATAAAGATAAAAGATGACGAAAAGAGAAGTCTCAAGATGAGATGAGATGAAAAGTCTGGAGATGAGACAAAAAGAAAAGTTGAGATGAGATGAAAAGAGAAGGGTTGAGATGAGACAAAACGAGAAAAGTTGAGATGAGACAAAAAGAAAGGGTTGAGATGAGATGAGATGAGATGAGACAAATAGAAAAGTATAGTGAAGAGTTCAGACAAGATGTGAGGACAAAAAAGCAAAAAAAAAAAAGGAGTCTCGAAATTAGATGAAAAGAGAAAGTCCAAGATAAGATGAGGCTAAAAGAGAAAAGTTGAGATGAGACAGAAAGTTTTAGCTGAGTATAGATTATACAAGACAAGAAGAAAAGAGAAGAAAGGAGATGAGATGAGAGATGAAAAGAAATGAGAGGAGAGCAGACGGGACAAGACATGAGGGGGTAAGGCGAGGTGAGTCAACTAGAGAGACAAGATGAGACAATACGAGAAGACCCAGTGTAAATCGATCTCTCATCTCCATACTGCCCCAGTATTTGTCCAACAGGTGAAATAATTCACTCATAAACAGCCTGAGAGAGTGAATCTGCTTCCATTCCTCCAAATCAATATGTAATTAGGAATTCATTTAGCTGAGCACCAATCCCAGATAATCTGAACACAGACCAGCATCATTCAAGCTCAATACAGAGACCGAGAAGTAAACGGCCTGGCCATGTAATGAGCAGCGTATGATTGTTATAACCATAATGACGCTGCTTGAATGAGTGTTAAACCGACTACACAGCAGTGCACAGCGCCATCCTTCTAAACATGTGCAGATATTATTGGCTAACTGATCCAGTGTTGCTGTAATGTGATGAGTTGTGTAATTGCTGATTGCCAAATAATTTTTTTTAAATGTATTGTGACTATACTCCTCTACATCAGCCTAAATGTGAGACACATTAGGTTACTGCATTGTGAAATAAGATCATTATACAAGTAATAAAAGAAATTAAGATATTATTTAAGAAATGAATGTGTACATTATTTATAAATTATACAATAAATCATTTTTGAATAAATATACAGAGGAATTTACATCCAATTAAATATTAAAACCCATGACCTTTTCAGGCCTGAAAATCAAAATATTATAATTCCAATTTTTTTCTGGATCATTTGTCACATGGAAGGTCAAGTCAAGTGCACTGCTTTATGGGACACATTTCACACATTGTGCTCTTTGCATTCAATGCACAAGAAAATTAACAAACTGAGCACTGTATACAGTAAACGTGGCAGAAATAGCATGCTAGTTCAACATCAAGAATGTCCGTGCGGGTACATCAGAGAGAGAGTGAGCGAATGTTTCCTCACAGCACGGATCAAACGCTGAACCCCGCTGTGAAGATGGTCTCCCTCCTGGAACGGCCGCCACAGCCATGCAAACAAGACTCAAGCCGAGAGCTTACACACACACACTTTCCAAACACTCATGTATTGCATAATGTTAAATACGCTTACATACTGCCCTTAAACACTGATCGGTGCTAAGATTCCCCACCTCCCTCTTTCTCTCTATAATGAGCTCTATCCTAAAAGCGATTATGGATTCGTTGCAATGATCTCTGCTGAGCAACTGCTGGATCACTGATATTAAAACCGCCTTTGACCTCAAATGAGTTCAGCCAATCAGATCATCTCCAGGATTAGTGTTCTCCACAGGCCAAGGAGATTAGTCCCCCTAAATCTGACAGCAAACTTTATGCTCTCTCCCTTCATGCCTCCTTTTTCTTTCTCCTCCCAGTTTCAGCGTCCCGTATGCAGGCTAACTGGCCAATAAGAGATGTCTCTGGGTCTTATGCCAGATAGACAGATAACAGACAGATGCTGTTTGTCTTCATAGTCTAAACACCGGCAGATTTAGTGATGCCTCATATACTCTAACACTATCATGATTTCAGTCTCTCACTCATTTTTTTTCTCCTTTCAATCACATGGTGTGCAGCAGCTGCTGGTAATTAGAGGAACTTTGGCAAATCACACTATTCTGAACAGAGGTAGGAATAAAGAGAGAGAAGCTTCTTACACTAAAAGCAGAATAATGTTGCTGTACATAAAAAGTCTCCAGTGTATATACAGTAAAATAAATCATTGAAACAAGGGATGTACAATAAATAAAACAATAAAACTAAGAAATGTTTATTAAGCACCAAATCAGCATATTAGAATGATTTCTGAAAGATCATGTGACACTGAAGAGTGGAGTAATGATGATGAAAATTCAGCTTTGCATCACAGGAATACATTACATTTTAAAACATATTAAACTATAATGCAGTTATTTTAAATTGTAATAATAATTCACAATATTACTGTTTTTTTACTGTGTTTTTGATCAAATAAATGCAGCTTTACTGAGCATAAGAAACTTCTTTCAAAAATCTTACCGATGCCAAACTTTTGAATGGTACTGTAAACATCTAATGACTTAAATGAGACTGGATCAGTAGAACTTGAAATCTAACAACTAATGTTTCTTACAAATTTGGAACTTGTTAATATAACTGCTGCAAATATATTCTAATTAAATAAATGCAGTGCTTCTTTAATTATAGATTGTGATATTCACAAAAGAGATATTTGCCTGATGCAAAATTGAAGTTGTTTTTAGATGTTTGACATTTTAAGGATTCATTTTTTATTTTATTTATTTTCCTTAAACCATCTGCTTGGGTATGGAAGCACGTTTTTGCCACTGAATTAAAAATTAAAATTACTTTTTAATCTGGCAATTCTGACTTTTTTCTCAGAATTGTGACATATAAACTCACAATAATGAGAAATAAAGTCTGAATTGTGAGATATAAACTCACAGTTCTGAATTTTTTCTCAGAATTGCATGAAAAAAAGTCAGAATTGCATGATTTAAATAGCAATTGTGAGTTTATCTCACACAATTGCAACTTTTTTCTCAGAACTGCAAGTTTATGACTAGCAATTGTGACTCTTTTCTCATAACTGCAAGTTAATGTCTCACAATTGTAACTTTTTTCTCAGAATTGCAAGTTTATATATTGTAGTTGTGACTTTTTCTCAGAATTGCAAGTTTATGTCTCGTAATTATGACTTTTTCTCAGAACTGCAAGTTTATGTCTCATAATTGTGACTTTTTTCTCAGAATTGCAAGCTTATGTCTCGTAATTATGACTTTCTCAGAATTGCAAGTTTATGTCTCGTAAATGTGACTTTTTCTCAGAATTGCAAGTTCATATCTTGCAATTAACTTTTTTTCCTCAGAATTGTGAGTTTATATCTTGCAATTGTGACATTTTTTCTCAAAACTGCAAGTTTATATCTTGCAATTCTTACTTTATAACACAACTGTCGCAATTCTGAGAACATATTAGTGCTTTAATGACCCCAGGAACCAAGTTGTTGATCTGAAGAATCTTAAAGTAGAAGTTCACTTCCAGAACAAAAATGTACAGATAATTTACTCTCCCCCTTGTCATCCAAGATGTTCATGTCTTTCTTTCTTCAGTCGTAAAGAAATTATGTTTTTTGAGGAAAACAGTTCAGGATTTTTCTCCATAATGTGGACTTCAAACTGCGAGTTTGAACTTCCAAAATGCAGTTTAAATGCAGCTTCAAAGGGCTCTAAATGATATCAGCCGAGGAAGAAGGGTCTTATCTAGCAAAACAATCAGTTATTTTATAAAAAAAATTACAGTTTACATTGTAATTGTAATTTTTTTCTCCTCCAACTTCAAAATCGCCCTACATCGCTGTTTTACCTTTTTTCTGTAAAGGGCATTTGATCTTCTTTGCATGTTCACTTTGCAAACACTGGGTCGGTACTTCTTCAGCGATGCAGGACTATTTTGAAGTTGGAGAAGAAAATGAGATGGGAGTTTTTCAACATTTTTTAGAAAATAACCAATCGTTTCACTAGATAAGACCCTTCTTCCTCAGCTGGGATCATTTAGAGCCCATTGAAGCTGAATTTAAACTGCGTTTTGGAATTTTAAACTCAGGGGCACCATATCGGTCCACTATATGGAGAAAAATCCTGAAATGTTTTCCCTCAAAAAACATCTCTTTACGAGTAAAGAAAGACAGACATGAACATCTTGGATGACAAGGGGATGAGTACATTATCTGTAAATTTTTGTTCTGGAAGTGAACTTCTCCTTTAAATGTATGCTCAAGATTCCTTTTCTAATCTCAGACAGCACCTAACTCCCACAAAAAAGGCTTTTTTGATTTAAAAAGTGTCTTATGATGGCCAAAACCTTTGAAAACCTTTATTATAAAGTATGTGCAAAAAAGGAGTAAAACTGTGCAGTGAAGGAGAAGCTAAAAGACTAATGAAACCATTGTAGTGGGTGTCAGCAATCTCTCTCTCTCTCTCTCTCTCTCCCTCTCTGTCTGTCGCTCTATCAGATGTGGAAGGATGGACTCCATAGGGGCCGTGAGGAGTGAGAAATGAGCAAATATGAGTGTGGAGCTAGAATTAGAGCGAGTGAGAGATGTTAATTTCATTAAGAGAACACTGACTGTGAAAAAGCACTCACCGTGGGGAGGAAGGAATACAAGCACACATGGCGCAAAAGAGAAAATGAGAGAATCTGATATGTCATGGTATTGAATGATTACTATACTGATATACCATGGTATTTACTGTGTATGTTACTCCAAAAAAATCTGCAGCTAAAACTACAGGATATATAGTTATAATACATAGTCGAAATAATATACTGCAAAACTATAAAAATAAAATAAATAAAATAAAAAATACATATTTAAGTCATTTAAGAATATAAACAAACATTAAATACATTTTAAAACTTATAATTAACAAAAATACAAAAAAAAAAAAAAAAAGCTAGTAGCATGGTACTTTCTGTACTTTTTGCTAGTGAATTAATAAATACATAAGCTTGTCTGCACAACAGAGCATGGTATGTTTGAGATTCGAATGGCGTCTGTATTACATGAGCTTTAATACAGCAGAAAGCCCCAGAGGACTGATGGAGGAATGTAATCCTGCTGCGCTAACGGCACGCTGAGGAAAAAAAAACAGCCCCATGCTGAACAGAGACGCACAAATACCGCTCGCTTCGCCAATTATTTGTCCCTGTCCTGTCGGGAGTCATGTAAATTACTTTAAGTGCACTTTTCCAAGGGAGGTACGCCCGCCATTACTGTAATGATGGTAGTGGAGGGCTTACACACCCCTACAGAGTCAGGACACAAGAGAGAAGACAACAGCACAAAACCACTAAAAGATGACGAACGCAGTACTGTCAGTTGCCTGTTGTTCTGGAAACATTAAATTCAATATTTAAAAGCATACAAGCTTCTGAGGATTCAGCATTCAGTGAGTTATTAACAGCTGGATGCAGTTGCACTAGTCAACCACCAGAGGGCAAACAACCTCTGTGCCATCCGAGCACAACTGGGCTCTGCTTTATGATCATTCTTAGACTTCACTATATGATTTACGTTTTGGAGATTGTGATTTTCAAATATAAAAATCGTTGAGTGCGTAAATATAAAGAAAGAACAGAACTTACATGTTATGCAGCACACACCAGCCACAGTGTGGATCTCCTGAACTCAAACACTCTCCACATGTACCGTACTGCTCACAAGATTCGATCGGCACCCGTGTGACCTGCAGAACAAAAAAAAGAAGGTTTTTTAAAAAAAAAAAAAAGAACAGATGGAGCATATTTATTCAACACAAGCTGAATTAAGCTATTCGATGGATATATGATATGGAAGTAGCATTTGAAAGTCATAGATTTTCGAGACATTTCGTTTTGAGATTATGATGGACAAGGAGGAGGAGAGAGAAATGTGAGCAAAGTGAGACAGGAACAAGACGATCGCAGTCTTTGGTATCATGGCAAATGGGAGCGAAGTTTGAAACACAGAGGTCAATGCTTTTCAGAAAGCAGGGAACTTAAAGGAATAATACACCCAAAAAAGAAACAAACGTTAATAAAATAAACGTTAGCATTTTAAGAAGATAAGACAGTTTCAGCTCCCACTAACTGATCGTATGGACAAAAACATAATGGAAGTCAACTAGAATGGAAACTTGTTTAGTTACCAGATTATCTTTACTTTGCGTTCCACTGAAATAATAGAGTCATACAGGTTTGTATCGACATGAGCTTGAATAAATGATGACAGAATTGCAATCTTTTTAGGGTGGACTACAATGGGGATACAATGGAGAATTTAGCTTATCACTGCCTTTGAGAAATAACTTTTCAATTTATGTTAATTTCATTTAATTTCTGTCTCTGAGAAACAGATGAGATCTCATTTGTGATGTTTATTGTCTTCGTGCACAAGAACGTCTGCCTGTTTGTTCATGTACACTCATGTTTCCTTTGAAATGCATGAGTCAAAGACAAACATGAGAGTGTTCAGTGGTAAAACCTGTACTCTGTGTGTGTGTGTGTGTGTGTGCGTGCTAATAGAAAAAGATAGAACAGAGGAAACAGGACACAGGCAGCTGTGCTACTGCCACTAAGAGGAATAGCACTGACACAGTGCTCTTTTGTGTTGCCCAGTGCACCTGTCTAACTAGGTATAAACACACACACACACACACAAACACACACACAGGTGTTCTTATCATTATGTGGACATTCCATAGATGTAATGTTTTTTATACTGTACAAACTGTATTTTCTAGCCCCTTATCCTAAAACTACCACTCGCAGAAAACTTTCTGCATTTTAAGATTTTGAAAACACTTAATACACTACCAGTCAAACGTTTTTTCATGTTTTTCAAAGTCAGAAAAAATGTTAAAATATTTTTACTATTTAAAGTAACTGTTTTCTATTTGAATATATTTTAAAATGTAATTTATTCTTGTGATTTCAATTTTCGATTCTGAATTTTTAGCATCATTACTCCAGTAACATGTTCCTTCAGAAATCATTCTAATATTCTGATGTGCTGCTCAAAAACATGTATTGTTGTTGTTGTTGTTGTTGTTGTTATTATAATTATTATTATTATTATTATTATGTTGAAAAGAGCAGAGTAGAATTTTTTTCAGTTTTTTTCAGAACAGCATTTATCTGAAATAGAAATCTTTTGTAACAATTTAATCAATTTATCTGATAATCATTATTATTATTATTTTCTGATAATCAATTTGACAATTTAAATAAAAGTGTTCATTTTTATCTTTTATTTAAATTTTTATTTCGGATAAATGTTGATCTTTGGATCTTTCTATCAAAGAGTCCTGGAACAAATGCACTTAACTGTTTTAAATATGAATAATAACAATAATAATAAAAAAAATGTTTTTTTTTTTAAAAAAAGAATGATTTCTGAAGGATCATGTGACTGGAGTAATGATGCTGAAAATTTAGCTTTGATCACAGGAATAAATTACAATTTACAATATATTTGAATAGAAAATAACTTAATAAATAATATTTTTTTAAATAGTAAAAATATTTAAAATTTTACTGTTTTTACTGTACTTTGGAACAAATAAATGCAGGCTTGGTGAGCAGAAAAGACTTTAAAAAACATTAAAAACCTTACTCTTTCATAAACTTTTGAACATCTATCTATCTATCTATCTGTCTGTCTGTCTTGGTGGAGAAAAGACCTAAAAAAACATTAAAAACCCTGTAAAAAAAAAAAAAAAAAAGCCCGTTTTTAAAAAAAGTGTCATTGAATCATTCATTCAGATTTCAATAATCAAACAAGTCTTAATGAAATGAGACACTGACTCCTTCATTGAATGGTTTGTTTTTTTCTTTTTTTGTTTTAAAATGAATATATGTTTTTAAAAGACTTAAGCAATGAACAGTTTGTCAGAAACACCAGTAAATTACGTTATTTTGTTTAGTTTTCTAATATTTTTTTCTGCAGTTTTTCTTTGAAATAACGCTATACCAATTAAAGATTTACAATTCAATGCATGAATGTGTATTAAAAAGGTGAATAACATTCATTTTAAATTCATGTTAAAATTAAGTTTATAAGCTTATAAGTTTTATAAGCTTTTTTCTCCAGAATCGTGAGAGAATCATGGTCTCCAATTTATTAATAACAACTGGGATTCTCAATTTATCCAGAATCGTGAAGCTCTTGTTTAAATGTTATTACTGCATTTAATTCATTAAAATGGAAGTCTCGTCTCGTGGGATAAGTGTCTCATCACACCCCTATTGCTTACAGTATCTAATACAGCTATCTACATATCTAAATATATCGAAATACTAGAAGTTTTGCTCGATTTAGTACACTTCTGGTTATTAATTTGATATCAGTGTATAGTTAAACAGGTGTACACACACACTCAAATAATGGCGATTGTGTCAAGTTCGTCTCCAGAGTGAGACTCAATTCAGTGACCATTATAAAAAGCAAACATGTCACTCCTCAAAACTCAACAAGCAGTGTGTGTCTGGCAAACAGTCTGAACATATGCTCTCTCTCTCTCTCTCTCTCTCTCTCACACACACACACACACACACACACACACCTAGACAATAAAACACTCCTGTAATACCTCAGAGACGAGTGCTAACCAGATACACACACACAAATGCCCACTCCAACAGACTAGAGCCTTGCTTTGCCCGCTGACCCACAAAGCCCCTCTCCACTCCAATCGGACAGCCTTCTGCTGCCCACTTGG
The DNA here is from genome assembly GCA_036247105.1 of Cirrhinus mrigala. Taxonomy (NCBI): domain Eukaryota; kingdom Metazoa; phylum Chordata; class Actinopteri; order Cypriniformes; family Cyprinidae; genus Cirrhinus; species Cirrhinus mrigala. The sequence continues at coordinate 9,345,868 of CM070029.1, read as the reverse complement.
CATGCTGGGATAGCGGCGCTGTGATGACCGGGCCACAGCTCTGTGATTTGTGCCTGCGCTTGTAATATCTCTTTTATCTATTCATGTATTTTCAGTGGTTTGCTTTCATTGCCAGCGCTGGAGTCTGTGATGTCGTCCCTTGCCGCTGAGGGGATTTTTTGGGTGCACCTGCATCCTATTAACACACACAAGCAGAAGAGGATAGTGTGAAGTCATTGAGGATTTGGGGGTGAATAACATTTTTTCCCCTGCATTTTGACTGAAATGAGTGGATGGTAAAATTTGGTCAGATGTGTTGCAGAGTAATAAATATGTATGTATGTATGTATGTGTATATATACATACTACCAGTCAAAAGTTTTTAACCAGTAAGATTTTTAATGTTTTTTTTTTAAAGAAGACTCTTCCACTCACCAAACCTGCATTTATCTGATCCAAAATACAGTAAAAGCAGTAATATTGTGAAATATTTTTTACTATTTAAAATAACTGCTTTCTATTTGAATATATTTTAAAATGTAATTTTAAAATGTAATTTTCAGCATCATTACTCCAGTCTTCAATGATCCAAAGATCAGCATTTATCTGAAATAAAAAGCTTTTGTAACATTATGCACTATAGCATTCAAAGGCTTGGGAGTCACTATAATTTTATTTATTTTTTATTTTTTGGAAAAGAAATTATACAAATTAATACTTTTATTTAGATGCTTTAAATTGTTTAAAATTTAAAAATTGTTTAATTTTTTTTTTTTTTTTTGAGCAGCAAATCAGAATATTAGAATGATTTCTGAAGGATCATGCGACTGGAGTAATGATGCTAAAAATTCAGCTTTGAAATCACAGGAATAAATTACATTGTAAAATATATTCAAATAGAAAATATGAAATATCAATCTAAAAATTATTTTAAATAGTAATTTCAAAATGTTACTGTTTTTGCTGTACTTTGGATCAAATAAATGCAGGCTTGGTGAGCAAAAGACTTCTTTAAAAAACATTAAAAAACAACTGTTCAAAAACTTTTGACTGCTAGTGTATATTCTTATTATATACTATTTATTAATTATTTATAATTTATTATTGTTGCCATTCCAAAGTACAAATCATGTAAAAAAATAATAATAATAAAACTAATAAAAAAATAAAAAAAATAAATATATAAAAAATACACTAAAATGCAACTTTTCCTCAAATCATTTTGTGTAAATTCATTTTAAAAAAATATATATGGTTGGACTAACTTTATTATGTAGCATCTCGAAATGTTATGCCAAAAAGCTTGTAATTTAGATTAATTATAAAACATGTATTATTCAGGGTTAAAAGTTCACATTAGATACAAATAAAAGAACAGAATCGTAACAATGTTTGCCCAATAGGATCTGCGTGTCAGTTACTATTCAGAATTTGGGCACAGCATTACGCTTTTTGACGGTCACCGTCATTGTGTTTTCTTTATTCTGACATTTGTGACGGGGTCAAAGGGTAAGATGAAGTGAGAGACAGTTTTAAGATGGATGAGTGGGCACACAGTGTGTGTTTAGTGAGAGGGGTGGAGAAACACGTAGGGTTCCTGCTGCGCGTGTGTGTGCGCTGTATGGCCGTGTTAAATGTCATTAGTGTGTGAGCGGCGGGGTTTGACGGGGGCGGCCATCCACCTGTCCCTGCGTCACACAGCCGCGGCGGCTCCAAAACAAAGACGTGCATTCAACCTCCCGCTTTCCACCGACACATGGCTGTGATCGCACACGCATGCACAGTTGTGTTTATACGTACGGCAAAAACCGAGAGGTGTCCCACAAGGCTCCGTCCTGTTCCCTTTTTCATTTTCACCCAACTCCCCCTCCCTCGTTTCTCTTTATTTTTCGCTCACTCGTTGCCCCAGGACAAACAGGTGGTCAAAAGTAATGAGTCCAGCACATCAGCGCTGCCGCCCAGCCTGATGACAAACAAGCCCACCAGGGGCTCTGCTCACAAAGCAACACCGGCCATACGACGCTGGTTCAACATGGCAATAAGTCTCAATGTTACACAACACTGACTTAGAGCCAGACCAACAATCCAACAACATTCGATTCACAGATACCAGATGATGCCTTCTTGACGCCAACGGTCACCAAATGCCTGTTCTGGAGTAACTCTAACTAGATTTTTTATGAAGGAAATGTAGGCCTGTACAAAATGCAAGGCTGTTTTTATAGTTGCCAGGACATTATTATGCAGTTGCTAAGGTGTTCTGAGTGGTTGCTAGGGCATTTTGGGTATATTTAAGAATTCAAAAGAGCCCACCGCCAAGTCTCTATAATATTCTGGCCCCTTGATATGGCTTGGGTTTCTCCTTGAATTAATTTTCTCACCAGTTTTATCATTAGTCAGACAAAAATCAAAAGTTACAGAATACCTGTTATTAACAGGGTTATTAGAGCTAAGTAAAACTAAAGCTTAAACCTTTTTAAAACTAAAGCTTTTCAACAATTTTTCTTACTTAAACTATAACTGAATATTAAAAAAACGTATTACTTTTTTTTATTTCAGCTACTTGCCAATTCAACATTTCTCCTTTTATTTAGTTTATTTTTACGTACTAAAGTAACTAAAACAAAAAATATGTTAATGTAATATAATATAATAATATAATATAATACAATATAATGTAATATAATATAATATAATATAATATAATATAATATACATTAATGTAATATAATATATATTAGTGCTGTCAATCGATTAAAAAATAACAAATTAATCACACATTTTATATATATATATATATATATATATATTTAAACACACCAAAATGAAGTTTTAATAATTTTAAAAAATGTATGTAAAAATGTATGTATGTATGTATATATATATATATATATATATATATATATATATATATATATATATATATATATATATATATATATATATATATATATATAAAAATATTTTAAACACAACAAAATTAAGTTTTAGTAATAGTAATTAAGATTTAGGAAAAAAAATAAATAAATAAATAAATCAAAATTATATATATATACATACATACATACACATATATATATATATATATATATATATACATACATACATACATACATACATTAAACACCACAAAATTACTAAAAATTTACCTTAAATTAGTGCTGGGAAACAATTAATCATGATTAATCGCATCCAAAATAAACGTTTTTGTGTACATAATATATGTGTGTGTACTGTGTGTATTTAATATTTATATACACATACACACATGCATGTATATATTTAAGAAAAATATGTTTATTAAATATATTTATATATAATATAAATTACATGAATATTAATATATAGATGGAAATATTTTCTAAATATATACTGTATGTGTGTGTCTTTATATATATATATATAACAAATATATCACAAATATATCCAACACACACACACACACACACATATTATATAAACAAAAACTTTTATTTTGGATGTGATTATCGCGATTAATCGTTTGAACAATGCTAACTTAAATTAAAATAAAAACAATATAATATAAAAAGTAAAAATTAATTCAAAATATTATAAAAATATATATTATTATCTAACTTAAAAATAACACCGATTTTTAACCTGTTTAACTTTGCCGACTTTTTGAACCTAAACAAAGAAATGGCAAACCAAACTAAAATAAAATTCATGAAGCTTTTGGACTACAAGCTTAATTGTGGTCTAATTTGAAATAATTAACTTGGCAGTTTATTATCATCAAATCAAAATTAATTACAATCATAAAGACCATTTTTTATAAAGGCTTGTGTTATGTGTCAAGTTTTTTAGAAGATAATTTTAATAGTTTTTATGACAAACAGCACAAATTTAAGGCATCATTCTTGTCTGTAGCACAATTATGAAAGGGACAGTTCATCGAAAAGAAAAAGAAAATTAAAATTGTCATCAAAACACAATGGATCCCTATTAATTTCACTGCATCTAAAAAACTAAACTAAGACATTTTTAAAAATGTCTTTTGTGTTTCACAGAAGAAAGAAAGTCATACAGGTTTGGAAAAACTACATTAACCTTAGTATAAGCAACAGTACTAGTGATACTAACTATGTTATGAAAATCTGCAGCAGTGTCAAACACCGATGGAGCGGATCAGAGAGGGGACAGCTGCACTGCAGGGTGACACAGCTGCCGCAGGTGCACGTCCACGTCTGCACACTTGGCAGGAAGATGTCAAAAGAGAAGATGGAGACAGAGAGATTGATAGAGAGACTTCCAGACAGAAAAAGTGAGCTGGATAAAGGTGTTATGGGGGTTGCAGGCAGGCAACTGGAGCAGCTGTTGACCAGCACATGCTTTAGTCAGTCAACACAGTGGGAAGCACAATGAGGCCTGTTCTCCCACTGAGAGCAGCTTGTGATTGTGTGTGCGTTTGAACGTTTTCTCATTAAAACTTGAGTTTAAATGCAGAATAGAGAAACGCGGTTTTCATTTGAGCTCATTTTTTTGATTAGTTTACAATAGAACCAAATATCCAGCAATAAGCAAGATCATACATTGCAGATTTTATCACAGTTATTAGGCATGATGCAAGCTGCAGCAACAGCAATAAGATAAAAGGCAGCAATGTTCAATAAATGATTACATTTATTAATATTAATAATCACAAAGTATTTTTCTGTCATGTAAAACAGCTGTTTACAGCTACCAAGCAGCATAATATGCAAAGATCATTGTAGGTACTTATCAAGTTGCCTTTTCTTTCAGTAATTATTTTTTGGATAACTAAAAACCACCATACAAGTTGAGAACTAACATGTGGTGGTGTTTAATTTATGCTGCAGTTTCTGGATGTTTATTCAAAACTCAAACTGCCTCAATGTAAATCTTTGTATTGGTGTTTATACATAGAAATATGTGCCAACTAGTCACTAATGCTGCCATATATGTTGCAAAATAAAATAAAATAAAATAAAAATACACACTTAAAATTGCAACATATTGGTGGGAAAATGGTTGGGTTTATACAGAATTCAACTGATGTTTGTATGACTATTTTAAAACTGATTTTAAAATGGCACATCCAAAAAATAATAAAATAAAATAAAATAAAATAAAATAAAATAAAATAAAAAAATCTCTCTCTCTCTCTCTCTCTCTCTCTCTCTCTATATCTATATAAAATCGGCAGCTTTAACTTTTGTTACATTTTTGTTTAAGTAATGAATGTACAAACACACACTGAATATTTTTTAATTTTTTTTTAAATAATGCATTTATATAAAATGAATACCTATGTTTAAATATATCACATGAATAAAAAGTATATATATATATATAAATATATATACACACTATCTATTGCTCTCTCTCTCTCTATATATTTTTTATAAATCACCCCCCCCCCGAATATTTTTTCAAACTTTTTTTTATTTAAATAAAGTTATGTTAATGTTTTGTTATTTTTGTTTAAATAATGAATGTACAACAATTTAAAAAAATATTCTGTCTGCATATATAAATTATAAAAAATATATATAAAATATATAAAAAAGGTAAAACAATATTCAGTGAAATATTGTAAAAAATATTGTAAAAAAATGTAAAAAAATATTCAATACACAGACACACACACACACACACACATATATATGTATATATACACACATACACACACACCAAATTTTTTACTTTTTTTTATACTTTTTTTTTTTTTTAAGATAATAAATTTATGTACCTATGTTAAACTATATCACATGAACAAACTGTCAGCAAATACACTGAATAGTCAGTCGTGTGTTTTTGATTCACTAAAAAGAACCGGTTCATAAGAGTAATTTGTGTGGGATTCATACTGCACTGGTCATCCTGTCTGTTTTTTATTTATTTATTTATTTACATTTTAAAGAAATATTGAAAGTATTTTTCCTACAGTATAAGTGATCTCACAACCTAAAAACCATTCCTCCAAAAAACATTCGAATCTACCACAACCGCCATTAATCACCACTTGCACTTGTGAACTTAAAGTATTAATAACAGCCAATTGGCTTAAAAGACAACTGTAGTTAGATTAACGAGGAATTCTGGGTTCAGCCCAAACTCATGGTAGGACAGAGTGCTCGCCAGCTCCTAATTTCCTCTTGAGCTCTGTAATTCTTCCACAGCTTAAAATGCTTCCAGGATGCTATCTGCTAATCTCTATCTGGCTTGAATTCGATATTTTCCACTCGCTCTGATGCTGGCCAAGAATCGCCTGGAGACAGGACATTTAGAAGAAAAGAAGACGGAGCTGGCACTGAAATTCTTGTCTTATTCACAGACAACACTTCTCAAGTCAAGCTTGTAACCTCCAAAGAACCTCTGCTGCTGTAATCCAGACCAAAGACGTTATAATTACAAGCGAACGGCTGATCTTAGACCTGTGCTACAGTACAGTACGCTAGGGGAACTGGACGCAGAGAATAAATGCTTACATTAACACTCTTTTCCATAGTCTCAGAACACCCTGACTGTCACAGACACCTGTCTGATGAATGGAGAATTATTAGAGAGTAAACAAGAGCAGGAATGACAGAGATGTAGGGTCTGAGGTAAAAGATCAAGAGCAGAAACATGTGGAGAGAAGATATATACAAGAAGTTAGAAGTAGAATGAAAAATATGAGGGTAAACTGAGGGTAAGGGAAATCCTGTTCTTGTGTTGCCAGACTTGACTATCAGCATACAGTCTGATCAACATTATAGCTTGTTCTGGCCAAGAACGCCTGACTTAGACAGGAAAAAAACTGTCTGAACTTTATGCAAATTGGCCATTTTTTGGCATGCTGTAACACAGTTTACAATAAGATGGATTTTGGATTAAAAACAGGATTTGGCTCATTAAAAATGCCTTGCAACTCCAATATGTGACTCTGGACCACAGAACCATGATAAGGATCGTAAGTGTCAATTTTTTGAAATTGAGATTTATACATTATCTAAAAGCTGAAAGATTAAGATGAATAAGATAGATTAATGTATTGTTTGTTAGGATAGGACAATATTTGCCTGAGATTCAACTATTTGAATCTGCAATCTGAGGGTGCAAAAAAATCAAAATCCCAAAAAATATTGAGAAAATCACCTATAAAGTTGTCCAAATGAAGTTCTTAGCAATGCATATTACTAATCAAAAATTAATTTGATATATTTACGGTGAAAACTTTACAAAATATCTTCATGGAACACAATCTTTACTTAATATCCTATTGATTTTTGGCATAAAAGAAAAATCAATAATTGTGACCCATACAATGTATTGTTGGCTATTGCTACGAATATACCTGTGTGGCTTAAGACTGGTTTTGTGGTCCAGAGTCACATATAATATAGAATAATATAGAAGAAAAAGTGCTTATTGTTGCTGTACATATCTAGGACATCATATTTTTTGAGTAACTATCCTATAAACCTCAAATTAGACAAACTTTACAGCCAGGCTCCAAAATCTCAGCTGCTTTCTCATTGAATTGGTAACAATCACACTAAACAACACATTGCATATGCATTGGATAGAGTGCATGTACACCATTCAAACGTTAGGGGTCAGAGAATTTTGGGATCAGAAATGAAAAAGTGATCAAAAAATTTTAAATTTTAATATTTTAAATTTCACAAAATATTTTTATTTTAAATAAATTCTGTTCTTTTGAACTTTCTATTAATCAAAGAATTACGAAAAAAAAAAAAAAAAAAGTATCATGATTTCCCCACAAATATTAAACGGCAAAACTGTTATCAGCATTGGCAATCATAAGACCTATTGGTAATAACTGAGAAACAATAATAACTGAGCACCAAATCAGCATATTAGAATGATTTCTGAAAGTTCACGTCACACTGAAGACCAAAGTAGCGATGCTGAAAATTCAGCTTTACTATCATGAAAATAGTTTTGATAAAATAAATGCAAATTAAAAAAAAACAGTGAAAAGTGGTGTATACAGATAATGACTATTACAGATAATGACAATTTGAAATCCAGCAGCTTATTCCTCCTACAAATTCCTCATTCCGACAGCCCTGGAATTGTATATACATTTTAATCAAAATAAACACAGACTGATAAAAATATGCGCACACTGACACCCTAAAAAAACAGATAGTCCATAAAGAGCGGGCTTTTCGTCTGAGCTGAAACTAAAGAAACCCAGAAGCCTCTCATGTACAAATACTGTATCCAGATGTTCACGCGCACTCAAAACACTCACGAAATCCACATTGCGGTTGCCATGGTGACCAGTCCAGGCATTGACCCCCTACCCCTCTCCTGGAGTGAGCCGTAAACAGCTGGTACCTCTGGGACAGGCTGCCACCTACACACACATACACGCGCACTCACACATTCATTTTTAATGCGAGATACTGAACGCTGCACCCACAGCAATGAGAGCCATCGATCACGTCCCTTCAGACACACACGCACACAGAGTGCAATAATCTCACTGACACATAAATCCATCGGCACTCACTGAAAATCAGAGAAAAACAGCATGATCGTGTGTGCATGTACGCGCCTGTGTGTTCATTATCCACCTACAATTACAAATCATACATATCTGTTAAATATGAATGAACAAAACACTTTCATAACTATTTAAAGACCATGAATTGGCTTGATGAGTAATTATTTTTTTTAACATTTTGACACATTTCCTTTTAAAACAACAAGTTTGATCAGGACAATTCACATCTGAAGAATTTCTGAAGACACTAAAGACTGGAGTAATGACAATAAAATAAAATAAAATAAAATAAAATAAAATAAAATAAAATAAAATAAAATAAAATAAAATAAAATAAAATAAAATAAAATAAAATAAAATAAAATAAAATAAAATAAAATAAAAGTACTGTCAAGTCAATTAATCGCGATTAATCATGATAAATCGCACAGAAAATAAACGTGTTTACATAATATGCGTTTACTCCGTGTATGTATATCATTAATAAATATATTATTAAAAATATTATATTACATATATTTTTTAAAAAATATATACACGTGTGTTTATATACACAAGAAAATATACAGTACACACATATATCATGTAAACTAAATTATTTTGAATGCGATTAATTGCGATTAATCGATTTGACAGCACTAATTAAAGTACCAAAAATATTTTAAACTTTAATAATTCATTATTAAAGTATGTATGAGTGTGTACTGTGTATTTATTGTATTTATTGTATATATAAATACACACATCCATGTATGTATGATGTATTTTAAAAAATATGTGTGTGTGTGTGTATATATATATATATATATATATATATATATATATGCACACACATTACTAGATAGATAGATAGATAGATAGATAGATTGACTACATAATGTAAAATAAGCAAAAAACAGATAATACATAATTACATATACATAATATAGATTAATTTTAATCTTAAATTTAATTACATTTTAATCTTTATTTAAAATTAAAATTTTGAAATTTAATGATTTACAATATATGGTAAACTTTATCATTAAAAATTAAATAAATATTAAATATAAACTATGTAAGTTAAACAAAGAAACAGATAATACATAATGTATACAGTAGTCAACATATGAAGTGGATCAAAAAAGTTCATCAAAGTTGTCCTAAGACAAGAACGGGTATTGTTTTTGGTTTTAGGACAACTTCGATGAAATGTTTTCATCCACTTCAAATGTTGACTACTGTACATAATATAGATTAAAAATTCTAATCTTTCAAAAATCAAAATGTAAAAGAATTTAATTGTCATGATTTTACCATACATGGTAAATTTATCATTAAAAAAATTACAAACTAAAACGAACAAATAAGTACAAAATTAAACATAAATAAATACTAGAAAAAAAGCTATTTTTATATATAGTTTATGTATAGTGTGTGCGTTTATATATACATAATAAATATACACAGTACACATACATACATTAAGTAAACACAAACTTTTATTTGGCATGTGATTAATCACGATTAATTGTTTGACACTCCTAAAACTTACCAATATACTGTATGTTAAAAGTGAATTTTATTCATTTTATTAGCGTTTAGGAGTACAGCAGCATAAGAAAGTGTAATTAAAGCTAGAAACTCTAACTTCATGGGGCATTTTCACATTTAGACAGTCGATTTACACAAGACTTTCTCTCTCTCACACACACACACACACACACACCTCAGTCCTAAGGACAAATTCTCTGGTGATAAGTTCATGCTTGGCTAAGCTGAGGGCAACAATTGACTGACTCTTATCCGTTCAGTGCAGTGTCTCTGTGGAGTCAAGCGACCCACAAACTCTCAGACTTGAGGCTAATCTGACCCCTCGAATCCCAGAAGAGATACAGGACAACACAGTCATTTACACACACACATCTGCACAGATAAACACACCTTAATCAATGAAGAAAGATGCTTCTAGCAGCCCAGCTGTGTATACAGAGGCTAACAGGGCCATGCTAACCAGCCAAACCTTGACCCTTTGATTTGGACACACAGATCGTCTCAAAGGTGGTCTCTCTCTCAGAAAGCCACATTACATATTCAGCAAACCCACTCAAACTGGAGCGCAATAAAACATTCACACATGTGAAGTGCAAGTCACTACACACAAATACACAATCGCGCTGTTTGCACAACTCTCCCAGCCCTATTCACTCGCATCTCGCTGACGCTCACGAATGCATGAGTGTGTGTGTGTGGGTTGAAAACTCAATCAAAGCATTCTTGATTGCGTGAGGAGGCTTCTCAGCAAGACTCCAATGTACTGTAGGAGAATGATGGCATGATAGAGTGAGAGAGAGACTGAAAGGACATGAAGACAACGGCTAAAGCAAGCATCACTATCATCGCTGCTCCTTTTTAGTGTTAGTGATTTGAACAAATTCTAATACTAATGTGTAATACTAAAGTATTAAGCTCTACCACCTAGCAATCATCAGAAAAAGCACTGCTATGCGCTAACAAGCGCCCACAACAGTCGAGCATCATGCCAGAGATCTGCACACTAACATTTTCATCAGAAAATGCATGAAACATGTTTTACGAATAAAATCTAGACACAGCAGAATAGGAAACTGATTAGGAACTATATTAAAGGCAAGAGCGCAGCATGTGTGCTCATGAGGTGACCTTTGAAATCCCTCTCCACTCCGAACTTAAATGTCATATGGAGTTTTTACTGTCCGACAGAATAATACACATAAATCAAAACGAGACAACCTCCTAGCTAGCTAGCTAACAATATTACACTGCAATAAAACACAGCCTGCGAACAAACCGCCTGATCAAAGGAAGCATTAGCTTAGCCTCAGAGTATTTCCGGAACACGACGGATTTCAAAAAGCATTAGACAGTTGTTAGCCGAAAATCGATGGTCATTTCTGAGTGAGGCATCCTGTCTGATTGTGTTTTAGATGAAATGTGAGGGCTCTTAACCTTCGTGTTTGAACAGAGCTCTGAGCCTCCTCAGCGAACCGTTTCTTTCCCATCAGAGCTATTTGTGTAACGGATTTGGCCTGAACGTGTAGATTTAGCTCGACTGAAGCATCTCGACGCTTCAGCACCAGAGGGGCTTTGTGAGACTTCTAGAAAAGGCTTCTGAAAGCTTCAATCTTAGTAAATCTCAGTCCACGTATATGCACGACTTTCACGAGGGACTGCGTTTCTAATTGCACGTCGACACACGGTGGGTCTCACGATGGAGCTGCGTTAAAGAGCTCATGCTTAGTTGGCAATGTACAGTAGCTATACACATCTAGAAAAGTAGTCCTACTTCAAAAAGACTTTCCAACTAATGATTGTTACTTCTATGAAACACACACAAATTATTTTGTCCATATAATGAAAGTCAATGGGGTCCAAAACAACAACACTGACTTTCAAAGCATGCGGAATAAAAAATAAACTAAAATAAAATAAAATTTAATAAAATAAAAATAAGAAACACACAAATTATTTTGTCCACATAATGAAAGTCAGTGGGGTCCAAAACAACGTCTTTCAAAGCACAGGAAAATAAAATGAAATAATAAACAAAAAATAAAATAAAATAAAATAAAATAAGAAAAACACAAATTATTTTGTCCATATAATGAAAGTCAGTGGGGTCCAAAACAGTAACACTGTCTTTCAAAGCATGGGAAAATAAAATGAAAACAAAAATGATAATAAAAAAAAATAAAAAATAAAAATAAATAAATAAAAAATAAAATAAAATAAAATAAAATATGAAACACACAAATTATTTTGTTCATATAATGAAAGTCATTGGAGTCCATAACAGCAACACTGTCTTTCAAAGCATGGGGAAATAAAATCAAATCAAATAAAATAAAATAAGAAAAACACAAATTATTTTGTCCATATAATGAAAGTCAGTAGGGTCCAAAACAGTAACACTGTCTTTCAAAGCAAGGGAAAATAAAATGAAAACAAAAATAAAATAAAATAAAATAAAATAAAATAAAATAAAATAAAATAAAATAAAATAAAATAAAATAAAATAAAATAAAATAAAATAAAATAAAAATATAAAACACACAAATTATTTTGTTCATATAATGAAAGTCATTGGAGTCCATAACAGCAACACTGTCTTTCAAAGCATGGGGAAATAAAATGAAATAAAATAAAATGAAATAAAATAAAATAAAATAAAATAAAATAATAAAATAAAATAAAATAAAATAAAATAAAATAAAATAAAATAAAATAAAATAAGAAAAACACAAATTATTTTGTCCTTATAATGAAAGTCAGTGGGATCCAAAACAGTAACACTGTCTTTCTAAGCATGGGAAAATAAAATGAAAACAAAAATAATAGTAATAATAAAAATAAATAAAATAAAATAAAATATAAAACACACAAATTATTTTGTTCATATAATTAAAGTCATTGGAGTCTATAACAGCAACACTGTCTTTCAAAGCATGGGGGAATAAAATGAAATAAAATAAAATAAAATAAAATAAAATAAAATATGAAACATACAAATTATTTTGTTCATATAATGAAAGTCATTGGGGTCCAAAACAGCAACGCTGTATTTCAAAGCATGGGAAAATAAAATGAAATAATAAAATATTAAAATAAAATATTACAATAAAATAAAATAATATTATTTTGTCCATATAATGAAAGTCAATGGGGTCGAAAACAACAAAGGCTTTCGAAGTAAGGGGAAAATAAAATAACATTTTATTTGGAACAACATTAGGGTAGGTCAATGATGACATTATTTTACTCCTGGGTTGAATTATTCCTTTTAATGCATTTCATATTTTGCTAACAGTTGTAGAAAGTCAGATTGCACATAGAAAATGCACACGCTTTCAGGGAACGGGGCAGAGTTTACAGGAAATGCACGTGGGCTGTAAAAGGGTTAGCGAGACAGACAGCGAGACAGACAAAGGAGGAGTGGAATAATAGAGAGGTAGACTGGACCTGCGATACGGAGCTGGAAACTGCAGCCAGTCGATAGAGTGTGAGTACATCAATAATGTATGACTGAAATCCTTTCACAGGGGCCGTTGAGGAGAGGGGCTGTATGTGTGTGTGTTTTCCACATTATTCAACCATATTTCATGACTCGCATGGGCATATGTACAAAATCTCTGTCAGAGCTGACAAAATAGTGATCCACATTGCCTCACCTGACAACAGTGGTATTCGCATACTGTGACACTAATGAGAGGAAGATGCACAGGCGGCCCACGTTTGCCTCTTCGTGGAGCACGGCACCCGGGCGCAGCTGCCGGGCGTGCTCGGAGCCCCCTCGGGGAGACGCCGGTAAAGCCCTGTAACCTGTCTGTCCGTCAGCCTGTCAATTAGCCCCTGACACCTTCTCTACAATGTGCCAGGCGGGCACAGGTCTTGAACTTTTTCTATCAGTCTCTAGGTAGGGGGCTTTAGCTCAGGGTCCTGGTCAAAACCCAACTGTCAGATAAGCTAACTGATGAGACCTACAAATGCGATTACCAGCCCATATGCCTCCTGCTCCATCTAACACCACATTCAGACAGAACAATACTTTAGGAATTGAATATTTTATTATTAGTATACACTGATAAAATAGCAGATGAATTCTTAAAAAAAAAAAAATCCCTAGCATTTGTTTGCTACTTTATGCTAAACATTTTAAAATATAATTATATAAAATAATTATCTGTAGCACATTTAGACACAATACTATAAACATATCCTTAGCACACTTTCGAAAATTGCAGATACATTTTTTAAAATGTTTTGCTTTTGTAGTATTTTTAATCTATAATGTATTTATCTATCAAATATATATCATACATATTTATATAATTAATCCATTTATATCCCTCAATCAGACACAAAACAATATTTCAAACATAATATTAGTGCACTTTAAAAATAGCTTTTTTCTAGTATTTATATTTATATTTATTTTTTCCCTTATTTGTTAGCTTTAGTTTCTATTTTTTTTTTTTTATTGATAAAATATACCAATAGGGCAAAATCATTTAAATGTTACAATTTTAAAAGATTAGATTTGTAGTCTTTATTATGTAAACATATGTAATTTATATTAAATTATGTCCTTATTTGTTAATTTTAGTTTGTATTTTATTATATATATATAAATTAAATTTAAGATTAAATTAAAATTAATCTATATTATCAAATTAGCAAATAAATATTTTACCAAATATATATCATGCATAATATTTATATATAATATTTTATATTTTTAAATAATTTAAAATTGACCATATACGGTAATGACAATTAAATTTTAAAATGTATTTTTTTTTTTAAATATTACAATTTTAATCTATATTATGTATACATAGTTATGTATTACTATTTTTGTTGTTGATTTTACATAACTTACATTTAATTATTTCCTTATTTGTTAATGTTAGTTTGTATTTTTTTAATAAAATTTACCATATATGGTCAAATCATTACAATTAATTTTTTATTAATTTTTTTAATATATTAAACTGTAATTAAATGTAATATTAAAAAGATTTTATATTATGTATGTATAATTATGTATTATCTGTTTTTGCCTATTTTACCTTATGTAATGAATCTAGTAAAATATTGATATTTATGTGTATATATTCAACAATCATGTGAGTGTGTATTATATCATTATTATTAAATCATACATAACATTTATATATAAAATCCATTTATATCCCACAATCTGACAAAAAACTATATTTCAAACATCATAATAGTGCACTTTAATTGTTTTTTTAATATCTAGTATTTATTTACATTTAATTATTTCCTAATTTGTTTGTTTTATTTGTCCATTTTGTTGTTGTTGTTTCTGATAGTAATTAAAAATGATAAAATTTACTATATTGACAATTAAATTTTAATCACTTTACAAAAAATAATAAACTATTAGAGAGACAGAGAGAGAGTTTCAAATAGAGAGAAATTAATTCAAATAATTAAATCCTTTTTTTTTTTTTTTTCCAGTTTTATTAAAACCATTTTTAATTTGCATGTGAAAAAAACCAATCAAAAATCAGAACGAAAATATTAACTAACATTTTCACCTGCAATTTGGCTGATGAGATTACCATTGATTGTGCCGGACAAAGATGGAGAGGTTTTAATACAACACAATAGCGGCTAGTATTAAAGCCAGATCCCAGAGCAGCGGTACGGTGGTCTCTAAACTGATAATTCAGTTCGAACTGACAGCAGGCTGAGGCTGAGCTACTGTCTGAGGAGTGAATAATTCAGCTGTCAAAGCTCAGAGCAACAGGCGCACACACACACACACACACACGTGCAAGCAGTGGTGTATATCAGCAGGGGAGATGATAGGGGCCTTATTGATTTCAAGAAAGCAGCCAGACAGTGGGTCGCTCTGACCCGGGGCTGCATAATAATCCAGGTTTGATTATGTGAAATTAGAGAGTGAGAATGTCAAAGTGAGAGTGTGACTGCATGAGGGCTTCTTTTGTTTGCGGAAGACAAAAGCCATCAAAATTCCGCTCTTGATTTCAGCGCGAACCGCGCGTCGGTTGCGTACGTGCCGTGGTTTATGCCCCTTTCCCTGGCTCTTTGTTTGCCAATCGCCCCCCTCCGCATTTGTGGAAATCTCTAGCGTGTGTTGCATGCGTGTGTATATACAGATGGCGGGTTTGGCTGCACCCCACTGCTCTCTTGGCTGCTCTGCAGGCGTACGCTCGGCGTGATTGGCTGGCCGAGGTTTGGGGAGAAGGGGGGAAACACCGTGATGGCTCAGGTGGCCCAGCCTGGTACCAGTCGTATCATAAACAAGCCTCTTCCACTCAGCCGTGAGCTCACTGCGGACCTGCGAAAAAACCAATTTAGCAGAACCGCTTGGACGCAACTGATGCCCCATCCTCCGATTCACTCAACAGATCATGAGATGGTGATATGATAGAGACATGTCCCAATTTCTTTCCCTCCTCCAGGACAGCTAAGGAGGAGGTAGATGAGCTCTAGCGAAGGAACCCCTAAAACACCACCGCAAGAAATAATGGGCCCTGGCTTTGTAGGAAAACGTGAAAGAAAACACACGCCGTTCCATTCGCCTCATTTAATCCAGCCGCTCTGACAGTACCCTTCTGCGACGCTGTCGAAGAGGAAGTCATGGAAATATTCCGGTAATGAGCTTCGGCTGTCTTTGGGTCTCATTTTGTACATCCAGTCAGCGCAGCGAGAGGCAAATGTGGCTCATTTTTATTTGAATGGATGGATCTGTACCAATCACCTTAAGCTTATTTCAGCTTCTGGCTTATGGCTAATACGAAACGTATTTCTTTATCTTACGGTTTTAGCATACAGTTTGCTTGTATGAGCTGCTTACGGCCTGTCATTTTCTATGCCTGTTCCTTCAAAACAACTTCAGAGACGAATCTCAATCAGTTATTTTGGTGCCCATCACAAAATGTCACTAAATATTCAAGATTTGGGAGAACCAAATGTAAAAGTATACAAACTGGTATTTAAAAAGCATCAAATAATTTACTTTTTTAAATTTAAGTTTATTTTTTATATTTTACAATAATGATATCTAGTTTAAAAATAATTATTATTTCAAAAATTAAAAACTGTCTTATTTTTCTTACTCCACTGGAAATTTTTGTTTCGTGTTTTGAACCTTGCTAAATTGGGCTAGACTTATGCTTAGAAAAGAAATTGTAAATGAGGTAAGAAAAAAAAAAAAACATCATCACACAAATATTCACTTTAATTTTTATTTTTGTAAACATATTAATAATTATTCATATTAAAAATTAAATAAATACATATAATAATAATAGTATTATTAATTATCATTGATAACAATAATAATATTATTCAATATAATAATAAAAATAAAAATAATAATAATATATTATTATAAATAAACAAATAAATATTATTCTATTAGATTTATTATTATTATTATGCAACATTGTGTCTTTTTCTTACCCCACTGGAAATTTTTGTTTCCTGGTTTTAATTATAAACCTTGCTAAATTGTGCTAGACTTATGCTTAGAAAAAAAAGTGAAAATGAGGCTTAAATTAAAAAATGAAAAAGAGTTACTAGAAATATATACATATACAAATAAAACTTAATCACACAAACAACCATAGATTCATTATTTTTTTTTATTATTTTTTAAATGTATAATAATATGAAGAACTAATGATTAAAAATTATATTAATTAATAATATATTATAAATAAGCAAATTATTATTACTATTATTAATAATAATAATAAAAATAATAATAGTTAAAATATATTATAAAAAATAAATATTATTATATATTACATTACTATTATTATTATTATTATTATTATTATTATCACTACTACTACTACTACAGAAAATTGTGTCTTATTTTCCTTAACCCACTGGAAATTCTTATTTCCTGTTTTAATCATAAACCTTATGACTTATGCTTAGAAAAAAAAAAATTACTAGCAAAAATAAATAATTGTATTTTATTCAAATAAATAAATAAATAAATAATAAGCATCACACAAATAATCCTGCATTCATTAAATGTATTATTATTATTATTATTAATAATAATAACAATAATAATAATAATAATAATAATAATAATAATAATAATAATAATAATGATGAAGAATTTATAAATCTATTAATAATAAGAATAATAATTATTATTATTATTATTAACTACTACTACTACTATTACTACTACTGCTGTTAATAATAATGAATAAAAAATAAATAGTTAATAACAATTAATAATATATTATAAACAAACAAATAAATATTATTATATATTAGATTTATTTATTTATTTATTATTATTGTTGTAAATGACAAAAAAAAATGGAGAAAAATGGATAACACCAGCCCTTAAACACTATCCCAAAATCTGAAATTGTAAAAGGTATCCTGAGCCCAAAAATTACTAACCACTCTAAACCAGTCTCGTGTCTGGTGCACACCTGCGACAAAAAAATAATACTTCATAAGCCTCGAAAATCCTTCCAGGTCTGGGGCAATCTTCATTCAATCCTTTATGATATTTCTTTCCCAACATTCATCACTGTCTCTGGTGTGCATCGCCCACCGGTGTGCTTTCTGCTCCCTGTTGAGTACTGTCAGCATCGTGCCAGCGCACCACTCGAGACTGACATCCATCACCCGCTCGGCGGAACATACGCTTACCGCATTAATATTATAAGCGGGATGCTAATGCGCGGTGCATCACACACACTAAACAGATATAATTGAAGACAGCGCTTCTGTCAATAACCTACACATCTAACTCTAGAGAGCAGGTCATGGAGCGGAGATGGGAAACCTGACGATGTGAATCCAGGCCTTATTAAGTGAGTCCGAGAGCGTACGGGTATTATTAATATATCAGAGGCGCTAACGGGAGGTTTGCGGTGGCATTAGCTCATAAGAAACCCAGCGTACGTCTCCCTCAAGAGTAAATGACACAAACACGAAGCGCGCAAGACGCATCCATCAGTTCGGCTAGCGCTGACAGCTCTCTCAAACTGATCTTCACGGGAGGACAGATGCAGAGCCGCTAGATTGATTCTTTTCACTGTTGGCCGGCAACGCCGCAGTTGGACAGACAGCAGAGCCGCTCTTCCGACACATGCGGTACCCCGAAAAGGCAGAACCTGCCACTACCGCTGTGTAACCCAGGAAAACAATCACCTCACGCCGTGCAGGGTGTTTATGGTTGCATCTGAGCCATTAGCAACCCAGACAAAGAGCATATGCAGCTCTGGCAGGGAACGCGTTGGTGGGAATGGCAGGCGGGGGTAGGTTTCACCCCGGACTCGGCCGGGACTGGCAGCCTAAACCTGCGGAGGTACTCAGGGGGGGAGCGCTCGATCTACGGGGGGCTTCATTTACAGCCTCTCGCCACAAAACAAGAGGAGGAGCGCTGGGCCCACTGCGACATTCAGCAGGGATACATTGACAGGATCTGTCTGGAAGCACGCAGACACAGTGGGAGAGGTACACTCATCTCCATTATGGGCTGGCACAGCCTAAGACTCCACTCAAATTCGGGCAGATGTAATCGATAAAAGAAGGACAGGGGTTTTGTTATTCCGGTATCTGCGAAGCCAAGGCTTTAAAAAGCTTGGACTCGATTAATGAGAAGTATCTCGGAATCACTGCCAGCCACCAGATCAAGCCAAATGAGGACGGAAATACAAAGAACCTGTTTTGAAAGAGAGATGGAAATGGTGGAGTCAACAGCTTCTGTAATAAGACGAGTCCATTATGAGTTAGCCAAGACGCTAACAATCGTATTATCTCGGTAGCCGGCAACAAATTTATTATACTCTATAAATATATATACTGGAAATGCACTAACAAAAAGGGGTGTACAAAGAAATCAGACATAATCATTTTTATTATGTTCTAAAATAAAGCAATGGTTGTACACAAATCAAAAATTAGCATAGTTTAAGACGTAAACCATGACAGGCCTCTACGGCAGCTATAGAAACTAAAGTCCTGCCAAACTGAAGTTTAAAAGTTTTAAAGAAACTAAAGTTAAAAAGCCAGCGAAGTCAATTAAGGATGGAAATATAAGAAGGAAATGCCGCAGTAAATAGCTATAATTATAAGTTAGCCAAGATGCTAACTATCGTATTATTTTGGTAGCTGGCAACAAATTTGTTGTACTCTATAAATATATACACTGGAAATGCACTAACACACGGGTTTACAAAGAAATCAGCCATAATCGTTTTATTATCTTCTAAAATAAAGCAACATTTGTAGACAAATCAAAAATTAGCATAGTGTAAAATGTAAACAATGACAGGCCTCTTACAGTAGGTAAATCCCAACACTCAATATGGTGGCTATAGAAACTAAAGTCCTGCCAAACAAAAGTTTAAAAGTTTTAAAGAAACTAAAGTTAAAAAGCCAGCGAAGTCAATTAAGGATGGAAATATAAGAAGGAAATGGCGTAGTAAATAGCTATAATTATAAGTTAGCCAAGACGCTAACTATCGTATTATTTTGGTAGCCGGCAACAAATTTATTATACTCTATAAATGTATACACTGGAAATGCACTAACAAAGGGGTGTACAAACAAATCAGCCATAATCGTTTTATTATCTTCTAAAATAATGCAACATTTGTAGACAAATCAGAAATTAGCATAGTGTAAAACGTAAACAATGACAGGCCTCTTACAGTAGGTAAATCCCAACACTCAATATGGTGGCTATAGAAACTAAAGTCCTGCCAAACAAAAGTTTAAAAGTTTTAAAGAAACTAAAGTTAAAAAGCCAGTGACGTCAATTAAGGATGGAAATATCAGAAGGAAACGCCATAGTAAATAGCTATAATTATAAGTTAGCCAAGATGCTAACTATAGTATTATATTGATATCCAACAGCATGTTTATTTTCCTCTCAGAGAGAAGTTTGGCTATACGTTACATGCACCTGAAATGCATTAGCAACACAAAGATACAGACAATTAGTAATCTCAATCTTGTTTATCAACTTACTCTACAGCAAGCAGACTTTGCAAACAGGACAAATCTAGTTAGCAAAAAAGCTAACAACAATTGGCAACAATAAACACGTCTTCTCTAAGATATCCACACATCCTAGGAATGTATTAGCAAAACTAAGAGGGATGTACAGAGAAATCAGCCATAAACTTTATATCATCTTCTAAAATAAAGCAAAAGTTCTGGATGCATCAAAAATAAGCATAGTGTAAAATGTAAATAATGTCGGCCCGCTCTAAAATTCTAACACTCAATATGGCAGCTATAGAAATAGAAGCCACTTCGGTCAAAAATGAGATAATGATATAAGATGAGATATGAGATAATGATACTGAGTGAATGCTCTCGTCCATTAAATACTTTTACTTCAAACTCGCTAAATCCCAGCCTCAGCCCAATCAGAAGTACCGGTACTCAGGTAGAAACCTAGACAGAGGAGCCAGATAAAAATGCTTATTTTAAAGAAAAACATCAGATGGATTTAGAGTCTTTTGCATCTAAACTCCTCAAATATAACTCACTGTTTATAAAGGGAGATGGAAATGCTGTAGTAAATAAATCAAAAATTAGCGTAGTGTAAATCGTAAACAGTGATGGCCCACTCTTGGGTAAATCCCAACACTCAATATGGTGACTATAGAAATTAAAGTTTAAAAAGCTTATAAAGTCAAATAAGAACATCCTGTTTATAAAGAGAAAGAGAAATGCAAGAGTAAATAGCTACAATTGTCAGTTTGCCAAGAAGCTAACGATCGTATTATCTTGATATACAACGACACATTTATTACCCTCTCAGAGAGAAGTTTGGCTAAAAGTTATATACTGTGGTGGCACTTGAAATTCATTAACAAAGCAAAGAAACAGACAATTAATAATCATAATCTTGTTTATCGTCTTACTCCACAGCAAGGAGACTTTGCAAACAGGACAAAACTAGTTAGCAAAGAAGCTAACAACAATAGCCAAACAATATCTTCTAAAATAAAGCAATACTTGTAGATGAATTAAAAATTAGCATACTGTAAAATGTAGGCCCACTGTTGGGTAAATCCCAACATTCAATATGGCGGCTAAAGAAACTGAAGGCTTGCCTTGAAGTTAAAAAAGCCAATGAAGTCAAATATGGATGGAAAGATAACAACCTGTTTATAAAGAGAGATGGAAATGCCAGAGTAAATAGCTAGAATTATCAGTTTGTCACGAAGCTAACAATCGTTAGCACATTTATTCTCCTCTCTGAGAGAAGTTTGGCTAAAACTTATACTGTATACTGTAGTGGCACTTAAAATGCATTAGCAAAGCAAAGATACCGATAAATAATAATCATAATCTTGTTTATCATCTTACTCTAATCTGCAAGCAGACTTTGCAAACAGGACAAAACGAGTTAGCAAAGAAACTAACAACAATAGGCAACAATAAATGTCTTCTTTAAGATATACAGAGATACTTAGAATACATTAGCAAAACAAAGAGGGATGTACAAAGAAATCAGCCATAAACTTTATATAATCTTCTTAAATAAAGCAACAGTTAGACAAATCAAAAATTAGCATAGTGCAAAATGTAAACAATGACAGCCCACTCTTGGTTAAATCCCAACACTTAATATGGCGGCTATAGAAACTGAAGTTAAAAAGCCAATGAAGTCAAATAAAGATGGAAATATGACAACCTGTTTATAAAGAGAGATTGAAATGGCGGAGTAAATAGCTACAGTTAGCCAAGTTAGCCAACAAGCTAACAATCGTATTATCTTGATATCCACACATTTATTATCCTCTCAGAGAGAAGTCTGGCCAAAAGCTATATACTATAGTGGTACTTGAAATGCATTCGCAACACAAAGATACAGACAAATAATAATCATAATCTTGTTTATCATCCTACTACAACTAGTTAGCAAAGAAGCCATTAACAATAGCCAAAAGCAAACTTAAACAAAACAAAGAGGAGCATTCAGAGAGATTACACTCTTCTATATCATCTTCTAATTTAGCCAACAGTTGCTGGCAAATAAACATTAGCATAAACATGTAAAGTCTATGCAATGTTAAATCCTCATAAAAACAATAAAACTAACACTAAGAGCATCAACTAATGTCACTGTGCCTTAACGAACGCCTTGAGATATTTAGAGAAAGCTACAGTTGTTGTTTTCCGCCACGCCGGCAGGGAACAAATTCATTTCTGTGTGTTCGTTCTCTTAGAGAGTGAAAAAGACAAAGAGAGACACACAACACTGCCTTCGTCAATTAGACAGCTAGCGCTAATGATAACATGCTAGCAGCATTTCTTGACAGAACTGAGCCTGATTACTTGAACTGGAAGTCACTTCTCAATGAGACTCCTTTTTGTTTAATTAGGCTTGTAAATAATTATTGCAATTAAAGCCTGCAATTAGGAGACTGAAGCGGCACTATTAGCGATGTGACGGATGCCAGGGAGACCCCTTGGTGTGGTGGGGCGCGCACAAAAGCTACGACATTATGCAGTCGCGCGCTGACAGCTAGAATGACTGTTGATATGCTAAAACATTTTAATTGTAGATGGTATTATCTTGCCATCCTCACGTCTGATCCCTGAGACAACAACAACAGTCGCTTGAAAGTCGCAGAAAAGTTCCCATACACAACTGTGTAAGTTTCAGTGACTCTGGGGAAAAACAACAACCTTGCTTGAGATGTCACTCCTAAAGTTCCCACAGAGAAATAAAAACAGATACATGATGTACTTCTGGCATACAAATCGAAATTGAGAATTTGGTTTAAGATGCATGGAAGGTCTCTCTTGTCTTGCTTTAATTTCTAGGATTTCTTATTTTCTTGTTTTTTTTTCAAACAGTGTACCCCATATCTTATGTGTCAAAGTTTTATTATTTTTAAAGAATTTTAGAATCATCTGAAACATTAATACTTAGAAGTCATTAATATTCACCCTCATGTCGTTATAAACCTGTAAGACCTTCGCTCATCTTTAGAGCACAAATGTGACCCTGGACCACAAAACCAGTCATAAGGGTCAATTTTTTGAAATTGTGATTTATACATCATCTGAAGGCTGAATAAAGAAGCTTACCTTGGATGCATGGTTTGTTAGAATAGAACAATATTTGGTTGAGATATTTGAAAGTCTGGAATCGAAGGGTGCAAAAAAGTCTAAATACTGCGAAAATCGCCTTTAAATGTGTCCAAATGAAGTTCTTAACGATGCATATTACTATTCAGATATTAAGTTTTGATATATTTAAGGTAGGAAATTTACAAAACATCTTAATGGAACATGATCTTTATTTAATAGCCTAAAGATTTTTGGCATAAAAGAAAAAAATCGTTCATTTTGACCCAGACAATGTATTTTCGGCTATCCCTACAAATATACCCATGCTACTTATGACTGGTTTTGTGGTCCAGGGTCACAAATTAAGATATTTTTGATGACCTCTGCATAGACAGGAATGCAACTACCACCCAGAAAGGTAGTAAGATCATCATTAAAACAGTCAATGTGACATGGTTCAACCACAATTTTATAAAGCTACGAGAACACTTCTTATACGCAAATAAAACTAAAATAACAAAACCTCTAAGCAACAGAATTTTCCTCTAGAGCTGAAGACAAAACTACATTATCAGTTTTGCCACCTTATATCTGAGAAGTTCTTATGTCTTATTTGCATCCGTCTCAGACTGCTTCACTTAAAAACTCTTAGAGGTAATAAAACCACATATAAATTAGACACTTCTGAAATACTAGGAGTCGAAACCGTTTGCTTTAATCTCATTCGATTGCTGAGGTTGCTCTTTCATAGATCATTTGAACTTTTCCAGCACTCTTTTTGACCATGTTTTTCACAAAGCAGCAGGGAACGTGTTCAGCCACTCATCAGCGCTAATGCTTGTCAAGCCGTTTTACGCTATCGACATTTCTCATTGGGTGGTCCGACTCGAGATTGATGCACAACAGAAAGATTGCAAAGTCGAATGTACCCTCTTACCTCTGCCGCTCTCAACCACGGTTCTGCTTACTAGCCGTGTTATCCCGCGCCCCCACAGAGCCACCGCTCTCTTAACAAGGCACCCAACGGCCCCTAAACAAGCCACGCAAGCAGATCTCAGGTATCCGCCACCTCATTTGAGACTATTAAATCAACACCGCACTGAAAGCCCCTTAGAGGCCTGTGAGACAGCGACGAGCATTCAGCAGGTACAACTAGTGCCGCTAGCGCACGCCCTCAACTAATAACACCCAACGTGACAGTGGCTTGTCTCCATACGCTGTACTAAATCTAGGACTAGCCTTACAGGTCAGAGGCCGGCGTTGGGTGCAACCAGGCTGTTTACTAACAAGAACAAAGACCTTTCACCTTAAGAGTCCAAATTCTCAGCTAAACAACAACATCGCCATGCCACAGAGCAAATTATTTATTGACAGCACAGCTGTCACTGGGGGTGGAAAGGAGGAGGGACGGAGGGCAAGACAAAGCACCTTCAGGGCAATGCGTATTTTAATTAAACACTTGATGGGGGCCGACAAGAGTTTTGCTATCAAATAATGAGGTTAGGACTGGCCAATGGTTCTTGTGCACCAAACCTGATTAGTGCAAATCCTCACTTAAGTCAATTAGCGATGCATTAATGCGAGAGGAAAGCATGCACCCAAAGGTTCTTTCTAGTCTCAAAGGGCTATAGCAATGGCGACCATATAAAATTGACCTTTAGGTTGACCCTGGCAGTTTGATACACCGCGCCAGGTCAGCCGCTGACCCGTAGACCGCAATATACGCAGCATTCAGGCGTAAAGCCTTCAGGTGTCCGGAGAGAGTGTGAGATTGGAAGCGGCTTTCACTGAATGAGTCTGCTAAATAGCTCCATCAATAACGCTGGACGCGGGACGTATCGACAGGGGCATTTATCCTGATCTGTCGCTCTGTCAATAGCAAGTGAAGCCATCGCGTTGACACTCAAACGTGCACCCTATCATTGGAATTGATTCTCCCCACCTGTACTTTGTGTCACGCAAGCAGTGACCCCCTAAAAATCTGAGATAACCAGCAATATTGTATCAATCAGCTCTGCCATTGTGTTAGAAAGATAGTGTACTAGCAAGCTGTGATGGCTAATCAAGAAGAATGATTGACAAAAGCTAAATGCACATGCCAGCAGCTCATCACTGTTCGTTTAATGGCCCGCAGATGTCAGGCAGTCGTAAAGGCCTCTGTGTGGGGTCAATGACCTTTTGTTATCACGTGTCACAGACTAGCATTGTCCAAGCCCTGTCGTCCATATAAACGCAAGCGCTGATTTCATGAAGTGGAAAGTGGAAATCAGCTGTAAAATATATATTGGAGAGGAAGAGAGAGATTTTTTTAATTTTTAATTTTTAATTTTTTTTAATAATTAATACTACATCTGTTTACTCCAAACCTGAGTTATGAGTGTCAATCGAGTGTTTGAAATAACTTCATTCCGTGAACGGATTCTTATTTTATCCACCTCATTCTTTAATGCGGAAGTAAGCCTAATGGACGAGCCTTCCAGTTTATTAGCCGTTATAGGGAAATAACGAGAAGAATAACAACATGCAGTAAACAGTAAAACTGTTTGCACTACAAACCAGCGTATTCATACTTAGGATAATACATTAAAATTTAAGCTGCAAGCAGCGTTGAAAGGGCCCTCACCTCCGGGCTCACCGCCACCCAGTGGCTTTAGGAAAACAGTGAATGGTGAGCAATGCTTTTAAAGTGGTAAATATAGAAGGAATATGTCAAAGTCAATTATAAGTGCCAGACTTCCTGCTGCCAGCTGGTGGCTCTATGACTATAAATATTGGCATGCAGATGTCTTCAGGCCAGGACTTTGATCAAACATATGAAGTTTGGCGCAGAATGAACATGGTATGTTTGAGTTAGTGTAAAACATGACATATCCTGTTGCCAACAGGTGGCGCTATGATTATAACTAAATATTGGCCTTTATATGTTTTCAGGCCAAGACTCTTACCAAACATGTGAAGTCTATTGCAGATTGGACATTGCATGTTTAAGTTAGTGTAAAACAAGTCATTTCCTGTTGCCAGCAGGTGGCGCTATGATTATAACTGAACATTGGCCTTTAGATGTCTTTGGGCCAGGACTCTTACCAAACATGTGAAGTCTGGGCAGATCGGACATTGCATGGCTTTACAACAACTTCATTTTCCCTGTTGAAACATCAAATTTTGTCAGGCCGCCATGAACACGCCCTTTAACGAAAACTCAAGATCTTCACGATTTAACATCGCAATGGCCTTTATAGTAGACTGATTAAATATAATGTTGATGTCATTAAATCTCTAGAACAGGGTTGTCAAACTCTGGCCGTGGAGGGCCGCAGCCCTGCAGAGTTTAGTTCCAACCCTGCTCTAACACAAAAAACATGTAGTTGTCAAGCCTGAATGACTTGATTAGCTGGATCAGGTGTGTTTAATTAGGATTAAATCTACACTGTGCAGGGCTGTGGCCCTCCAGGAACTGAGTTTGACACCCCTGCTCTAGAAGGAGTTTGTTAGAGCATAAAACATGCCACTTCCTGTTGCCAGCAGGTGGTGCTATGACTATTACCGAATATAGGCATGGACGTGTTCAGGAAAGGACTCTTATCAAACAAGTGAATTTTGGTGCAGATCGGACATTGTACGCCCAAATTACTATATAACAACTTCCTGTTTCATTGCAAAACATCGAAGTTTGGCAAAAATGGCACATAATTAATTCAGGTTTCTACATAATTGTTTTTTTTCTATAACTTGACATGTCTACTGTGATGTAAACACAGATATGCAATACCTACTTTGGATAAGCTTGACCGGCCCAATTTCTAATGAATACAATAGATCTCATTTCTCATTCGTCATGCTTTAAAAAAGAACGTTTTCATTCTTCCCCGTCAATTACCATGGCAGCTACAGTTAATCTAAGTCTTTGTCCAGGGCAGCGTGAATGACAGTGATTGGTGGATAGAGGGGAGTCGGAGGTCGCTGGTCAAGACACTCTCCTTGTTCCCGTTTTTTAGCAAGAGCAGCTGCACTTTCACAGGGTGACCAGGGGTCATGGAAATGCTAGGGGGCATCTGAGTCCGAGAAGGCACTTTTTTATTTTCAAATTTGCCTGAACTTTGGGCACGATTCCTCAGTTTAGCTCATTGTTAGTCGAGCTTGTTGTACAGACTATGGCAAAACAGAATTCTAGGCTCCAGGTCTCTTCCTGTGCATTGTGTCTGAGAATCAAGAGCTGAGTGCGCGCACTTCTGTTAAGTGAATATTAATGCAGCTTTGTTCTCATTAATCACATCCTCTGCTCTGTTGATTTCCTGTTAGCCCTTTCATCATATACACCCCCATCCCCCTAACCACGCTACAGTCACCCAAACGCTGACATCCAGACACATGCGCACACATTTACAGAACGCCACACACACAGAGAAACCAGTGGCTGTCGGCCAACTCAATCTGCATGCGGTATGAGGGGCAGTTCAAACCAAACAAAGACAAACAAAAGACTCCAAAGGCACAGAGCGTAAATCACAGGCTAGATATGATTTCTGAGGGGCACTATCTGCGCAGACAGAACTTCACTTAGTTGACATTTGAATATTTGCACAAATATGGGCTTCATAGCTGAATCAAAAATGTTGATAGGAATGGTTGATACTTTGTTTTTTAATTTAATAAAAAGTTTCTGGAATATTTTAATGATGTCCTTACAACCTTTCTGGGTCTTGAACGTGTCAGTTGCATTGCTGTCTACGCAGGGTCAGAAAGCTCTCGAAATTCATCAAAAATATTTTAATTTGTGTTCAGAAGATGAACAAAGGTCTTAAGGGTTTGAAATGACATGAAGGTGAGTAATTAAGACAGAATTCTAATTTTTGTGTGAACTATTCCTTTAATATCTTCACCTCGAACCTAGTGATATACTTTTTTTAAATTTAAAGCTAGTGATTTGCATCAATTCATGTTACATTAAAGTTTACTAGTTAAAAAACACATTGGTAATTGGAATTATCAATACTTTGAGATCGATACACCATCCTTGATTGTCAAAGTACATTTTTTTTGTAGGAGACATGTAACATTCAATCACAAACATCTCCATCTGCGATGGCTCTAATTTTGGTTCGACCAGTGGTGAATGTGGAGATGATTTCTGAGTTGACAATCTTCAGCTGGATAATGGAAGGAGAGTGTTATTTTAGGAGCCGCCTGGAATGGACTGTGGAAGAGAGGAGAGTCTCTCTAAACAATCTCACTCCGGGTGAAAAATCCCATTTCCTTGCGTTTGATAACCACACAGTTCATTTCCTACATTTCCCGAACAAAGGTAGCACAGGCCTAGAATGTCCCTCTGTGTGTGCGTGAGTGAGAGATCAAAATGGTAAATACATGCATATGATTCGAGGTACAGTATGTGTGTGCGGCAAAAGAGGCTAAGGCTATGCAAAGACACAGAGCAAATAATCTGGTTCTTCAAGACGGGGAAAAGGGAAGCCATGCATGGATTTTAAATTTCACAGCTGAGCACTTGGGAGAGAAATTGCCAGGGCGGAAATACGGAGGCTCCTTTATTTGGTTGATGATCTCGGTTACGTTGCTCTTATGAGCTGGGGTGGGGAGGCGAGAGAAGGGGTTGAGGCTAAGAAGCAGATCTTGGATTCTCAAGTTCAAACTAAACGTTTTTTGCTATATGACTGACAGCAGCATATGCAGAGCATCAGGTTTGGTTATGAAAGTCGAAACTTCATTCACAAGCTTCTCTACATTAGTCATGCCAACGGAAATTTCACGCCACTCTTAATAGCTGGCGTGGGATAGACAATGTCAAATCTTGAGCTGGATTTTTAAGGCCAACTAATGAAATCAAACTACTGTGCAAAGCTTTACATCTCTTTCGAATGGCATTGATGACTCATAACGTGAGTTTAGAAAAGAAAAATATCTCAACAGATACGTTCACATCATATTACGTGCATTTGAAGCTATGCTTTCAGTGCTATGAATGAGTGATTGGTGGTTTTGACCTTTGGCCTTAGCGGCACTGATAATTAAATGAATAAATGATTCGTTGTGAAACATTCGCCACTAATGCGGTGGGAGTTAATAGCAATTTTATTGTGCGACTGATTAAACGACCAGTCAAAACACTGCCAATATAGTCAATCTTCTCAAGTCCTTTTCAGTCTGATTGAACAATAATTGTCACATTGTGGCATTTTAGTTATCTGCATCCGATCTTTCAATAAATTTACAGCAAATGTTCTATTTATAGATGTATAGTGAATATAAATAAAAAACAGAAAGTGCTGAACACCACATTAAAAAGCCTCACCACACCAAAAAGTCTTTGTTTTGGAGTTTTGTGTGCTGATAAGCAAAAAGGTGAGTCGAGCCAACCTGCAAGGCAATATGTCTTTCCTCCTCACGCTTTGCATAAGGGTTTGGTTTACACGCTTTGACGAGAGCGAGCGGAGTTGGTTACATGTGCTGGATTTGCATATGGCAGCAGGTGTGGCTTTGCTTGTCCCAAGTGCTTAGGCCTCATTTGATTGTGTGAGGTCGCACAGATGACACACAAGCGCTGTTCCAAACCCTAGTGAGCTCACGCCACAAGTTCATCCAAAAAGGCAAATACATTTCACACTTAGCATATTTTCTTTAATACTGAGCAATATGCATAAAATGTACTGCATGATACGTATATATACAATAAATATAAAAAGGGATACATTTTTATACTTATTTTCACTTTTTTTAAATCTATCCCTAAGCAAAATCGTATAACAATTCAAAATCATTAACATAATGATAGATAGATAGAAAGAAAGACAGATAGAACAAACGATATATAGAATGAATGAATGATAGATAGGCAGGGAGAATGAATGAATGAACGATAGAGACATAGATAGATAGATAGATAGATAGATAGATAGATAGATAGATAGATAGATAGATAGATAGACAGACAGACAGGTAGAATGAATGAATGAACAATAGATAGATAGATAGATAGATAGATAGATAGATAGATAGATAGATAGATAGATATAAGTTACGATCTATAGAAAGTGATAGATAGAACAATAGAATGATAGATAGATAGATAGATAGATAGATAGATAGATAGATAGATTGATAGAAAGAACGATAAACAGAACGAATGAATGAACAATAGATAGACAGATAGAACTAACGATCTATAGAAAGAACGATAGATAGAACGATAGAATGACAGATAGATAGATAAAACTAACATTATACCGAAAGAATGAACGATAGATAGATAGATAGATAGATAGATAGATAGATAGATAGATAGATAGATAGATAGATAGATAGAACGAATGAATGAACAATAGATAGATGGATAGATAGATAGATAGATAGAACTAACAATATACCGAAAGAAAGAACGATAGATAGATAGATAGATAGATAGATAGATAGATAGATAGATAGATAGATAGATAGATAGAACGAATGAATGAACAATAGATAGATGGATAGATAGATAGATAGATAGAACTAACAATATACCGAAAGAAAGAACGATAGATAGATAGATAGATAGATAGATAGATAGATAGATAGATAGATAGATAGATAGGTAGAACGAATGAATGAACAATAGATAGATAGATAGATAGATAGATAGATAGATAGATAGATAGATAGATAGATAGATAGATAGATAAATAGACAGATAGATAGACAGAACTAACAATCTATAGAAAGAACGATAGATAGAACAACAGAATGACAGATAGATAGATAGATAGATAGATAGATAGATAGATAGATAGATAGATAGATAGATAGACAGAACTAACAATATACCAAAAGAATGAACGATAGATAGAACAACAGAATGACAGATAGATAGATAGATAGATAGATAGATAGATAGATAGATAGATAGATAGATAGATAGATAGATAGATAGATAGACAGAACTAACAATATACCAAAAGAATGAACGATAGATAGATAGATAGATAGATAGATAGATAGATAGATAGATAGATAGATAGATAGACAGAACTAACGATATATAGAAGGAACGAAAGATAGAATGATAGAATGACAGATAGATAGAACTAACAATATACCGAAAGGATGAACGATAGATAGATAGATAGATAGATAGATAGATAGATAGATAGATAGATAGATAGATAGACAGATAGATAGATAGATAGATAGATAGATAGATAGATAGATAGATAGATAGATAGATAGTTAGAATGATAAATAGAAAGAATGAACTAACAATATATAGAAAGAATGATGGATAGAAGAATCTTTCAAGATTGAAATATAGAATGCAAGACTGAAGGATATATAGAACAACAGACAGATGGCTGAATGGCCGCAGCATTTGACATGAGCTGAGTCTCTCATGAGGTTCTATTCCGGTTAGGATGTGGTCTATGCAGCTCAGAGCATCAGACTCCCACTCGTGTGCCATCAGTTTGGCAGAGAGGTGACAAGTAAAGGCTGTTTGCAGTTGGCTGGAATGTAAAAGCTAGATGAGATATTTTTGAAGCAGTCTTTGACACACATTTTGCAAATGTGCATGACATCGCTAAGTCTCCATGTCTCTTTCAACGACTCCCTTTTTGTTTCCCTTGCCCGCCGCTCTCTCCCTCTGTCTCTGTAAAGCTGTTATCAGCTGAAACAGCTCTGACCTTTCGTAGCTGTTAGCCTCTGGCTCCCTTCCCCAGCCAAACAGCCAAAGCACTTTATCACAAGACTATGAATTACCACAGAAAGGACACCATCTCACCGCCTGCGTGATCTAAGACTGCAGACGTTCCTGCTCGGCTCTCGACGCTCTTTCTTTCAAGCCCTTCACAGACATTGGGTAAACACGACTGACATAACCTGTTTTTTGACTGCTCTGGTTGTGGACACGTCGTGTCTGGAGCTCATTTGTCTTTCAGTTCCACAGTGTCGCTCGAACCAATAGCTACGGACCATTAACGTGGCATTCGCACATATAGACTGAGAGAATGGGCCCCAAAGTCTATGAATGTGCGTATGTGTGTATTTCTCTTTATGTCAGTGTGAGGCAATCCGTTTGAAATCTATTTGTGTTCAAGTGAGAGATGGCTATGCATTTGGAATGAGCTGTATTTATGCGAGTCTTTGAGGAAACGCACAATATACGGCATCATAGAAAAGAATTATAGATGCCGAATGGGAAATGAGGGAGCATGAAGCGTTTGTGGGTAAAAATGGAGTGTGTTTGTGTGTGTGTGTGTGTGTCTCTGCATAAAGTAAGATTACATGCTGGTTTGAGCATGCTTGAAAGCTAAATGCAAATCCATCGGTGTCTGAAGCATGTGAGCATGTATGTAAATTTGTAATCTGTGTATCTGTACCCACGCATCCATCAGTACTGTACTCTTCACATCAGTCGTACACAGATACAGATAGACTCTCTAAAGGCAAATGACCTTGGACCTTATAACCCTTATTAAGTCACACAAAACAACACTTGCAACACATTTGAGGTATATAATAAGACGCATTTACATATTTCAGAATAATTAGAGGGAAATAACACAGGATGGGACTTGAATTTATCCATTACTAGACTAAGTGAATCATGGCAAAGTGAAAAATGTTAGGCTATTATGTTACATTATATATAAATGATGTTGGTGCAGGCAATAAAATAAATGTTTCAAATATTACCAGCATCAATTGCTTCCACCTATTTTTTTAAAAAATAAATTTTATTACAAAATAAAAAATATAAATAAATAAATAGCGTTGTTTCTAAAATCCAAGATAATTAGGTATTATCTGTACAAATTTAGCAAATTATTAAAAAAAAATATTTAAACATATTTAATAAATATTAAAAAAAGACAATAAAATAGAAGTTTAAAGAATGACCAGAATCAGTTGCTTCCACATATTTTATTTATTTATTTATTTATTTATTTTTGACATTTTAAACAGAAAAATTACCAAAAAAAAAAAATATATATATATATTTTTAGCAAATTTTAGAAATTACATTTCAAAGGTGTGATTTTCATTCATTTATTTTATTTTATTTTATTTTATACAAATTAGTAAAGATTTTCTGGCTATTTAATGGTTATTGCCTATAACATGAAAATAACAACTGCTTCCACCTATTTATTTATTTATTTATTTATTTATTACATTTTAGACAGAAATATTACAGAAATAACAATATTTATTAATAACAGTTTTTACTGTTTTAGCAAATTTTAGAAAATAATGTAGTATTATTCATATGAATTTATTTCATACTTTACATTACAAAGTTTGAATTATTTTATTATTTTATTATTCATTCTTTAAAAATTTGTATAGATTTTCTGGTCATTTATTGGTTATTGCGTATAACATGAAAATAACTACTGGCTCTGTATATAAAAAAATATATAATATTTACTATAAAGTCATATTATATTGGTATATTTTTAAAACATTTGATTAAATTGGTCAGTCATTCAGTATCAATAATTTACACAGACACACAGACACACACACATATCATTTAAATTATTTTTAGTTTTTTTTTCAGACGCAAATATTATTGCTCACTATTTATGTTATATAAAATATATATATATATATATATATATTACATAACATATAAAACACATATAAAATATACAGGGGTTGGACAATGAAACTGAAACACCTGGTTTTAGATCACAATTAGTATGATATTGGGCCTCCTTTTGCAGCTAATACAACATCATTTCATCGTGGGAGTGACAAATACAAGTCCTGCAAAGCAGCCAGAGGGATTTTGAGCCATTTTCCTCTTGCAGAACAGTGGCCAGGTCACTATGTGATGCTGATGTGGGAAAACGTTTCCTGACTCGCTCCTCCAAAACACCCCAAAGTGGCTCAATAATATTCAGATCTGGTGACTATGCAGGCCATGGGAGATGTTCAACTTAATTTTCATGTTCATTAAACCAGTCTGTCACCAGTCTTGCTGTGTGTATTGGTGCATTATTATCCTGATACAGAGCACTACCTTCAAGGTACAATGTTTGAACCATTGGGTGCACATAATGAAACTTTACACTGCTCTAACTGGTGTAATGTACAATAAGTGAAGATTGGGCACCAGACAGCGCAAATATAGCCATGAAACCTCCAATACTATATTGGCGAGTGTTTCAGTTTCATTGTCCAACCCCTGTATATATATATATATATATATATATATATATATATATATATATATATATATGTATTATGGTCAATGACAATAATAGCATATATCTACAGATATGAAGGATTGCTGTGTGCCTCTAATCTGCCATTTTGACTCCTCTTAGCCAGTGAACATACAGACAATATACTACACATCCCCATGGAGCTACAGTAACTACCCTAGTCAGCCATTTTGGCTCTGTTTTCATTAAATTACACCCAATACATGAGCACGGTGAGCTCTACTCCGCCATGACGGCTCTGTTTCCTGCTAGCACAAGAGCTTGTGCAGAAAGGTGAATGGTAATCCTGCTGCTCTGTGAAGTGTGAAGCATGACTACGCCAACTGACTCCTCAAACAGCGGTGCGCTGGGGTGATGGAGGCCGTGTGGTCTTTAGCACCATTTTTTGTTCCTCTCAGCCCAACAAGTGAACGTCTCACACCTGCATCCTGAATATTAACACTACTCACAGAAGATACGGCGGGCGTTATGAAGAGAAATACCTCCGAGAGCGATTTAACCCGACTCTGGCTGAAAGAGCTCATTGAGCCCAGCGATGCCTCTCAACACGACCGTTTAATAAGCTGTAATATTGAATTAATCACCTGAAACACTTAAAACAGGACAAAAAAGGCTTAAGAAATGATGGAACATGCTGATGGCTCTTTTACGACGGGATCGGTCTGAGTTACTGGTGAGAGGGATGAATCGTTTGAGGTTTCAGCGAATACTATTCCCTAAAGACAGATAAATGCAAGTTTCACAGGAATACACACACACACAAATAAACACACACACATACAAATAAAGCACCCAAAAACAGTTTCAAAGCCTAATGCCAAACAGATACATTTGTTTTCCACAATGCCAAATAAGAATAGGGTTTTATGCCAAACTACCCCCAAATATGATGACTCATATTCTA
This sequence comes from Cirrhinus mrigala, assembly GCA_036247105.1. NCBI lineage: Eukaryota > Metazoa > Chordata > Actinopteri > Cypriniformes > Cyprinidae > Cirrhinus > Cirrhinus mrigala. Next base: position 9,309,672 of record CM070029.1, on the reverse strand, counting down.
AAAATATAAAGGCACCTATAATTTTTCATATATAATGAAAGACCTATTTACACTGTGTGAAAAAATAAAGTGTCATATTATTAAAATAAATAAAATAAAATCCCAAAGTGTCATGAAACTAGTAGTTTATATGAATATATAAATAAAAAGTGCCATATTAAAATAAAATAAAATACATTAAAATAATCACAGAGTGTCATGAAACTATTGGTTTATATAAAATACGGAAATATAACTTTCAAGTGTCATATTACTAAAATAAAATAAAATAAAATAGAATAAAAAAAAAAAAAAAATATAAAAATATATATATATATATATATATATATATATATATATATATATATATATATATATATATATAAATAAATAAAATAAATAAAATAAAATAGCAGAGTGACATAAAACTAGTGGCTTTTATGTCACTCTGAACAATAAAATAAAGAATAAAGTAAAGAAATAAAATAAAAAAATAAAATAAAATCCCAAAGTGTCATAAAATAAAATAAAAATAAATTAAATTAAATTAAATAAAATCCCAAAGTGTCATAAAGTAAAATAAAATAAAATTAAACTAAATAAAATTAAATTAAATAAAATTAAATTAAATTTCCCGGACACCAGTTTGAAAACCTCTGATCCATATACTGTAACCAGTCAAAAACAAGAACATTTTGTCCCTCAGTTTGCAAAACAGTCTAAAGAAATGCATTTACAATGAAAGTACATGGAAGAAATATAAACACATAAATGTATTTTTGTATTTTTGTTTGCTGAGAAACTGAGAAAATGAGTCAAAAACATTCTTTTGTGACAAATGACAGCATCCCACATATGCTATTAGAGTTTAACTTATATTTAACTTAAAATATAGTTTAAAGTGTATTTACAGTGTATGAGTGAAAAAAGCAGAGTCTTTGTAAGTCTATATTCCCTCTGTTAATTCATTGTCACCATGTCTGGGTAATGCAAGGGCCTGGGACTCAAGTCACAAAGTTGATAAAATGCCGGGCCCACTTCTACATCCCTGGTGAGCGTGACAGAATGTGTTCGAAGACACAATGTGCTGACTCAACAAGTCTCCTTTCCATTCTCCTCTTTTTTTCTCTCATCTGCCACTACACGTGCCGCCCAGTGGGGCTGACCCAGTGTGCAGCGCGTGTACCGATATGATGTGAACCTGTCAGCCCGCTGTGCATTAAACCACCTCTCTCATTACCGGCCCTTCCCTCCTGCCACACCCGACCCCATCCCGCTGCCCACACGTCACCCCAGAGGGGATATCAACCCTCTAGAACGGATGCTAAAAAAAGCCTGGGGATGTAAGCAACCAGCTTGGTCATCCATCTCAGAGCAGAGACAGAATTTTCTCCTTCTCTTCTCCTTTAGAGACCATTTTTCTCTTTTTCTTATTTTCGTTCACTTTATTACAGGGTTGGGCAGTATGATAGTATAGTGTTTGAAGCAAGAAATGTTTCAACTGTTGGAGTTTGTGCTATGCTGAATATCAGTTGGGCAATTAAAAAAATCTCAAAATAATATAATAGTCATTACATTTATACATAAATTACATTTATGCATATTAATTATATATACATAAAACATTTTATATTTGTAGAAAATATTACATATTTACATTAAAAAATCACTAATAATTATTAAAATAATCATATATTAAGCTACTCAGCAAAAAGTGCTAAAAACTAACTGTTAATGTAATTTGGTGTGTTAATAAAGCATTAAACTGATTTACTTAAGTGATTTTTTTCAACTCAACCAATACTATTTATAATGTACCGCTATTTCACGACGTTGTTTCTCTTTTACTACATAATGTGAAGCAGAATTAGTACTATATTATATAAAATTTAAATAAATAACTAAGTATATATATATTGTATATTAAGCTACTCAGCAAAACATGCTAAAAAAATAACGTAAAAACTGTTCATGTAATTTGGTGCATTAATAAATCTTTAAACTATTAAAATGATTATTTTGTTATTTTTTTGTTTTGTTTTGTTTAAACAACAGCCTCAACTCATCCAATAATATTTATAATATATCACCATTTCAAGACTGTTTTTCTTTTACTACATAATGTGAAGCAGAATTACTACTATCTTATATAATTAAAAAAAAAAAAAAACCTGTGGAGCTACATCCTATTTTCATCTCAGAGAAAAACAAATAAATAAATAAATAAATAAATAAATAAATAAATAAATAAATAAAGTGTCATATTATTAAATTAAACTAAAATTAAATTAAATTAAAGTAAATAAGTCACAGGCATGTAATATATATATATATATATATATATATATATATATATATATATATATATATATATATATATATATATATATATATATATATAAAACATGCCATATTATTAATACAATAAATCAAATTAAATAGAAATCTCACTAATAATTATTAAAATAATTGTATATTAAGTTACTTAGCAAAACAAATTAAAAAAATTTACCAAAAAAAAACTAACTAACTGTAATTTGGTGCATTAATAAAGAATTAAACTTAATAATTTATTATTTTAAGTTTAAAGTTCATTTTTTTTAATATACAACAGCCTCAGCTCATCCAGTAACATTTATAATGTATCACTATTTTTTTTTTTTTTTTTCATTTTGCTACATAATGTAAAGCAGAATTACTACTATATTATGTAAAATAGATTGAATTTTTTTGGTTTAAATTTCCATTAAAAAAAAAAAAAATCCTATGGAACTATAACCAATTTTCCAATTGGGTCCAAAAAAAAACAACAAAAAAAAAAACAGAAATATGAGAATAAAGTGACACTCTGAGCCAAACTATGAGAGACAAAGTCAAATAAATAAAGTTTTTAATAATGTCACACTGTAAGATATAAAGCTGCAATTGTGAAAAATAATGTTGCAAAACAAGAACTTCAGCCTCAAGTCATGAAATTTAAGTCATATTGTGAGACTTAAAGCCGCAATTACAAGAACTAAAGTCGCTACTGAATAATAGTCACAATTATGTTTTTCCTCTGAGGCAAAAGGCGTGTTTTCCATAATACTGTGATGTATAGGGTTACTGTGATATAAAATGACTCACACCGCCCACCTCTAGTCTGCAATGCATCCCATGGGAAGTGTTGTGTGTATTGATATTATATGAGCAGGGTCTCTCTCCATCTCTCTCTCTCTCTTCATTATGCCGTGGAGAGAGAGTGACCTTGTTCTCACTCCTTCAGCTGTCCCTCCATCACTCTCTCCTACACTGACACAGCTACTCTACTCTCTTCCCATTGCTCTCTTTCATTAGAGCATGCTGTCACGTTCTCTCCGTCCTACAGCTGTTATGGATGGAAGAAAGACGACGAGAGGGGAAAGCATATACATGTATATATTCAGACCTGTCTCTCCGACATGACGTAGATGTAGCTGTTGTCTAGGGAAAAGGCCATGTCTCTGAGAATAGGGCTTCCGTCTTTGATGACCGGCAGAATTTCATACTGGACGCCACCTTGAGGAGGACCGTCAACACGAATCTGAAACAGAAAGAAGAAAACATACGACCATGAGCAGAACTGTAATTTACAATGTCTTACATAATATATATTATATATTCATATACCCCAATATATATATTGTTATATTCTATAATATACATACATGTATACCATACCATACCAACCATACACATATATAAAACATTCATTATATACTCACACATATAAATCATATACATAAATCATATGTGACCCTGGACCACAAAACCAGTCTTAAGTCGCTGGGGTATACTTGTAACAATAGCCAAAAATACATTGTATGGGTCAAAATTATTGATTTTGTTTTATGCCAAAAATCATTAGGATATTAAGTAAAGATCATGTTCCAAGCAGATATTTTGTACATTCCTACTGTAAATATATCAAAACTTATTTTTTGATTCGTAATATGCATTGCTAAGAACTTTATTTGGACAACTTTAAAGGCGATTTTCTCAATATTTTTTATTTTTTTTTCACCCTAAAATTTGTATCTCGGCCAAATATTGTTCTATCATAGCAAAACACACATCAATGAAAAAACTTATTTATTCAGCTTTCAGATGATGTATAAATCTTAATTTGGAAAAGTTGACCCATATGACTGATTTTGTGGTCCAGGGTCACACACACATATATATATATATATATATATATATATATATATATATATATATATATATATATATATAGATATAGATAGATAGATACACACATTAAGATACAACTGTTATATATTGAATTAAATTATTTTATAAAAATTCATTGTAAACTATAAGTAAATGTTTCATGATATATAATTTGTTTATATAATTTGTATGATTTTTATATAGTATAATTTTATATTCTGTAATAAACTGAAATAAATTATTTTATAAAAATACATTGTATACCATATATCTCACATATATATGTGTATGTATGCATGTATGTGTGTGTATATTTCATAATACAAATTTTTACAAAATATAATTAGATTATATATACATATATTAAGATTTTTTATAGTATAATATTCTATTATAAATTAAAATAAATTAATATACATTGTATACTATATATATATATATATATATATATATATATATATATATATATATTTCATAATACAAAATTTTACAAAATATAATTAGATTATATATACATATATTACTATTTTCTATAGTATAATATTCTATAATAAATTAAAATAAATAAATATATATAAATATATATAAATATATACCATATATAACAAGTGTTTTATATGAAAATAAACTCAATTAAAATACATTTGATAAAATATATAAATATATATATAGTACAATTGTATATAAATTTTATATATTTCTATATATTGTAAAATACACATAGTATGTTACATACAAACATACAATGCACAATTTTACGATATATAATTATATAATTTGGTGTGTGTGTATATATATATATATATATATATATATATATATATATATATATATAGAATAACAACTACCTACATAATGTAAAATTTTATAATTTATAATATTTTTAGATTTTTATGTATTATGTACATACACCCTTTACTACAAACTAAAACTAATTAATATTATTAGTTATAATATTTTGTATATTAGCATAATGTAATATTTCATACATTATAGATTACAATCACTCAGTAACATTATAGTATTTTTAATTTAATAAATACAATATATTATTTATGCTATATTTTTATAATCTATACCATTTCAGATTTTTTTTTTTTAAACTTTGAACATTATCACAGTGACTAAAAGGGTTTTGATCAGGTTGAAGGTCATTTCAGAGCAATAAAATCAGATGAAATACTAATAGATGTCACAGGTTTCACATTAAACCGTCTCCTCCCACTGCTTTCACCCACCCCAAAAGACAATTAAAAGCCCAGGACACATTGCGGCTGTCCTGCATGGACTGTCTATGTCTGACTGAGGTCAGTTCTAGGTCATGTGTCTGTCTAGTAGTGCTTCACAATAGAGGATGACTGTGGATGAGCCAAACAGAGACCCAGGAGAGCAAAGATCACTGAGCTAAACCAATAAGTTCAAAGGCAAAAGCAAAAAAACAGGAATCCTGTCCAATCTACATCAAAATATTAACAATTTGTCTTCCCCCACAATATTTCTCAACACAATCCTGGCCCAAAGCACGGGAGGGAAAAAAAAAAAAAACTCATGTCCACAGTACACCAAAGCCCTGTTCGAGCATTAGTCCACTCCAACGAATGTAAAAACCATCTGTGAGCGGCAGACTCCCAATCCACTAAACTGACATTTACAGCGCACTGACGTCCTGCCGTAACGTTAAACGTGTTCATACATAAAACATGTCAGCCAGTCAACAGGACCCGCCTCCTCTTGTTCGGTCGAGTGTGACCCTGATACGACCTGCTGCGCGCACCGCAGGGACCTTATGTCACGGAGAACTGTGTGTCCAGTAGTCCGCAGAGGGCACTTTGAAGAACATACTTCATTTGCAGGCAGGAAGTGGCTCTGGCATGCTGGTTGTAGAGTTAAATGTTGTGTTCACTGGTCCTACGAGGGACTATAAAGCAATCAGACATGAATACCGCAGTAGGTTGTGTGGATGGAACTGTAAAAGTGATGGAGGCACGCAAAGCTTTAAAGACCAAGGATCCTTTGGTGGATAGAGAAACGGAGCAGTGACCCCCTGTTAGACTTTACGCACTGTGTAATATTGCTAAGCCAGATAATTCATACAAACACATTATTTGTCATTTATTTAATTATGTATGTACAGTCGAGGTCAAAAGTTTACATACACCTTGCAAAATCTGCAAAATGTTAATTATTTTACCAAAATAAGAAGGATCATACAAAATGCATGTTATTTTTTATTTAATACTGACCTGATAAGATATTTCATCAAGACGTTTACATATAGTCTACAAGAGAAAATTTATTAATAAAGTTAAATTAGTTAAATTTATAAAAATGTTCCCTGTTCAAAAGTTTACATACACTTGATTCTTAATACTGTGTTGTTACCTGAATGCTCCACAGCTGTGTTTTTTTGTTTAGTAATAGTTGTTCATGAGTTTCCTGTTTGTCCTGAACAGTTAAACTGCCTGCTGTTCTTCAGAAAAACCCTTCAGGCCACACAAATTCTTTGGTTTTTTAGCATCTTTGTGTTTTTGAACCCTTTCCAACAATGACTGTATGATTTTGAGATCCATCTTTTCACACTGAGGACAACCGAGGGTCTCATATGCAACTATTACAGAAGGTTTAAACGCTCACTGATGCTCTAGAAGGAAAAACCATGCATTAAGAGACGAGGGTAAAAACTTTTGAACAGAATCAAGATGCATACATTTTTCTCATTTTGCCTAAACATTATATATATATATATATATATATATATATATATATATATATATATATATATATATATATATATATATATATATATATATATATATATATATATATATATATATATATATATATACATATATGTATATATTTTTTTTTATTTAGTACTGCCCTTCAGAAGCTAAAGAAGATACTTGCATGTGTCCCAGAAGGAAAAAACAAGTAAAATTTAGCCTGATCTTCCAATTCAAAAAGTTTTCACCCACCGGCTCTTAATGCATATATACAGTACATATAAATAATAATATACATACAGAATTAATTTTTAATTATTTGCTTTTAATTACTTTTTAATTGAGACTTTTTACTATGGGACGAAAATGTATAATATATATTAAAAGTAAAAACCTGTTTGTTTTTACTTTATGTTTTAGCACTTTTTTAAAATTAGGAATAATATATACATACACTTTCATTTTTCCCCAAAAAATAGTTTAAAATCAATAATTAGCAGACTCCCTGCTCTAAGTGGTACATGTACAATGTCTTCAGCTACACTCATCCATTCATTTCTCAAAATGCCTTTGGAAATGCATTCTGTCTTATAGTTTCTCTTTCTCCCGACCACTGATCTGTCGATCACCTGGCTTGAGTCTCGTTCCGTCCAAGGCTTGTCTTCTCCTTACAAGCTTCTGCAACATTTGCTCATTACTTTTTCATTATTGGCACATTCTCTCTCTCTTTCCTCCCTCGGTCCCGTATGTACATTATAGATGGCTGCCGTCCCTTTGGCTGCAGTGTAAGTGCAGCTGTCTTTCCCATTCAGAGATGCTCTGACAGCAGAGCCCACGCAGAACTACACCCAACAAATCACACAGCATTCTGTGTGCATCACCCATTTTAAAAAAGTATGTGCATTTTACATGTGCTTACGTATCATATTTTCATGTCGATCAGCACTTAGATCACATATACATATATTACTATGTTTCTTTCGAATATTTAATTTTGCATATTCATTGGCACTCTACAGTATATACGAGTAGCTCTTTGTATACATATTGTTTTATGTGTTTTTGTGCCTGTGTTTGTATTTGTATAAGGGACTTCTGAGGCCGCCGGTCCCTTCCAGCTACACGCTCATGCCAAGAGGACGCTTTTGATGTGAGAATGTAAGCGTGCTACAAAAAAGTGCTTGAAGAGAAACCAGACTCGCATTGAAATTCTCGTGCTGTTTAACATGATAACATACTGCAAAACACTCGCTCCCACACTGTGCATGAGCACTTTATACGCGAATACGTGCAGCCACATCTGAAAGAACCTTTAGGGTACCTCGCTTTGAATAGATCCCATTTCAGATTATTCATGTTAACTAAACTCTTCTTGTTCTGGAAACGCACTGAATACAAATCAAACATTTCGAATGCTCACATCCACATAACCCTCCTACAACCAGAGGGATACTCGACTCTGTTTACCTCTAAAAGAATTATTAAAGTGCAATTCAATCTTCCTTTAAAGTAATTACATGACAGAGACGGCAGGCATAAGAGAAGAACAGTACGAGGGTAATTTAATTCCAACACAAAGCACTGAAACATAAACCTGCTCAAAGATATTCAGTAACAATATTTACTCTCTTCTCTATTTTTATCCATAACCTCTAAACCACATTAAGCATGAGCGTTCAAAGCAGAACGAGGACCAGAAAAAAAAAATCTGAATGCGTTTCCCATATGTATTTTTCTTTTTTTTTTTCCACTATAAAAAAGCTTTGAAAAGCACAGACCTCAAGAATATCGCTTCCAATCGCTGGGGGACTCGTACACAATGGATGTCCTTGTTTAAATGTGTGTGCATGGGAGCATGAGGGAGTCACAGACAGAACTCAGACTGACAGAGCAATCTGTCCCGTGGCCTATCTCAGATCTTCCGTAATCCATTTTAAATGTGTAGGCTCATGCAGTATGTTGAGACACACAGACAGAGAGAGAGAGACTCTGCCACCTGAACACACTGAATCCAATTACACTAAAGGGGATTCCTCAAAATTGTCTGCTCTCACAGGTCAAATGCCAGCGCTTATCCGGTAAGCAAGAGGGTAATGCTAACTGAAAGGGTTAACTGTTAAAAAAAGGCCAACCCGACTCTCAACTTTTCCCCACATGAGACGAGATGTTTAAACTTTTTTAAAGAAATTCTCAATGATAAAATATATAGGGAAAATAGTGTTTTAATTAACTGAAAAAGACAAAATACAAAAAAAAAAAGTTAATGAATTTTATGCAGTAATAAACAACATTCAAACATGAGCTTCATGATTCTGAATAACTTGAGAATCCCAGTTGTTTTTAATAAATTGGAGACCATTAATTCTCTCACGATTCTGAAGAAAAAAGATGAGAAAACTTAACAAAATAACGTACTAGTGGTTCTGACAAAATGTTCATTGCTCAGTTGCTTTTTAAAAACATATATTAATTAAAAAAAAATAATTAATCAATACAATGAAGGAGTCAGTGTCTCAATTCATTAAGACTTGTTTTACTATTAGAATCCCTTGAATGAATGATTCAGTGACATACTTTTTTTAAACGGGCAGTTGTCGCCACCTCCTGGCGGAAGAGGATAAGCGTTACAATACATACAAGTGGTAAGGTACTTTCGTTTTGATCGCTACTGTAGACAACACGTGTTTATACCCAAACTATAAACTTTTATTCCAGTACTTCTGTTATTTAAATGTCTGTAACACAGAAATAATGATTATAACGTGGTTGAAAAGACTATTTTTGTTGCTCTTTTTGGATCAGTAAGTTAGGAGTATGAATGCGGATTTCAATGTCTGCAACACTTGTTTCACTTCGTAAACGTTAATGGAGCCTGAGCAGCCCCTGTTTTGTCGCTGCCCATATCAGTGAATGACAGCCTTCACATAGGAAGTAATTATGGTTCACCCTCTGATTCATTAAAGGAACACTTTTTTTGAGAATAGGCTCATTTTCCAACTCCCCTAAAGTTAAACAGTTGAGTTTTACCGTTTTCGAATCCATTCAGCCGATCTCCGGGTCTGGCGGTAACACTTTTAGCATAGCTTAGCATAAATCATTGAATCTGATTAGACCGTTAGCATCTCGCTCAAAAATGACCAGAGTTTCAATATTTTTCCTATTTAAAACTTGACTCTTCTGTAGTTACATCGTGCACAAAGACAGATGAAAAATTAAAAGTTGCGATTTTCTAGGTCGATATGGCTAGGAACTATACTCTCATTTCAGCGTAATAATCAAGGAACTTTGCTGCCATACCATGGGTGCACCAGGCGCAATGATATCAGCCTAGAAAATAGCAACTTTTCATTTTCCGTCTTAGTACACGATGTAACTACGGAGGAGTCGAGTTTTAGATAGGAAAAATATCGTCATTATATATGGACATTTTTGAGCGAGATGCTATCGGTCTAATCAGATTCAATGATCTATGCTAAGCTATGCTAAAAGTGCTACCGCCAGACTCGGAGATCGTCTGAATGGATTCGAAAACGGTAAAACTCAACTGTTCAACTCTAAGGGAGTTGGACAATGAGCCTATTTTCAAAAAAAAAGTGGAGTGTTCCTTTAACATGGGCAGCGACAAAACGTGCTTCTCATGCTCCACTTAAACTCGCGATGTGAAACAGTCTAATAGACATAGCTAAATCGTTGTCATTCAGGAATAAGATTGCGTGGGTGTTTGAATCGAGGTCTCCATCTTTTAAGGATTAATCGTGCAGCTCTAATGTTAAAAATGTTTTGCAAAGATATGTCACGAGATCTCGTCACATCCCTAACAGATAGATAGAATTCAAAATGAACAACAGAACGATAGACAGAATTAACTGAACGAACGACAGAATGATAGAACGACAGAACGAGAACAATAGATAAAAAGATGGATAGTAGACAAAAATGAACAACAGAACGATAGAATTAACTGAACGAACAACAGAACGATAGAACATAACGAGAGAACGATAGATAGATAGATAGAATACGAAATGAACAATAGAACGATAGATAGCATTAACTGAACGAACAACAGAACGATAGATAGAATGACAGAAAGATAGTAAACAAAATGAACAACAGAACAATATAATTAACTGAACGAACAATAGAACAAGAGATAGATAGATAGATAAATAGATAGAATGATAGAACAAGATAGACAGATAGATAGATAGATAGATAGATAGATAGATAGATAGATAGACAGAACGATAGAACAAGATAGATAGATAGATAGATAGATAGATAGATAGATAACCACCAATAGCGGCAGGAATAGTGCATAAGGACTGTCAGTTCTTTCTCTTCCCGTATATTGGGTGAGATGTGGAGGGATATTTCAGGTCCGTTGGACGCAGCAGTATTTCTCTCTCACTCTCTCTCTCTTTCTGCTCTTGGAGAGATTTTTCTGAGCCCCAGTCCGCCTGGATAACACATCTAATCCATCACCTGTGTCAGCTTGAAGAATTCTGGTGTCAGCAAGCCCTCTCTCCCTCTCTCTCTCTCGCTCTCTCTCTCCCTGTCTTCTGATGGTTTCTATCAGTGGAAAACAGGCTCTTTTGTTCTCGCTCCTGTAGTACAACACTATCTCCCATAACGCATGTGTTACAGCAACAGACTGCTCGGCCCGTGTGTCACTTTCCATCCAGATGCATTTGAGCACTTAAGCAGATCTCAACCTCTCAGGGACAGAGAGAGAAAGCGAGAGAACGGGAGCGAGTGGACACTTTCATTCCGACTGTCAGGTTTAACTATTTGCAGGGCTCCAAATTCATTTAAATAATTATTTGAAATAATATGAGTTACTTGGAACTAAACACAAGGAAAATCAGGGAATGTTTCATTAGTATGTTTAACATACAGTACAGTCAAATGTGAAGTTCATTATGCAAATAACACCCTGAATATATGCAGTCATGTGATATGCTATATATACACATGCAAAACAAATGCGCATGCAGCACCTAATCATAATATCATACAAGAACTAGACTTTGCTTCATAATGTGTGAATATTTCTTTAACGAGTTTTCACTGTTACCAACCAGCTTACTGAGTCCCATTACTGTTGTCGCCAACTTCCAACTTATGCTTTTCATTAAAAACACTCCAATAAAGCACTAAAAGGAAGCTATACTCAAATAAAAAGTTTAAGAATGTGTCATTAAAAACATTCATAATGTCAACCACTATTCATATCTATGTTGGTTACAGCCCTGCTTAGATTTCTCCAAAAACTAAATGATTGGCATTTTCCATTTCCCAATTCTGTCAGCCTTTATAGATAATCCAACCACAAGCAATTAAAGACTACCAGTATCTAACAAGCTGAGGACAAACTAGTCATGTATGTCATCAGAAATCCCTCAGCAGTGACCTGTGGTCACATCAACACCATAAAAATGACTAGGTCAATTTAATTACATGAATGTTTGCCATTGAGACGAAACAGATATGCCTGGACGAATTTTAATGAACATCATGTCTAGATAAACTTCCTAGAAATTTCACTCCTTTGATATTACCCAAGTTTAAAACCCACACAACTTCAGTTGTCAGTTTTTTTCTTGCCGTTACAGAAACCAGATCTGAATAAAAAGGGGTTGTGGAGAAACATGATCAAAAATATCTCTAATTACCCAAAAATGCCAACACTCAGCCTCGTTGCTACGGCCAGCCGGCTATATTTAGAAAAGTCTTAAAATGACAGAACCACCGCCAGACTGGTGGATTGTATCCAAGTGAGCTCATTGAAAACGAGTTTGAGGTAAAACTAATGTTGAACCAGTGGTTATATGGTGTTTTTCTGCGCTTAATTGGCCCAAACTGTTCTGCATTACAATTTATTATGCAGCTGAATTCCTCGTTGAGGTTTCCTCTCTCACAGACACGATGTAAGTTCAGAGACCTTACAAGATTAACAAGAATCTTTGCTGTCCATGACAAAAATTAGCTTAGAATGAGACTAATAGTGTTTAGACTTTTGTTTCAGCCTCTGTTATGGATTCTGCCATACTCTCAATGGCTTCATCCATGTAGTGAAGCTACGGTACTTTTTCCAGTGCTGTGGAGAGCTGGCAGAATATTTACTATAGCATAAGATTGGGTGTCCCATTAATTGCGTGCGGAGGAGAAAAATAGTGTAAACATGTATTACACGGCCCCTCTCATTTGCACCATGACAGCAAGACCCATAAAAGGAGTATCAAAGCAGCATAAAAACAGCATGTTAAAATAAACCACCGACAAATTAGTAAGCACCTTTAAAAACCAATACTCAGCAGTGATTGTGCACATAATATGTTTTAAAGGAGAAGTTCACTTCCAGAATGAAAATTTCCAAATAATTTACCTCAGTGTCATCCATTTATGACTTTCTTTCTTTAGTCGAAAAGAAATAAAGGTTTTTGAGGAAAACATTCCAGGACTTTTCTCCATACAGTGGAGCTCAATGGGGATCAGCGGACTGAAGATCCAAATTGCAGTTTCAATACAGCTTCAAAGGTAAGTTTCTAAGAAAAATACAAATCTATATACTTTTTAAACATAAATGATCGTCTTGCACTAGCTCGACAGCTCGCATTACGTAATGTACGTTACCAGTCAAAAGTTTTTGAACATTAAGATTTTTGCTGTTTTTTTTAAAGAAGTCTCTTCTGCTCACCAAGCCTGCATTTATTTCATCTGAAGTACAGCAAAAACAGTAAAATTTTGAAATATTTTTACTATTTAAAATAACTGTTTTCTATTTGAATATATTTTAAAATGTAATTTATTCTTGTGATCAAAGCTAAATATTCACAAGATCCTGCAGATTTTTTTTTTTTTTTTTTGGGAAAGAAATGATAGAAATTAATACTTTTATTTAGCAAGGATGCTTTAAATTGATCAAAAGTGATGATGAAGACATTTATAATGTTACAAATGATTTCTATTTCAGATAAATACTGTTCTTCTGAACTTTCTATTCATCAAAGAAACCTGAAAAAAATCTACCCAGCTGTTTTCAACATAATAATAATAATAATACTTTTTTGAGCAGCAAATCAGAATATTAGAATGATTTCTGAAGGATCATGTGACTGGAGTAATGATGCTAAAAATTCAGCTTTGATATCAGAAATAAATTACATTTTAAAATATATTCAAATAGAAAACAGTTATTTAAAATAGTAAAAACATTTAAAAAATGCACCGAGAATGGTACTAGTGATGATGATGTGGGCGAGTAGCTCGCAGAGTGCTCGTGTAGTGGGATCGTCGATCAGGTGCGATCTCAGTGTGAAAGCCGAATACTCAACCACCAGACACACAGTTTCTCATAGAAAGACGCATTGAAACTGCAATTTGGACCTTCAACCCGTCGGTTCTCACTGAAGTTCACTATATGGAGAAAAATCCTGGAATGTTCTCCTGAAAAACTGACAAATTACATGGGGGTGAGTAAACGATCAGGAATTCACTTCATTCTGGAAGTGAACTCCTTTAAAATATAAAGAGTAACCATTTAAGATCATCTAAATATTAATAATATACAACAACTACATAAAGCATTAGGCATCAAAATCAGAACCTGCCAAATGAGTGAGATAAATCTCAAATCTCAGTTGGGATCAGGTGAAAAAAAAACAGAAAGCCAAATCTCAGTGGGGCGCTCGGCATCAGAAGTGATCAGAGAAACCAAAACGACCCTGAGCGACAACACAATTATTAGTGACAGCCGAGCTGCTTAGAAGCGCTGCGGTGAATTTAGTATCTATAGGTGCATAATTACGCACACTCTATCAAAGCAACTTCAAAAACGTTTGTTGTATCGCCAAATCATTTGCTTGAGCATAATGCATCTCTCTGGCTCGCTCTCTTATCATTTAAGCGCTGAAAGTGAATGAAATCTAAAGTTGCAGTGTGAAAGGAAAACAGAAAAGGAAACAGTTCAAATTTCTCCCCTAGAGAACAATCATATTGTATTGCAAGTTAGCAGGCTGTAATTTGACAAAGTGAACAAAGAGTGCAGTGAAATTGAACTGAGTGCATGCTCTTTTTTTATTTAAAAAAAAAAAGAAAATAATAATAATAACTGAGACGGGTGCCAGATTCATTCAGATCAGACACAATCAAACCCTCATTTATCCTCCTAGTAGTCTCAGTCTTAAATGACACGACCAATGCAATGGTCAGACGTCTGTCTCTTCCTGTCTAAGTGGGAGGATCTTGGCCAGAATAAGCTGCAATGAGGACGAGACTTTATGGCGCAAATCTAAAGTCTTGCCAGGCGAGACTATCATCCTGGTAATTAAGCATTTCTGCTTCTAGAGGCCAGAAATGCAGCTTGTCTGAGGTTGTTGGATGATGTTTGTTGCTTAATGAACTTCATACTAACTTCATTAAACATGCATTAGAAAGAGCATCCACTGATACTTGCACCGCTACACCTTATTAGCCAAAAAATTTCATGCAGATTTTATTTACTAAGTGCATTTCTAGGATTTTGTTTTGTTTTTTAAATGCATTCTTCTTCTTCCTTTTGTTTCTACACAGATGTAGTTCATTGTCTTTCATCGTCTTGGGAGTAATATTCTCTCAGCCTTTGTCCTTTGATAAGGTCAGTCTATTTTTCTCTCTCTCTCGATACAATACAAGTAACCAGGGACCTTATCTGTTCTTCCTTTTCTTTCTCATGATGCGTGGTTCACAATGGCCATCTATTTGTCTCTCTCGGGGCCTCCAGATGTTTACAGACGCCTAATTGTTGCCGGATTCTGTTTGCAATTCAAAAGCATACAAACCATCAATTATTTATTTTATTTTATTTTATTTTATTTTATATTCATCAAAAACAATTATTTTCTAAAAAAAAAAAAAAAAAAAAAAATTGTATATATATTATTATATATATATATATATATATATATATATATATATATATATATATATATATATAGGTTAAAATGCATGTTTTTTAAGTGCTATCTGCATGCTTTTAATTAAGGAAATAAAATATAAAAAATAATATTTTATTCAATTTTAATTTTAATCCAAAGCAAACAAAAAATTTCCTAAAGAAAAAAAAAGCATTTTCCTTTAAGTGTCATTTGTATGCTTTTGAAATAAAATAAAATATAAATATAATAAAGAAATATATAACATAAAATAAGTAACATTTTATTTTATCAATTTATTTATCAATGCATTTATTTTTTCAAAAGCACACATTTTATAAAAAACAATTAAAAATGCATGATTTAAAGTGTCATCTGTATGCTTTTGATTAATAAAATAAAATAAAAATCATGCATGCTTCTTGAAGTGTCATTTTGTATGATTTGAAATAAAATAAAATGCAATCAAAAAAATAAAAATATATTTTATTGTCTTATTTTATTTGTTTATTTGATCAAAAACGCTAATTTTTCTAAAAACAATTATTAAACAATTAAAATGCACATGATTTAAAGTGTTATCTGTATTCTAAGGAAACAAATTATGCATTTTCCTTGAAGTGTCATTCATACGCTTTTGAAATAAAATAAATATAAAATAAAATAATAAATAAAATAAAATTATACTGTATTTTGTTTTATTTTATCTATCAAAATCAATAATTTTCTAAAAACCTATTAAAAACACATGTGAATTAAAGTGTCATTTGTATGCTTTTGATTAAAAAAATAAAATATAAAAAACATGTCATTTTAATTTTAACAAAAGCAAACAAATACTTTTCTAAAGAAAAAAACAATGCATTTTCCTTGAGATGTCATTTGCATGCTTTTGAAATAAAATAAAATATTAATATAAAAAAATAACATAAGTAAAAAAAAATAGTTTATCAATTTATTTTATCAAAAGCACACATTTTCTAAAAAAAAATAAATAAATAAAAATGCATGTGTTTTTTTAAAGTGCTATCTGTATGCTTTTGATTAATAAAATAAAATATAAAAAATAATATTTTATTTAATTTTAATTTTAATTAAAAGCAAACAAATACTTTTCTAAAGAAACAAAAAAATCAATTTTCCTTGAAGTGTCATTTGCATGCTTTTGAAATAAAATAAAATAAAATATAAATATAATAAAAAAAAAAATACATAACATAAAATAATTAACATTTTATTTTATTTTATCAATCTGTTTTATTTATTTTATCAAAAGCACACGTTTTCTAAAAAAAAATAAATAAATAAAAATTCATACATAAATGCATAAAAATAAAATAAAATAAAATAAAATAAAATAAAATAATAAAAGGTTATTTTAATAGAACCCAATCAGAATCAAGCATTGTAGAAAGCTGCATGATAATTTACCATATTTAACTTACTTTGCACTGCTTTGGTGGTTTAATTGAAGTAAATTCTAAATTATTCAACTGAGAGAGCGATTGCGGAAGAGAGAGAAAGCTGTGATGATAATAAATCAACTTCTGGTCTACCTTCGAGGCAACTGTCTAAAGGCTTTTGATTAAAGCTCACACTAATCACTCGACACCACCATTCTACATCTATACACAGACATGACAGAGAGAGAAACTGAGGTATAAAGCATGTAAAGAAAGCAGGACAGAGGAAATGAGGATAGCAGAAAAAGAGAAAAAGACCAACAAAGTGCTGAGAGACTAAGCGCAGCTTTGTTTTTGCTGGAAGCAGTGTATGAGCAGAAGTTATGTGTGAAAACGTACGTGTGTGTGTGTGTGTGTGAGAGAGACAGGGTTCTTCTTATCAGATGACCTGTTTGGCTTTCCCTACGGACCTGCAGTAGCTTATCTGGCCCCTCATGCCTCAAATGCGCTGTTTTCATTCAAAGCAATATCTGCTTTATACTGTCCTACTAGGACTGACCACTCGTTCGATGGCCCTCCTGGGTGTAGAGAGCGATAAGGGTCACGTGACCCGCTGTAGTCGGAGATGAGGGCCATGTGACCTGCTGAGCATGCTTGTTTTCATGGCCGTAGCAAAACAGGCCACAACCCTAATGCCCAGGATCGGCCGCCACCATCGCGGTAACCATGGCAACACGTCCCGCGGGATACAGGGGGTATTACGGCGGTAAGCCCTAACGCTGACCCACTCAGAGAGCACGTACAACCTCTCAAATCACACACAATGTAGCACACATTCTCGTTTTGCACAGTGCATACGTCCTGTGAACAGCTTTACGGTGAGTCTCGTGAGATGTGTGCTAATTGATCACACATGCACGTATGACAGCTTTCCACAACATATGTGCATAAACACATGCACATATGTTTGACACACTTTCAGAAATTAAGATGGTGTGGGTGTGGGCATTTGTTAGAGGGACACTGGAATAGTTTATCTATATTGTGTTAAAAGACACATTTTCAAATTTGCACTTTTCTTTATCACTTTTCAGTGCCACGCAAAAGAATCACATATTCAGATTCACAAACAAATGACTCTTATGAGCATGTTCTTTTTGGTATATCGAAAACATACCAGTGCAGTCAGATTCTTGAGCAAATGATTCTTATGAACTGGCTCTTTTTATTGAATCAAAAACAGTGTAAGCAGTGCAGTTCAATTCACAAGCAGCTATTTCTTAGGAGTCATTTTAAGTGAATCAAAAACATACACAAGCAGTGTATGTAATTTATGATCAAATGATTCTTTTAAAAATCTAATTGAATCTTTTAAAATAACCATTAAAGAAAAACACACCCTCACCCTTTTTCTATTTAAATCAGTCTGATTAATCATTCACTGAATTAACTCAGTCAGAACATTTACTGAATAAATGAAAATAAATTACTATAAAAAATTAAATAAACAATATAAATAAATTCTCTAAATTCACCTCATACAAAGCTAAATATATTAACAGTATTAATGCTAAAGATGCTAAAATATTAAAACTAAAATATTATAAAAACAAATATTAAACAACCTAAAAAAAAACGGTTGTTGATACTAAAATAAATATTTATATAAATATTAAAACTAAAATATAAAAAATAAAGTGAAGATCTAATAAAACATGCTTAAGCTAAAAAACTTATATAATAAGATATTTAAATATTACTTATATTAAACATAAATAAATAAAATGTTAAAATTAAAATCAATTAAAAATATATATAAAAATGTTTTGCTGTTGATACAAAAATATAAAAATAAATAAAATAAAAACTTAAATATGTAATTTAAATATTACAACAACAACAACAAAACTATTAAATCAGTCATTGATACAAAAAATATTTACATAAATATTAATTAAAATATTAAAGCTAAATAAAAAACAAAAACAAAAACAAAAACATGAACTATTCTACTGATCTATTCAAAATGTATACACTAAATTACACAAAACAGGCAAAAGCACCCAAGTAAACTTAAAGAATTGGTACTAAAATATAAAAATAAAATCAAATAAAATCTTAAATTGTATAATTAAAATTTTAGGGATAAAAATATTTAAATTATTAAAACTAAAAAAAACAACAACAACTTTTTACTCAGTCATTGATACTAAAAATATTCACATACATATTAATTAAAATATTAAAGCTAAACAGCTAAAAGCACACAAATAAACTTGATACTAAAAATATAAAAATAAATCAAATAAAATCTTAAATATACATTTTAAATATTAGAGATTAGAAAAATCCATTAAAATTTGAAAGCTAAACACAAGACAAACTATTTAATCAGTTGTTGACACAAAAAATATTCACATTAATATTAAAGTATTAAAGCTAAAATAACCCACAAAAACATGATCTAGTCCACTGATCCATTCACAATCCATTCACACACAAAACAGACGAAAGCACACAAACTTGAAGAATTATTACTAAAAATAAAATAAAATCTTAAATATATAATTAAAATATTAGGGATAAAAAATAATTTCAATTTGGCCGAGATACATCTACTTGAAATTCTGGAGGGCGCAAAAAAAAATCTAAATATTGAGAAAATCGCCTTTAAAGTGGTGCAAATTAAGTTCTTAGCAATGCATATTACTAATCAAAAATTAACTTCTGATATATTTATGGTAGGAAATTTACAAAGTGTTCATGGAACATGATCTTTACTTTTAAAAAATTCAACTAAAAAATTAAAGCTAAAAATATCACAAAAACATGAACTACTCTACTGATCCATTCATAATGTATACACTCACTTACACAAAACAGACAAAAGCACGCAAATGAACTTGAATCATTGAGATTTTTTGCTAGTGGGTCTCATTGTCCTAAAACTCAGAAGAGAGAGCACATCAAAATTGATAGTGCACACACATCCACGCACCTAATACCCCCTTAGCAGATCAATAATTGAACAAAACCTGGAGGTCTTGTTACAAAGACAAGATCACCACTAAATCAACCTCTATGCATTGTGGGTAAAGAGGAGGGGGCATAACAGCAAAGCTCTCCTCTCTCATGGGTGACTGCAACTATAAATTCAGTTGAGGTCCTTCGCTTCCTGCTGTCGTCAGTGTACACCTCCATCACCACTTAATGACATGCTGCCGTGCCCTCGTATACAGAAGACGCACATATATGGGGGGCTGGAGCAGCAGTGGACGACCATACGCCATGCCGGCTCTAAGCACTCCCCGGTTGCAGCAAATCACATTGACAGAACCATAGGGAGGTGGAAACCAGACGTGTGTTATTGTCTCGGCCGTTCAATATATTATAAGAACAGAGGTGCGGCGAGGCCTGGAGGGGGATTTGAGGCCTGCCTTCCACAAATGACCCTCCCTAAGAAACGCAGGAAAGCTCATATATATTTCCACTTATTGCTGTTTCTTTCAGCACCTTTGTAAGTACAGACGGATCTAAAGGAAGGGTGAGAGGTGAAATGGGAAGGAAATGCCTGAGCTATGACTGATAAGCTCTTAGGCCAGAACATAATGTGTGCAAGTGCACAGCTACTGTAGTATGTTTAGCTTGTTTTGTAAAAACTAATGTGAAATATAATTACCATTTTAATGATGGCAAAGCTAAATTTTCAGCCTTTACTCCAGTCTTCAGTGTAACGAGAAATCACTCTAATATGCTGGTAATATACTTGTATACATTTTTTCCTAATTGTTTAGAAAGCTAGCTTTCTCAGGAAGTTTTGCTTCAAAACAGTTGCTAGGCCACAACAGTTATTCAGCTGAAAGACAGGAAAAGCCATTTTTTTACGCTAACATTAATCTGTTTACATTGACGATTTGTGCTAATAGCTAAAGCATCCCTCATAACAAATACCTTTGGAATTAGCATTTAGATTGTGTAGCTAAAAGCTTTGCATTTGCATACTTGCATATTTCAGGCCTTACAGTCAAACAAACATTAAAGGAGAAGTCCACTTCCAGAACAACAATTTACAAATAATGTACTCACCCTCTTGCCATCCAAGATGTTCATGTCTTTCTTTCTTCAGTCGTGAAAGAAATTATGTTTTTTGAGGAAAACATTTCAGGATTTTTCTCCATATAATGGACTGATATGGTGCCCTGAGTTTGAACTTCCAAAATGCAGTTTAAATGCCGCTTCAAACGATCCCAAATGTGGTTGTAAACGATCTCAGCCGATGAAGAAGGGTCTTATCTAGCGAAATGATTGGTTATTTTCATAAAAATAATACAATACATAATACTTGTCTTACTCTGCCTGAACTCTGTGTATTCTAGCTCAAGACAGTTAGGGTATGTCAAAAATCTCTGGTTGTATTTTCTCCCTCAACTTCAAAATCGTCCTATATCGCTGTTTTACCTTTTTTGTTAAGGGTGTTTGATCTTCTATGTATGTTCACTTTGCAAAGACTGGGTCAGAACTCTGCAGCGATGTAGGATGATTTTGAAATGATTTTTGAAGTTGAGGGAGAGAATACGATTGTCGTATTTTCGACATACCCTAACTGTCTTGAGCCAGAATACACAGAGTTCAGGGAGAGTAAGACAAGACGAGCTTTTGAGATTAAAAAGTATTTAAATTGTATTTTTTTTTAAAGAAAATAACCAATCGTTTCGCTAGATAAGAGCCTTCTTCCTCGGCTGGGATCGTTTACAACCATGTTTGGTATCTTTTGAAGCCGCATTTAAACTGCATTTTGGAAGTTCAAACTCGGGGCACCATATCAGTCCATTATATGAAGAAAATTCCTGAAATGTTTTCCTCAAAAAACACAATTTGAAGAAAGAAAGACATGAACATCTTGGATGACAATCTGTAAATTGTTGTTCTGGAAGTGGACTTCTCCTTTAACAAATATGTCTTTAATCTATAATTCTTTTGAGACATAACATTTAGCTTACGTAGCTAATCTTAATCTTAAATAAAAATATAACTCGAAGCATAACTTTAGGCCATTTCATACATGCGGAGTGAAATATGAACTGAAGAAAAAAAAAGAGGTCAAAACACCAGTGTTAAACGTATTTGAGGTAAATACGTTTGACTGATCTCACAGAGACAGACCACTGAACAAACAAACAAACAAAAAAGGGTTTTCACAACGCGTCATCAGTTGGTCATATTGGCGGCACTGAAGATAAACAATGCCACTGAACCGAATGAAACTAGCATATTTTGCTGATTATTGCTGTTGAAAATGATCAATAATTGTCATGTTTTGGGCTGTACTAATTGGTCGGACTGGGAAAAACATCTGGAGTACTATAGACTGCCAAAAGTTATAACAAATCAAGGAGAAGAGTGCAAAAAACTGAGGAACAAAAGGCGTTTGTGGTTGGCCAAACTGAAGCAGGATTTCCAGGGCAAAAATCTTGACAACATTTATGTTTGTTCTTGTCATTTCCAGTCAGGAAGGTGAAATATTAGGCTAATATCTTAATATTAATACCTTAATACTACTCATATATATCTTTACCACATATTAACTTTAGTTTGTCAAAATATTGCACTCTTTCCTGCTTACTAAGTCCTTCTCTATATGATTTAGCAGCTTCCACACATTTTTTATTCCATGGTTTAGACAGCATAATTTAGCAGAACAACGTATTCAGTAGTATTTAAGATACTGAAAAAAAGCACAAATGTCAGGGTATGTCAAAACTTCTCCAGGGCCCCAAAACCCCCTCAGACCCCAGAGGGTTAACCATGCAATCCATGCTGTTGTTTACATCTGAGTATCTCCAATATGGCCGCGTATTTTTTAACGATTCATACAAATGCGTTAAAAAAATGGCAGATGGGCTGAATAATCACACAAATTTACTCTCTGACATTTGGATACACTTCAGCTCTGGCCATGTGACCAAAAGCATGAATCTTATTGGCTGACCAGGTTTATTGCCAGTATGATGGAAAAGATTTTACAGGGATAGTTCACCCATAAAATTAAAAAAATCTGTCATTAATTACTCATCCTCATGTTATTTCAAACCCGTAAGACCTTTGTTCATCTTCTGAACACAAATTAAGATATTTTTGATGAACTCCAGGAGCTTTTTGACCCAGGATAGACAGAAACACAACTACCACGTTCAAGGCCCAGAAAGTTTGTAAGGACGTTTTAAATAGTCCATGTGACATCAGTGGTTCAACCGTAATGTTATGAAGCGACGAGAATGCTTTCTGTGTGCAAAGTAAACAAAAACAGCAACTTTATTCAACAATTTCGTCAGTGTTAAGAGCCTGGGGGGTGAAAACTTTTGAACAGAAAGAACGTGTACATTTTTCTTATTTTGACTAAATATCTTTTTTTTTTTTCATTTAGTACTGCCCTTCAGATGCTATAAAAGATAGTTACATGTTTCCCAGAAGACAATATAAGTTAAATTTACCCTGAACTTCAAATTCAAAAAGTTTTCACCCCTCTTAATGCATGGTTTTTCCTTCTGGAGCATCAGTGAGCATTTGAACCTTCTGTAATAGTTGCATATGAGTCCCTCAGTTGTCTTCAGTGTGAAAAGATGGATCTCAAAATCATACAGTGATTGTTGGAAAGGGTTCACATACACAAAAATGCTGGAAAACCAAAGAATGTGTAGGAGCTGAAGGATTTTTCTGCAGAACAGTGGGCAGTTTAACTGTTCAGGACGAACAAGGGACTCTAAACAAAAAAACACAGCTGTTGATCATTCCGGTTACAACAGTATAAAGAATCAAGGGGATGTAAACTTTTGGACAAGGTCATTTTTATAAATTCAACTATTATTTTCTCTTGTGGACTATATGTAAACATATTTTATGTGAAATATCTTATTCAGGTCAGTACTATAACATGCATTTTGTATGATCCCTCTTATTTCGGTAAAATAATATTTAGCAGATTCTGAAAGGGGGATGTAAACTTTTGAGCTCAGCTGTACATCAGGGTATTTAGATTGAACAGATACCCACCTCCAAATTCATTGTAAACACATTGATTGTACATCAGTCAGACTGCTATTCCTGTCCAAGTGTGTGCTTGGCTGTTATAAACTTCAAAATAGACCAGACTTCATGGCAATAGTCAAAAGTCTGGCTCCGTGAGACAAACATGTTATTTTAAACACTATCTAACATCAGTATCATTTTTCGGCCGCCACATGTTTTGAAGTTCGGTTCAGTTATTATGTATGCAAATCTAACCTTTCCTTCTCTCGTCTGGCTATGCGCTCCACACACACACACACAAGCCTGGAAGACACTGTATGTAGGCCAGAACCATTAATGCCATTACTGCCGGTCAGTGCCCAACCACTGTGTGTGTGTGTTTGTCTCTAATTTGAGTGTGCTAACTGTATGCGGAAACAAGGCATGATAACGTTCATCTACGATGAGGAAACTACGAATGGCAGGAGGAAAGTTGCGCTATAGACAAATGAGGAAAAGAGCCTCGGGGGAGTGTGTGTGTGACCCCTCCCTCCAAATGTCCAGTGCTTAGGCCCTAGGGCGCGCTCAGAGAGCCTCATTATGGAAAAGAATGACAGCTTGCTGTCCAATGTGGGTCAAATGTGAATCAAATTATTTCAAATGCTGACAGCCCATTCAGGTACAGCTGCTTAGACACTAGAAATTAATGTTCTAGCCGAAAGGATTGCACAAATATTAGACTGTTTAAAATAGGACATCTAGCATGTGTCATACTCTCCAATTATGCTTTATTACCGAGACTGAGAGTTGAAGAGCAGGTCTTGCGCTAGGGGTTGGGTTGATTTGTCCCAACTGGCACTGAGAAGCTACTAGATATCTGTGTCTGCCTGTCCGTCTCTGTGGGGTGATGCTGCGCTGCATTACCTGCACCATAAAGCATTTCCTCACTCTAAACTGCCTTTGTGAGGTAACGTCTGGCTCTGGCAGCCCGATCGAGACGCTATGTCCATGACTGAGCGAACAGCAAATCAAACGCAGTTGCTGTTGATTTAATGCACTCTATTGTTTTCGTAAGAGGCAGACGTTTGTTATAATGAGATGGAAAGCGAATGTTTTGCATTTTGTATCGGCTGTTCAAGACTTAGTGAGCTGGACTGCATCTGTGTGTTGCCAAATAACATATTCTAAAGGAACGAAAGCAGAAATCAATTAAAAAATGGTCATTTTGAATGAGATAGCCAAGGACAGACTCTCAGTCTCCATCTGTTTGTCTTTCTGTCTGTACCAGACAAACCTATATTCTCAGATGTTTCTATTCTTACAAAAAAATGAAAAGACACAAATGAGATGATTGTTGAAATACAGTGCTATACAAAAATTGTTCTATATCAGGATATTTTTCTGGATAAATTACTACAAAACATTTTTATTCTTATTTTATTTCTTTCTTAAATGGGGGAAGAAAAAATTACTTAATCCAAAGTTTTATTTTATACAATTTTGTGTCAAATAATATTAAATATTGTAAGAATGTTCAGATATTTTCACTAGTGCTATGAAATGATTAATCACGATTAATCACATCCAAATTACGTTTTTGTTTACATAATATATGTGTGTGTACTGTGTATATTTATTACTAGTGCTGGACAATGATTAATCGCGATTAATCGCATCCAAAATAAAAGTTTTTGTTTATATAATATACGTGTGGGTGCTGTACATATTTATTATTAGTGCTGGGCGACGATTAATTGTGATTAATCACATCCAAAATAAAAGTTTTGTTTATATATGTGTGTGTACTGTGTATATTTATTATTAGTGCTGGGCAATGATTAATCATGTTTAATCACATCCAGAATAAAAGTTTTTGTTTATATAATATATGTGTGTGTGCTGTACATATTTATTATTAGTGCTGGGCAACGGTTAATCTCGATTAACTGCATCCAAAATAAAAGTTTTTGTTTATATAATATATGTGTGTGTGCTGTGTATATGTATTATTAGTGCTGGGCAACGATTAATCGCATCCAAAACAAAAGTTTTTGTTTATATAATATATGTGTGTATACTGTATATATTTATTATTAGTGCTGGGCAATGATTAATTGCGATTAATTGTATCCAAAATAAAAGTTTTTGTTTATATAATACATGTGTGTACTGTGTATATTTATTATTAGTGCTGAGCAATGACTTATCACATTCAAAATAAAAGTTTTTGTTTATATAATATAGTGCTGGGCAACAATTAATCGTGATTAATCGCATCCAAAATAAATGTTTTTGTTTATATAATATAGTGATGAGCAACGATTAATTTTGATTAATTGCATCCAAAATAAATATTTTTGTTTATATAATATTTGTGTGTGTACTGTGTATTTTTATTATGTAGCTATATATAAAAACACACACATACAATATATATTTTGAAAATATTTACATGTACATATTTATATTCATATAATTGATTATATAAATGTATTTAATATATAAACATAACATTTTTCATAAATATATACATGCATGTGTGTGTATTTATATATACATAATAAATATACACAGTACACACATTATATAAACAAAAACTTTTATTTTGAATGCGATTAATCGCAATTAATTATTGTCCAGCACTTTTTATGTATATATATATATATATTTATATATATATATATATACATATATATAAATACACATGCATGCACACACATGCATGTATATATTTACTTTAATATATACTGTATGTGTGTGTACATTATAAATATAAACAGTAGACACACATATATTATGTACACAAAAACTTATTTTGGATGCGATTAATCGCGATTGATCATTCAACAGCACTAATTTTCACTAAAAATAAATAAAAAAGATACTAGAAAATTTAGCACAACCCGATAAGTTTGTCTTATAAAAATTTTATGAGAAATGTTTGATTTTATATTAAAATCGGAGAAGCATGATACACATGCAAACATTTTAATTTAATCTCTCTTTGAGAAACAATTCAGATACTTAAGAGATTTGTCGTTTTCCTTTCCTCTGAGAACAGGTAGAGTTACGTTCCCACTCTTTATATGGAGAACTAAGAGCCAAAAATGAAACAACACACCAAATTCCTTCCCTCGCTCATTCTTCCCCTCTTTTATCCTCTCACCACAGACTCCGTCCAGTCGGCTCTGTGTTTGTCCAGATTCAGGCCAGAAACACTCGGGTTTCCTGTTGGTCAATTTCAGCAACTGAACAGTGTGCTTTCTAAAAATTTCCCTCTCTCATTTGGTGGTTAGAATATGAAGAAATTGGTCTTAACACCTAGACTGCCTAGACTGCTTTGTCTACAAAACCGATCTTGGTCCTATCAAGAATTTACGGCCTCCCCTTGTCTCATTTCCTCCAATTTTATGACAGGGAGAGAACATGTTCTTGTTAAAAAAATAAATACATTTGTGGCTTAAGACTTTTTTTGCTGACAGAAATTCAAAAATACAATGGCTATATATATTCTACTACTTAAACCTGCTTTATACTGTGACATATGGGTCATATTATAAACGTTTTTCTTTTACAATATTAAAACGTTAAAATGTAGCTGTAAAAAATTATCCTCTCAGACACTGTTATTTGTAACAGACCAATTTAACCAGAAAAGCATAATGTACTTAACCCAAAATAAACACACTCTTGTTAAATATAGAATTTTACTGTAAATTATGAGGTAATTCATACTTTTTACTTCTTAAAAACTGTGATATTTACAATATTTCACAGAAAATTATAGTACTGTCTTGATAAACCTACAATTTTCACCATATATGGTTAGATAACTTATTCATTAACAGGTTTTTTAGCTTTCCTACATTTTTCTTTCTGTTCAAAAGACTAACATTCTTGACACTGGACATAAACAGTCTGCTCATCTTTCCCTTTGTTTCTCTTTCAGTCTTTCCCTCACTTTATGGTTGGCCGGACCCCCACCTTTTGTGTGAATAAATAAAGCCTAAATAATGGGCTCCATATGTAAGAGGCATTGAAAACAGCCTCTGCCTTAGTGGGGATACACAAAACTATGCTTTGATGAGGTAAATGAGTTTGTGTTTGGGAGAGTCAGAAAGAGTGAAAAATGTGTGCATGTGAACGCACAGTCCCGAGGGCTCTTAAACAGGAAGTGTTGATGCTGCTCTGTGGAACAGAGGACTCAAGAGGAGGCGTGAAGCCCAACAAAAGCATAAAACACATTGTGTATTTGTGTGTGAGTGTGTCATTTGACCTCAGTCTTGCGCCTGAGCCATGGGGCGTCCGAGTCGGGGGTGTAGATGAATGTGGGGCCATTTTAGTATGTTGTTTTTGCTACATTATATTTAAAACAAATACTGTGGCTCCCTTAGATGGTAATGGACATGTATTACTTACAAAATAGCTTATAAATTCCAGAGGTCTGGTTAGCAAGCCCTGTATTTAACCGCCTAGCAGTTTTGGTTAGTGAACGAGCAGTGTTTAACGTTGGCAAGTTTCTTGCTGACTTCCGATGGTGCCAGTGAAGATCTGGAATTAAAGGGCCTGTTGCTAAAGTATGTAGGACGCTATGAAACAGACAGACCAAGGTGATGGGTTCAGACACTCATGTGCGCAGGCAGCCGGGTGGAAAGACAGACATCTCCCCTGGCGTCTGCAAGGCTGCAAGCTTTGTCTCCTGCCCCTTTCCATTTTTCTGGACTTCTCGCTTTCAGTCCGTTGCTCCCTTTGAGTCCTAAACAGGTCTAGACAGAACTGAATTTTTCTGCATTGATTTGGGAGGACGGAATACACGGAATGATGTGTTGAATAAAGTTAAAAATACTGAATTTTTTTTTTATTTTTTTTTTTTTTGCCAGACTTTGTTAATAGAGAAGCAACTCGAAGCCTCCAATAATGACCACTATACAAAAAAAGAAAAATCTACCATTTTATGCATCTTTTTTAACTTTTTTATTTAATATGTAAACATATCATATAAATATAGTTAATTTTAAAAACTACATTTATTAAAAAGATGCATAAAACGGCGTGGATATAATTTTTCTCATGCATTGGTGAGTCTCCATCAGTGGTAATTTAGTCATCCATCAGCTGTAATCCAGTAACCATTATGATTTATTCAAAGCCTGAGTCTTTTTGATTGATTCCTTAAACGAACAGGCTCAAATGAGTCATTTGTTTGAAGAATGAATTTCAACTTTCTTCTTAAAGGGACAGTTCACCAAAAAATAAAAATTACCCCATGATTTACTCACCCTCAAGCCATTCTAGGTGTATATGACTTTCTGTTTTCAGATGAATGCAATCAGAGTTCTATTAATAAATGTTCTGGCTTTTTCAAGCTTTATAATGTCAATGAATGGGTGTTGTGACTTCAAAGTCCAAAAAAATGCATCCATCCATCATAAAAGTGCTCCACACAACTCCAGGAGGTCAACAAAGGCCTTCTGAAGGAAATCAATGCATTTGTGTAAGAAAAATATCTATATTTACAACTTAAACAGTGAGAATATGCTAGTCTCGCGAGAACAAAGTTTTCTTTACAGCAAAAGAAAACCAGGCTCCACTTGGCTTATATTGAAATTCTCCAACATTTTTCTTTACAAATTCTCATTTTGTACTTCTAATTCATGACCAGTGTTTTGTTTTGCTCTCTCTACTGCACTTCTGCACTATGCCTACATTGTGTGTTATCCGCTGGAGCGCCACTCTTTCGTGAATGTGTGTACGACAGTTAGTGGAAGCTCATATTAAGTAATTAATAAAGTTTAAATATGGATATTTTTACACAAATGCATCGCTTAGCTTCAAAAAGCCTTTATTAGCTCCCCAGAGCAGTATGGAGTACTTTTTATGATGGATGGATGCACTTTTTTGGGCTTCAAAATCTCAAAACCCATTCACTGCCATTATAAAGCTTGGACATTTTTAATATAACTCCAATTGCACTCATCTGAAAGAAGAAACTCATAAACACCTAGGATGGCTTGAGGGTGAGTAAATCATGGAGTAATTTTCATTTTTGAGTGAACTATTCCTTTAATGGCAGACTAGTAACCAATAAACATTATAAGGGATGCTGGTTCCCCTAAATGTCAGCTGCCAATCAATACTGACCAACACTAGATACAGATTCAGGATTTTTTACTTTTTGTCTTTCCCTATAATGAATAAAATATTAACTAAATTAATTTGTGTTAACTGACGTGTGTTTCCACAGGCACAGATTCCATGTGGTCCTGCTCATGATGTGTTAAACATTAACGATGGAATCAAATGATCCCCCACATCCATCAAGCGAGCAGCTTGTCACTTCTTTTGGTGCTCAATGGCACTCATCCCAGGTAGAGGAAGTCACGCTTCACGGGCCTGCACTTCCTCTCACCCTCAGCCGTGCGTCAGGGGGCCTGACCCCGGACAGACGCCCTCCCATGCGTAGCCCCCTACAGAGACGGCAGGAGGGAGTAAAACTGTGATCTAGGGAGAGTGACAGGGCTGTAGCATAATTCAATAACACTAATCCCCAATGAATGGACAAAGAGGCTAGAAAAAAAGGGGGGCGGATGAACCGAGCATACCCTGACAGACCCGGAGGCACGGGGATGCCTGGGGAACGGGTGCAGCTGACACATGCCTAAAAGGAGGGGTAAAGGGGTGGAAGTGGGGGGGGGGGGGTGTTTTTGGTGGGTAGTTTTGGTTTTGGGGTCCAGCTGGCTTGCAGTCAGCCTAGTAATTTATTGCCCATGACTGCTGAGTCTGTCTGCATGAATGTGTACCCATCTATCTGTGTGTGCAGGGCATTCGTATCAATTGATCATCATTTGAACTGATCAATCTCCCGACCTCTAACTCACAGTAGCTCATTGACCTTTGATCTCAGTGCCGGAACCAATATCATTATTGGTGATAGTCTCTTCCTACTTCCTGCACATGCATTTTGTATGGAAATGAACGTATGACATATGTGCAAACGCACACAGCTGACCAACCCTCTCAATTCTGGTTTCGTTCATTGTGACTGATGTGAGATCAAAACAACACACGGTTTGTGCAGCCATTAAATCGGTCGGTCACACAAACATGGACTGCAAACGTTCTGGCTTCGCTTGACTGCTCAGTGATTAATCAGAGCAGACCGTCTGACTGCTCAATCTAATCTGCACACAAATACACACAAAATCAACATATGACACAAACAAAGGCTGAAATAGAATCACAGAGCATTCCACCTGTGAGCCATGACTGAAAAAGTGATTAAATTAGTGATAATAAATACGCATTTGAAACTGAAAATACTTTACAGCCTTGCAGTTTTTCCAGCCTTGCTTAATTAACATGTCATGCAATCTGATGAAAAATTCAACAATGTCTATGGTAAAAATACTACTAACTCTATGTCTCTGATGAGAGCTAATAGGCTCATAGTCATGAGACATGGTAGAGACAGACACATCAGACAATCTCTCTGTCTCTCTGCTTCAGTCTAGAGAAAACAAAATGAATTTATCAGACTTCATCCACAGACAAGCTCCCCGGGGCTTCTGCTCACATGGCTGATGTGATTTTGTGTGGAGTGTGTGTATGTGTGTCAACGTTTCCTTCAGTATTTTGTCCTAAACAGAACATACAATACTATTTTTGTAACATATTTTGTCATTTTCATATAAATATTTAGCCAGTGTGTCAAACCTTAGTTAATTTCCCACTCTGACTGATTCAGACACAAAAATTGTGAGTTTGTGAGTCATATTGATTGATTCCTTAACAGAACCAGCTCATAAGAGTCCTTTGTTTGTGAGTCAGACAAGTCTTTTAATCTCAAATCTTCTAATTTTGTGTTCAGAGTCCCCTACAATAGGTTTAAATGCATATAAGGTCAGAAAACATTGTAATTTTCTCAGAATATACATTTATACATGAAGTCATTTGTCAATGATTTCAAAACGGTTCGTTATGCAGTATTGAGAAATGTCTGTAAACCCCTTCTTTTTATAGCATACTCTGCTCTAATTGGTCAGCTGGGCAAGTCTGTTGTGATTGGTACAGAGAAGAGGGCTTGAGCAAGTTAGCGAGGGCTACCATCTGTGTTGCCAAGTCTGCAGTTGTTTTTGATGTCCATGGGTCAAAGCGACCCCAAAAACGTCATATTTAGCCCCTGGAATGCGACTTTTAATAGGGGACTCAAAATGCAATTGGGCTAGTCGCTACGATTCAATTAAATAAATGTATGCGCATTATTTATTTACATGTATGTAGGTTACGTATGTAACAGAGCTCAGCTCTGTTCACAGTAAATGCTGCTCTACATAAACAGCTATCATTTACATGTGTGGAGCGTCTTGAACTCCATCTCTGCATATTGTTGTGAGCTTGGGTTTATCATAACGTTCATCTGGGAACGCACCATGCACCATTTCATCAGATTTGTAAGGTAAATCATTTATGAACCTACGCAAACACAGAAGAATACATCAGTATCTTTCTCAATATGCTACCTGTTTATCATTTCAAAATAAAAGTTTAAACCCTTGCTCTGAGTTTATGATGTTTTGATGTCCCCATATTCAAGCAATTACATTGACTGTAGCTTTTCAATCGTACAAAAATATTAAAGATTAAGTGGACATTTTGATTAAATGTTGTTTAGTCACTATTGAACAAGGATTAGAGTAAGCTGTAAAGTGTAAAAACAAATGTCTGCAGGCATTTGTTATAATGCATAACATACGTTAGCTCTATTGCTTATAATACATTATGTATTTTACTGTTTAGTTCAATAAAACCATATGATTACTTGCTTTTGATACTTGATTTGAATTAATTATTATGCCTCATTGCTATTATATATGTTTTTTAAAGAGCAGGTCATATGGGTTTTCAAAAAATATCTTTTTTGCAGATTGTAATGTATATCCTTCAATGTAAACAGTCTGCAAAGTTGTTAATCAAAAAAATTATACTTAAATATATTGCATTATACTTAAATATATTGTCTCTCGAAAGAGCTGACTCAGAATCACCTTAACAAGTCGTCATATTTTCAAATCTTTTGCTTGTTACCAATCCACGTCACTCGGTAACACATTAGCATAATCCCCGCCTTCCTGCAAAATAGTCTAACCTGCCCACAAACACTTCCACTAGTTAGTGTGTTTACATCATGTCAAGAACACGCTGTGAAAGCCTGAGTTTTTGGCTTTTATCTTCGTTGGCTTCTAATCATCTTTATTTAGCGTCTCCGAACCACAACCTGTAAGTAAGATCGATACATTATGTGGACATTTTCAAGTGAGTGCTCAAAATATCTCTAAACTTTAGCTGTGGGAACGATTCGCTTACATAAGAGTTAAACAAAATGTTTTAAGTCATTATTTTAAGAATGGACTGGACGTTTTTGGGGTTGCTTTGACCCATGGACATCAAAAACAACCGCAGACTTGGCAACACAGACACAACACAGATTGCTAACTTGCTCAAGCACTCCTCTCTGTACCAATCACAACAGACTTGGCCAGCTGACCAATCAGAGCAGAGTATGCTATAGAAAGACATTTCTCAATACTGCATAACGAACCGTTTTGAAATCATTGACATATGACTCTATATTCTGAGAAAATTACAATGTTTTCTGACATTATAAGCATTTAAACCTATTGTAGGGGACTCCAAACACAATATTAGGACACTTTAAAAAAAAACATATGACAAAAAACTTTTTTTATTACTAAAAAATAAATTGTACTTATCAGATTACTCGATTAATCGTCAGAATAATCGACTGATTATTCGATTACCAAAATAATTATTTGTGACAGCCCTAAATTGTATTATACTTTATTATATTTTTAAAAAACAGAACAACAAGGGCAAATATCTATTCAGCGTTCCTTACAATGTCAACCAAGAGTGAATCAACTCTGAGTCACATACACAATGAGACTGTGCCATCTTTACAGTTTAAATAAAATTGTGAAACGGTAGGCAATCCACAATTGATATACCACAAAAATTCACACAGTGGACAGCAAAAGCTGTTATTAACAGTGGAGACTGGAAGACTATTTGAACGCCATTGCGGCTTTACTCGGAAACAACGTGCCAGTGTGAGGTATGCACAAAACACTGCTAATGCAATCACAACTCCATTTACAGCTTTGTTGAGTGATCAACAACATCTTTAATAGCGTACTGTAAAAAAAAAAAAACATTCAACCCAACTGCTGAGCGGTTTTCTTGTTTTATATAGCTAAACAACACTTGCCCACTAGGCCTGAGTGTTATGCATACAAGTATGAGGACAGGAAAGAAAACCACACTTTTGAAAGCCGACAGCTGCAAAATCTCAACGGCAGCTCCTCTGGCTTCAGTAACGGCTGCGAAGTTGATATTGTATGTGAGGGAGATAGAGTCATGGTTCCTCTTGAGGACCCTGCCGACGGCCAGACCTTACATACTTCAGCCATGAGAGAACTTCCTCTTTCAGAAAGAAAGAGCAACAGAGAGGGAAAAAACAAAGAGGGATGGTTTACTAAAACATGGCTTTACCACATAATTACAGCTGTGAGAACAATTCCATCCAGGAGGCCGTCTGACAGCTCTTTAGCTGAGCAAGCACTCTTTATAACCTTAAAACACATCCAAGATAAAAACCAACAACATTTCACAACATTTAGACTGCATTTACAATGTCAACCAGTTCAGGATACAGATTTCTGGTACAGATTTGATCTTGTTGCACACATTTAAACAATAAAATACAGGCGCAAAAATAAAACAAACAAATTTTTAATATAACATTATAATTTAGAATATATGAATAATTTAAATAATCAGTTTAACATTTTAATTACATAAAATAATTATACTGTTTACAAAGTTATATGATAATAACAATAATAATAATGAATAAAAATAATTAAATTTATATAATAAAAAATAAAATCTAAAATAAAATGATCAAATTTTAATAATTACAAAAAATAAGTATAAAGTCTGGCTGGTGGCCACATATGATTTTAATTATTATATAATAATATAATAGTTATTATTGCATACAATAACAATAAAACAGACATATCTTTATTATAACATTATAATTTATAATATATTAATAATTTAATAAGTTTAAGAACTCAATTATGTAAAAATAATAATAATACCATTTACAAAGTTATATATTATAATGACATTAATAATATTGAATATTAATAATTTCGTTTCTATAATTAAAAATAAAATCTAAAATAAAATGATATATTTTAATAAGTTTAAAATTTAAATTATGTAAAAATAATTATACAATTTACAAAGTTATACATAATAATGATTTTACATAATAAATATTATTAATGTAATTTATATAATAAAAAAAATAAATCTAAAATAAAATTAAATATTACATAATTTTAATAATTAAAAATTACAGTCTGGCTGGTGGTCATATGTGTAATATATAACATTTGTAACAATAACTGTTGTTATATTACTATATAAAAATGAATATTATATATGTACCTTATATCTTGTATTTATTTTTTGTAATTAATAAAAATATAATATACAATTTTTATTTTACCTTTTATATAATATATATATATATATATATATATATATATATATATATATATATATATATATATATATATATATATATATTATTTGTAATAATAATTGTTGATATATTATTATATAATAATTCATATTATGTATGTATCTTATAATTATTTTAGTAATTATTCAAAAATACAATTTGTATTTTACTTTTTATCTTATGGATGTATATAAGATAGAATTACTTTAGATTTTACCTTATAATATATACATACATATATATAATTATTAATATCATTATTATCATTATTATATATTATATATGCAGACACCTCTAGTGAAACCAAATTACTATTGTGCAACTACTATTACAAGGACTACATGATCCAGAGTAAAACATATATATCAGATCTATATTGGATCTGCGCATTGCTGCTTCTACTGAAATGTGTGTTTCACTTAAAGCCTTCATAATACAGCACTAGTTTCTGAACAAGGTCATTTCAGGGATTCGTGGATCAAGCGAGCACTTTTAACACATTCTCTTTGAGAGAACACAGCCGTACAAGATTTCTCAGCCTAATCTCTGAGGCCTGTCTAACTGATGCTTGAGCAGTCAGGTCTATTGCTTGAACACCGACAGCAGTCCAAATTGTTGCAGATGTTGACTTTGAGGGCTATGATATTCCGTAAGTAATCTCTTTCCTGTGGGAACCTGTAAGTCTGTCTGTGTCTTGTTAAAAGACAAAAAACACGCTCAGGTACACGCATCTTTGTGAGTCATGGTTACATGCACATACAAAGTCCTGACTGTCAAGAAGTCTACTTGTTACCTGCACCGTGAACAAACAGGTAAAGCCGTAGCGTAGCCTCCGGGTCTGTCCTCATGGAAACCGGCAGTAATGAGTCAGTCTGGAGGCTTACGGTGGAGCTGGGAAACGAAGTCGAACAATGACCCCACAAGGCCAGAAACCACACAGTAGATCTAAAGATGGCCAGTGAAGCTAGTTGCCCAAGTCACAAAGAAAAGGGCAGAAAAGAATCATCTTTTACCAGCCTAAAGTTCATGATAAAATGAGTTGTCTGGGTTTTCCCGCCTATTCAAACATTCTCAGAATAATTGCCGCTTGTGGAAACATGGCCAGACTGTGCTTTTAGGTTTTATCAATCAAAAAAGCATATCTAGAAGTGAAAAGACTGACAGACATGTGGAGGCAAAGCACAGCTATGCCTTCTAAACAAACACCCTCATGACTGCTACAATAGCTACTGTAAGCACACATCAATCAAGAGGAGACTTTAAAAAAACAACTGTGTATCAGAAAAAAAGATGCAATATGTAAAAATATAATATAATATAATAATTTAATATAATATAATATGATATAATATAGTGATGTATTATATTTTTAATATAAATTTTATTTAATATATATTTTTATGTAATATTCTTAATTTTTATAATTTTTTTATACTTGTGGCAGATATATTATATTATATTATATTAATTATTTTGGAAATTAAGTAATTTGCATTTCAATGCAACAGCCATGCTTTCTAAGGAACACCCTGACTGGTAGTGAAATAAGTGCAAATAAAAAAAAAAGAATTAAAAAAAGCAATATAATATAGCATTAATGTATTTTTTTTAATAATTCTAAGAATTTATTAGAAATGTAATAATATAGTAAATTATAATATATAAACTAAACAAAAAACTAAATAAAATAAAATAAAATAAAATGTGGAAATGAAGTCATTCGCATCTGCGTGTCAATGCAACAGCTATGCTTTCTAAACAAACACTCTCATGACTGGTAGTGAAAAAAATGCAATATGCAATATAATATAATGATTTTTTTTTTAAATAATTAAAAGAATTTATCAGATGCAGTCAGCAGTAGAAATGTAATATTACAATAAATTATTTAAAAATATATACCACAAAATAAAATAAAATAAAATAAAATATTAATTTAATTTAATTCAATTTAATTTTTATTGAATGGTGTCAAAGCACCAGCTATGCTTTCTAAACAAACACCCTTGTCTCTGGTACAACCACTAAGCACACACGTCAGTCGAGAGAGGAGTTAAAGAGATTTGCTGTGATGTGTCTCGGAAAAAGTGTGCAATGCTCATAACCGTGCCTGAATTGATGTCTTAATTAGACCTCAACTGTTTGCCGCTCCTTTTTAATGAAGAGCAGCAAAATGTCAGGTGCCTGAAGAGGCCTCTCTGTCTCTTCCTCTCTCTCTCTCCATCTGCAAATCAACAGCCTCTTAACGGAGAAGAAAATAAATAACCGAAATTGTCATAACCGAACCGTAAGTGCAAAGCCATTCAATTGAAGTATGGAATAAAAATATAATTACCTGAGAAACAATTGCAAGGGAGAAAAAAAGGACTTGCGCAGAGAAAGGGCGGGCGGTGGAGACAATGAGACCAAGCACAGGCCTGGGAACGCAGGAAGGGATCAGGATTGAACGGTGGAAGCTGAAAAAAGCAAACTTCAGAAGTACTTACTCAACAATCCTGAAGTTACAAAAAGCACTTTTTTATTGTTCCATGCGGTGTGAGCCAAAAAAGCAAAAAAGTGGGAAGGATAAAACTGCACTACGTGTACAATATGAAATTCCCTTATGGATAGACGAATGGATGGATTCGCACTTGTTTGAGTCTAAATCAGGCTAATTAGCCCATTAATGAGATGGCAAATGTCAAGCCCTGCTGGCTAGCCGGGCTATGAGGACAGCGCTGGAGGCCATTTTAGGAACGAAAACTCAGCATTTTCTGTTTCACCCTGTCAAGGGATTCGAAAGAAATCCAGCATGCACGTACCTGAAACACTTAGCTACATTTCAACAAAAGCCTCACAGAAAACAAATCAGAAACAAATGGAAGACAAACCCTTTTTATACTTGTATAACATGTAATGAGTAAAGAGGTTTTTTGGCTCATTTCCACTGAAGACTTGAACATGTTAAATTAGCTAAAGTATCTGCTCTCATTTTTCCAAAATACATTCATTTGTATTGGATTTTTCATTCAGAATAGCAGGATACTTTCTAAAGTAGCCATCAAGGATCATCTAACACATCTAAAAGCCTCAGTTTCCCTTTTAAGAAGTCATAACTTGGATAAGGTTTCATGTCTTTGTTATAAAGGAAGCTCAGCAACAGCAAATACCGTTTGGCTCGGACAAGAGAACATAAACGGCAAACAAATCCAAGCAAATAAGTAAAGCAGGCTACTTAAGGGTCTGACAGAGAGGTTTGACACTGGAACCTCGGCTTATTTGCACATTACAGAGCCTGTCAGGAGTTGTTGTTTTCCCGTCACTAATCTGACGGCCAGCAGGTTTCCTTCAGCTGTTTGGGGTGTTTTGAGAGGTCCAGCGACAGCTCGTCGACCCCCCTTCACCTTTACAGTAACTCTAACCCGCAATGACACCCAACCCTGACTCTGCTTTTCTCAATGGATTAGGCTCCTGCCAAGTTCAGACAAATAAACTTTCCACGACTTCAAAATAATGCTTTGCAGAGCCCCTCTGCATGGGGTCTGGTCGTCGTCCATATGGTCCCCCCTCGTGGCTTACATTAAGAAGCCGAGCCGTATAATGTGACGGCCTGGAGAACCATTAATTGCAAAGTTGAAGCCTGTAGTGGCAACGGTATGCTAATATTCGAAAGTGCACAGAAGAAGAGTTGGGGAGAGAAAAATTCAACAGGACAGTTGGACAAAGAGACAGCGAGGGAAAGTACAGGAAAGAGGTGAAATAAAAGGACCACAGAACTCGGCGGGTAGCCTCAGGTCCCTGGGACACCACGGTGCAGAACACACACACACACACACTCGTTTGGAATAGAAAGATGCTTCAGGCATCAGGAAACAAAAGGGTCAGTGTTGTGGAAAACATTGAGACTGAAATTAAAGTGATGAGCTTCGGCTCCCCACATATACAACTGAAAAAGATGTGAAAAAGATACTTCCGTATGATTTCCGCGAAGCGGAAAACGTGAGTGGAATCGCAGAATCCAGTCATAAAAATGGAATTTACTGTATAATGTGAAATTTCACGGAATTTGCCGAATTTGGGATGAATAAATCAAAAGTAGGTCAGTACACTTAAATCAAAACGCGACGTGGATTAGTGTCTGTAAATATTGCACGGCAAAAAGGCTATTTAAATATGAATCCTGCATGTTCTGTGTGTCTGTGTGTGAATGAATGAGCGGTGCAGATGCATGGTTTAATTTACTACACACATCTCTAGAACTGCTCTGAGAGTCACTTCGTGAGCATGTTACTGTTTCTTTAGAGAAAAGCTATCATCATCAGGGTCTTCACAGCAACCTGTTGAAATAAAACTTTGGTTTAACTTGAAGAAATTGTGACAGAAATATGCAGTTGAGGTCAAACGTTTGCAGATTCAGAATCATTAAAAATGTTATTTTACCAAAATAAGAAGGATCATACAAAATGCATGTTGTTGTTTATTTGGTATTGACCTGAACAATATATTCCACATAAATGATGTTTACATATAGTCCAGATGAGAAAATAGTAGTTAAATTTATAAACATTACCCAGTTTAAAAGATTCTTAATATTGTGTTGTTACCTGAATGATCCACAGTTGTTTTTTTGTTTAGTGATAGTTGTTCATGAGTCCCTTGTTTGTCCTGAACAGTTAAACTGGCTGTTGTTCTTCAGCAAAATCCTTCAGGTCCCCAATGATTTTTCAACATTTTTGTGTATTTGAACCCTTTCCAACAATGACTGTATGATTTTGAGATCCATCTTTTCACACTGAGGACAACTGAGGGACTCATATGCAACTATTACAGAAGGTTCAAACACTCACTGATGCTCCAGAAGGAAAAAACATGCATTAAGAGCCGGGGTGTGAAAACTTTTGAACAGAATGGAAATGGGTAGATTTTTCTTATTTTGTCTAAATATCATATTTTTTTTTATTTAGTACTGCCCTTCAAAAACTACAAAACACAGTTACATGTTTCCCAGAAGACAAAATAAGTTTAGTCTGATCTTAAAATTCCAAAAGTTTTCACCCCCCGGTTCTTAATGGGTCACATTTCCTGTTCGTATTACTATTACTAAACAAAAAATAAATAAATAAATAAAAACATCTGTGTATCATTCAGGTAACAACACAGTATTACGAATCAAGGGGATGTAAATTTTTATACCGGGCCATTTTTATAAATTCCATAAAAATGTAATTTTTTCAACTTTTAATAAATTTCTGTTAAATTGTGTACGTTTCATGATTTCAATTAACTAGACATGATTTTTTTATTAATATTTCTTAATTTAACCATTAAAACAGAGTCTAGAAGAATTAAAACAATTTAAAATTAAAAATTAAATAAAAAAAATTCAATGGAATTTAGGAAAAAAATCAAACGGATTTCATAGGGCCCTATATATGGTGCTTTCATACTACAACTTCTGATGCAGAACTCAGGTTTGGTAGCAATCTAACCGAATGTAAAGCATTTATTTTTTCCTGTTGGTAAGTTGTGCTTATCTAAGGTTTTCTCCATTTCAGATGGGGCTCAGGACAAATCAAAGGGGCTAAGCTCAGTACAAGCAGCTTATCCAAATGCAGCCTAACCAGGGATTTGTGCTGTTTCATTCAAACAAGATTTATGCTTTTCACTGGCAATTATTACGCACATGCACTCTCAGCGCAGAAGTTGAAG
Organism: Cirrhinus mrigala; assembly: GCA_036247105.1. Taxonomy (NCBI): domain Eukaryota; kingdom Metazoa; phylum Chordata; class Actinopteri; order Cypriniformes; family Cyprinidae; genus Cirrhinus; species Cirrhinus mrigala. The sequence goes on along the minus strand of CM070029.1, from coordinate 9,268,154 downwards.
CAAATCAGTCGACGACTTAGACGGACAGATGTACACGTGCCATCCCATGTGCAGAAAAAAAAAAACAATCGGATCGGCTTAGAGACCATCAGCCATCAATCAAATAACTGAGCAAACATGGGGCTGTTGAAAAGCATGATTTTTTTTCTGAATTTGCACTGTTTGTGATGCTGACACAACAGTTGTAAAACCAAAACCTCAGTAAAAAAAAACAGTGGCATTCAGCAGTTAGGGCAATGCAGTCTCTTTCGGGTCAAGTGCATTGTGGGATTTGTAGTCCCAGTACAACTGGATCAGGAATATGGTTTAATGAGGTTTTGAATGACAAAAATATCACTTCTGTCATCATTTACTCAAGCTCATGTCATTCCAAACCTGTATGACTTTGTTTCCTCTTTTAAACACAAAGAATGTGTGGATACGGTTTTGGGAACAACATGAGAGTAATTTTCCACTCTCAAAACAAGAAGCCAAGAAAATGCATACTGTGTGAGGAAAAGGATGGAAAACAGACTATTCAAGAGTCTTAAAAAGTTAATGGACCCGTTAGACAAAAAGCTGCTGCATTTACTGTCTATTTTATGGTTTCTTTATTAGGTCTTTGTGGCAGGCGTGTATAAGCCGAATCAGTTGTTTTGTTCTCAGATACTGTGAAGTCGTTTCTGTTTAGCTGTCTGCGGCTTGTGTGGAGGATGTTGAACAAGAGAAAAGCAGAAATATTTACAAATGCATCCTATAATGATCTCTTGAGGCTCATTTCAGGGTAAAAAGAGCAAAAGAAAAAGAAACGGATAGGCATGGAGCAGAGAAAATGACTAAATTCCTCAGTTCATCCTTTAAAACCCACACGGTCTACTTTAAATCTGATATGAGATGGCGGTACTGATGCAAAATCCAAATCCCTTCTAAAGCCGAGTAGAAAGAGCAGGCTGGAAATACAGACGAGCGGGAGAGGAGAGTAAAAACAGAGACAGACAACACATGCCTGCAGAGTAAATATATTGTTTTCCTCCTCTGACAGTCGATGATGATTCTTTTATGGGGGAAGTCATTGTGGTCTGAAAGGAGAAACAATTTCCTCTACATCTCACAAGGCAACAATAGCAGGCAGCGTAACTGCTCTACAGCTAAAGCCATGCTGCTTTCAATGCTGCCATTGTTGGTTACATGATCCCAGTGGTCTACATTTTTTTCTTGTAGCCGTTATTGTTGGGCCTTGTCCTCTTCTATGGTCTTGCTTATAAAATAACTGTCTGAGGCCAACAAGCTTTCCTCTATAAACTTTGAATAGAGATACAAAATAACAAAACAGAAGAGGATTTCTTCAATATTTTTTAAAAACATTTTTCAATATAGCTTGAATAAAGATACAAAATAACAAAACAGAAGAGAATTTCTTCAATATTTGTTCAGTATTTTCTATCAAACTATCAACATGTTTGAGCAATACACATATACATAAAAACATACAAACAAACACACATAGTTTTGAAACGCATTCATAAATTTGGATTTTTATTTTCAGGATTAGTATTTTAGATTTGGATTTTTATATCATAATATAAATTATTAGACTATATTATATTTACTTGTCTAGCTATTTTTTTTTGTTGCTCAGTTTATTATACACAATATTATATTTAATATATGTAAAAAAAAATATATATAAATAAACATCTAAAGTGAAAATAAATAAATATTATATAACCAAGTAAATCTAGAATTAATATATACGTTTAATATAATTAATATATCAATTTATCGGAATGTATTTATTTAAATATATTATATACTAAATAAACCCAAAATATAAACCAAATACATAAAACCAAAATAAACACAACCAAATAAATGCAAAATAAATATACAAATCCTTTATTCATTTATTTATTTATTTATTTATTTATATCTACCTATCTATCAATCTATCTATCTATCTATATAAATACATAATTAATATATATATTTTTTTAATGTACAAATGTATTCAGAATGTATTTAAATAATATAATATAATATAATATAATATAATATAATATAATATAATATAAACCAAATAATATAAACCACATAAAACCAAACCAACCAAATAAATTGAGAATGAATTTACAAAACCTAAATAAATAAATACATTTATTTTATTTATTAAATCATTTGCATGTATTTATTTAGAATGTATTTATATATATATAACACTTACATTTAGTCATTTAGCAGATGCTTTTATCCAAAGCGACTTACAAATGAGGACAATAGAAGCAATCAAAAACAACAAGATGTTAAGTGCTGTGACAAGTCTCAGTTAGTCTTCTTTTTAATAATAAATAAAAAGGAAACAAGTAGGTAGAATACAAAAACATCAGAGTTAGAGGGTCAATGTTTTTAAATAAAAAAGGAAAGTCAAAAGAACGGAAAACGTTGTTAGAATAGACTAGAAATAAAAAAGAGAGTGCTAGTGTTGAAAGGTCAAGTGTAGATGGAAGAAATGTGTTTTTATAAAATGTTTTCCTTTGTTTAGCCCATAATAATGTATATTAAACCCCTCCATTTCTTGTCTTGGAGCACAAATGGGGTAAAATTATGACAACAATTATGTTAATTACATAAAATTACGACATAGGAAGTCAGAACAACTTGTGTACAAAGAGCCCTTAATCATCATCGGATAGCCAACATACAGACAGAAAAAGAAGGCGGTGGACAAAAAAGAAAGAAAGAGAAAGTCAGCATTTGAGTGCTTGAAACCTGATCTTGTGCAACACAGTTAATCTTATCTCTGTCACGCCGCTCAGTGTGACCCTGTCTAAAGCAGACAGCGCTCTGGAGAGAGAGTAGCCCAAACATCAGACAGATCTCATTACACGGGGGCAACCCAGGAAGCCAAGACTGTCACCCGATCCACCGCACACCTTTCAGCTCTCACACTCTGCGTCAAAACACCACATACCTGCAGGGGGAGGAGAGCACGGGATGCATTCTGCCGATAGTTAGACAACTTACACAACGCTGATTTGATGCTACTGCATAATGAAAGTGGTTCGAGTGTAGCTGAATTGTGTTCTGTCTTAATTGGCTCTGTGGGGGGAATTTCAGAGAAAATATCTCTAAAAGCCTTCACAGAAGATCAGGGAGATATCAGGCCAGTGTGGCTTCATTGACGCCCAGGGAGCGTATAGACAGCGACTGAACTGATGATGGAGCGTTCTCTGGGTTTACTCAGCCCGAGGGGCAGCTGTTTACTAGCTCTCCATGAGGGCGACAGAAAAACAAACTACGGGTCAGGGTCCAAATCTACACACTCTAACCACCCCCCACACACAGCCTGTGGGTCTGGACCCCCTGCCGGACCAGCAGCTGCTTTGAGCCAAGCCAAACTGTGTGTGCCAAAGACACCAACAACACCGATCCAACACTCTTTGCATACATTTACACAAACATACAAAGGTGTTACCATGTTTTTAGTACATTGATACTTTGCTTACTCTGTGGTAAACCATGGTATACTTTAAAATACAGCTGAGGTCAAAAGTTTACATACACCTTGCAGAATCTGCAAATTTTAATTATTTTACCAAAATAAGAGAGATCATACAAAATGCTTTTTTACTTTTTTATTTAGTACTGACCTGAATAAAATATTTCACATAAAAGATAATTGCATATAGTTTACAAGAGAAAATAATAGCTGAATTTATAAAAATGACTCCATTCAAAATGTACACACACTTGATTCTACTGTGTTGTTACCTGAATGATCCACAGATTTTTTATTTTTTTGGGTTAGTGATAGTTGTTCATGAGTCCCTTGTTTGTCCTGAACAGTTAAACTGCACGCTGTTCTTCAGAAAAATCCTTCAAGTGCCACAAATTCTCGTTTTTTCAGCATTTTTGTGTGTCAATGACTATGATTTTGAGATCCATCTTTTAACACGGAGGAGAACTAAGGGATTCGTATGCAACTATTACAGAAGGTTCAAACGCTCACTGATGCTCCAGAAGAAAAAACGATGCATTAAGAGCTGGGGGGTGTAAACTTTTGAACAGAATGAAAATGTGTACATTTTTCTTATTTTGTCTAAATATTTTTTTTTTTTTCATTTAGCACTGCCCTTCAGAAGCTACAGAAGATACTTATATGTTTCCCAGAAGACAAAATAAGTTACATTTAGAGTGGTCTTCAATTTCCAAAAGTTTTCACCCTCCCTTCTTAATGCATCGTGTTTCCTTATGAAGCATCAGTGAGTGTTTGAACCTTCTGTAATAGTTGCATATGAGTCTCTCAGTTGTCCTCAGTGTCTAAAGATGGATTTCAAAATCATACAGTTACTAGTGGAAAGGGTTCAAATACAAAAAAATGCTGAAAAACCAAAGAATCTGTGGGACCTGAAGGATTTTTCTGAAGAACAGTGGGCAGTTTAACTGTTCAGGACAAACAAGTCACTCATGAACAACTATCAGGAAAAAAAACAGCTGTGGATCATTCAGGTAACAACACAGTAAGAATCAAGCATATGTACACTTTTGAACGGGGTAATTTTTTATAAATTCAACTATTATTTTCTCTTGTGGACTATATGTAAACATCTTTTATGTGAAATATCTTATTCAAGTCAGTACTAAATAAAAAACAACATGCATTTTGTATGATCCCTTTTATGTTGGTAAAATGATTAACATTTTGCAGATTCTGCAAGGTGTATGTAAACTTTTGACCTCAACTGTAACTTGTAACACCATGTATATGCCATAGCACATGAATACAGTAACTATTGTATACTACAGCATACATTAAAAGTAACATGGTATTAACATCTGACACCATTACCACTGTACTTTACTAAAGGCCCAAAAGGCTCATTTTCAAATCCACTTATAACCAATCACAAGTAACATATCTTCTGTTTATGCTCTGAATATAAACAGTGCACGCTTGACTGTAACCGCATGGCTGCCCTTGTATGGCCTCTTGAGAAAGCACTGTGATGGCGTTGCACCGGAGGTGATTATCGTTTAATGGATGACATCAGTGCCAGCAATGTTAGCCCTGTTAGTATAGAAAATGTATCCAAACCCACCAAGCCTTGCACTGGGAAGGGACATTAACCTCACATGCCACTCCTTATTAGATATTATACACCACACTCCCAAATACATAAACAGACCTACCCGAGTTGTAACCCAGTACTTGGCATTTCCTGTCTCTCTCTCTGATTGTGTAATGGGATTACATGGCCCTGACCTTGCTCCGTGCACTAACACTCCTGTTGCCCTCTGGACTGACTCACCGGCAAAACATAATGAAAAAGCCCAAAGCCGGCAGTGGCGAGAAAGAGCTACTCACACGGGATTCCAAATGAGAACCACCAAGAGAAATATCTCATCTGGGCTCTGCTGCCTGTAGTGGAAATCGCACAGTACTCCAGGTTAGCCTGAATAATATGCACTGATGAATCGTGCACAGTAAGACCAGAAACGTGCATTAGGAAAGCAAACCAGATCCATTTTCGTGTTTCCACGCAGACTTCAAGATTCTAGGTACCCTGAGTAAATAAAACAGGAGTTATTAAGTTGCGAAGCACAGCATTATTAGGGAATTTGCAGGCAAGTAAGCATTTCCTTTTCCTGCTAGTCTAAATGACTGGAAGTGCATTTGGGATGCATGAACGAGGTGGGGCTGTCAGTTCGCATTAGGCGCATGGAAGTGTGACGTCAGAGGGAAGTCTGCCACGAGCCAGCCGGCTGAACAGGAGGATGGGGTGGGGGGGTGTCTATGCTCGATGCCAAGACGGGATGAAAGGTGGACGTGGAAAAGGGGTGAGGGCCCGGTAATGACTTAGCGAAGGAGACATTATTACCTGACGTTTGAAACATTATCGCACGTTATTAGATAAGTATCAGAATTCATTAGAGATGATGGTGTCTGAATGCTGTCTCGTACGCGATAAAGACAGAGAAAGAGGTGGACAGGCCAAGAGAAGACAGGAAATTGCCAATAACGCTCTGATAGCAGCTAAAAAAAACCTCCAAAACACCACAGAAATCTAGGAGAGAACGTATGTTTCATGTACAGGGCAGATGGGGCAACTAAACTAAGCCTAGTCATGTGTTAATTCTTTCTAGATGCTTCAAGAAAGTGTTAATGATCCACAGTGAAGTTCTGCCGCTATAAACTCTTTTGACGCTAATAATGGCACCAGCAAGCACAATACATCTTGTCAGCTGAAATGAGTTCATAAGTAAGACGTGCAAGATACAAAGCTGCTTTGATTGTTGACACAGTCCAAACAAGATGAAAGTTTTTGAAGGTGTTATTTAAAGTGACAGGGAAAGAAAAGGAGGGAAAATGCTCTCACAAGCACAAACAATGTGTTTTTTTGTGTTAAAAACAACATCATTCAGGCTTTTAGCCAGAAAGCCTCGCTTGAAAAGTACCTGATAAAGCCAGTTCTTCAGAGACGCAACAGCATCAACAAATCGCAGCGCCACACAAACCACTGACGACGGGTGCTTTTGGTTTCCACTCGAGGGAAGCAAGTCTCTTTACATTCATTGCAAATATTTAGGGACATTCAAACATGTGTCATAATCAGTTAGGAGATTGAGGGTGAGGTAACCAGCTAGCATGATTTTCTATTGTCAGTTGCGTAGCTCACACAGAAGTCTCTTTCAAACTATACATCTGAACAAACCATAATGTGACCTCAGCCAGTTCGAATAACATAAGGAAACGACGTGTACTACAGAACACCTAAAAGGAATAAACATGAGATGGGAGGAAAAAAATATATAAATTGCGGATATCAGGGAGCTGCTATTGAGGGTTTGCACTTTTGTCATGGTGTGGTCAGTTACCCGTATGCACGGTCATATCGGAGATACTCGGATGTAAACAACAGCATTGTTTGCATGGTTAATGTACTACTTAATATGCTGTTCTGCTAATTTATGCTGTCTAAACCAGGGGAAAAAAACATGTGGAAGGACCTAGTAAGCAGGAAAGGGCGTAATATTTTGCTCCTCAGACAGTTTTTTGCAGACTTCTCCTTGATTTGCACAAAACGTGACAATAATTGACCATTTTCAGCAGCAAAAATCAGCAAAATTGGCAAGTTCTGTTCGGTTCAGTAGCATTGTTTATGTTCAGTGCTGCCAATATGGCCGATTGATGACGCATAGTGAAAACACGAGGCAAAGCGGGGCAAATTGCTTTTGACTGTGCGTTCGCTTTTTACTTTCACTTTCGAGTTTTGCGATCACACGTACTTTGTGTATAATAGGGAGCTGTGGTATTTACCACACATCTTACAAGATTAGATGTTTGAGAGTGGTGCTCAGGATCAGCAAATCATTCGCCATCGTCCTATCAGTCATCTCTCCTTACTCTGTTTATGTGGTAAGTGAAATCGTAAATACTGTATTATATGTAAACAAAATTGTATGCATGTATAACAGGCTACCACTAACAAGCAGCTAATCATGTCAATTTAGTGGCTCTGTAAAATGTGTAATTCATTTTCAGTGCCAAATATGGATTCATGCTTCGAGCACACCCCTTTGCTAAATTAAAAGATTTTTTTTTCAAAGAATTGTTTTCTAAACAATTTAGAAGAAATTATGAAATTAATAGAAGAAATGAGCCTCACAGGCGTGAAAAAGCTACGGTGGAAGACATTTTCTCTGGATAGTGATTGCAATTTCAATCTTTTTTTCACACAAAGCTATCAAATGCTTCCAGAACAGTCATATGGATTACTTTTATGGTGCTTTTTTGTCATTTCTGGAGCTTGAAAGCTCCATTACCCTTTTATTTATCATGTACCGATTGTTTTCACAACCCGCCATTAATCGGCCATACTGGTGGTACTGAGCGCAAACAATGCCACTGAATCGAAGGAAACTGGCATATTTTGCCGACAATTGCTGCTGAAAATGGTCAATTATTGTCATGTCTTGGGCTGTCCCAATTGGTCAGGGCTGTTAAAAACATTTGGAGTACTATAGACTGCCAAAAGTTAATCAAATCAAGGAGAAGAGTGCAAAAAAACTGTCTGAGGAACAAAAGGCGTTTGTGGTTGGCCAAACTGAACTGGGATTTCCAGGGCAAGAATCTTGACAACATTCATGTTTGTTCTTATCATTCCCGGAAATATTAGGCTAAAATGTTAATTAATACTGCTGGTACGTATCTTTACCACATATTAATTTTAGTTGCCAGAATACTGCACCCTTTCCTCCTTACTAAGTCCTTCTCTATATGATTTAGCATCTTCCACATGTTTTTTTCCTTGATTTAGACAGTATAAATGATGCTGTTGCTCACATACGAGTATCTCCAATATGGCCGCGCATCTGGGTAACTGACCAAACCATGATGTAAGTGCAAAACCTCTATTCAGGACAAAACATCTTCATTTGTTTTTTACCAAATAAAGACATTGGATAAGAAAGATGCAGGGTTAAGTAAATAATAACTGAATTCATAAGTTAATTGCCCCATTTTTTTAACAACGTAATGGGTGGTCAGACTACAGCTAGGGCCCATGGTGCACAACAGTGTTTGCTGTACTGAAAGCCAAGCAGGTTTTAATTGGTTTAAAGTGCACTCCACCTACCCAGACATGCACATGCAGGACATTTGAGGTTTTCCCATCTCTAGGCTTAGCTTTTATCTAATTTCCCCTCCGCTCTAAGAGACTACACTAATGAATTGGGTAATCACAGATATCTGGCCCATTCAAGTGCTTTGTAAAGTAAATCAATATGGTCTGGCGACGGGCCAGTTGTCCACTTTGACGGACAGTAGAAATCTATTTGTGGAACCGCGGCCAAAAAAAAATGCTTTTATTTTCTCTCTCTCTCAATCACATTATCTATTCCTATGCCCTCCCCTCTTTATCCCCACGGCCTCATTGGTTTCAGTGCTAAAGGTGGTTATAATTTTACGTAAGGAGCTTATGGAACTTTGTTTCATTTCCGCAGTACTGGATCAATAAGGCCAACACGATTGGCAGGAATTTCTATGAATTTCAAATGCTTTCCCTGCAGTGATTATGTGAGCCAGGCGCTCTGGTTGAATATCGATATGCTGATGACTAGCCACGCTATGCTAATGCTCTGGGCTTCAACCAAACCTCAGCGAACAGTGAGTCTAATACGAAATGGATGTTTCTGTGTTATTACAGAGGTTTTCCTTTTCTAAACATGCTGGAACGAGGTCCCGCAAGCACATCTGTTAGCAATGAGTTCGCCGCACAGCTCTAATCTTTTGAATGCTTTCGTGGGAAGGCTTGGAGATGGGAGCGCAGATCTTCTCTCATGTGGTTTACCAGTTCTGATCATATTGTCAAACCTTAGTGGAAACCGCCACCCAAATCGCTAATTCACACGATTACATTTAGACCTCAAGTGCCAGAGAGAAAGACTGGATTACAGCGTCTTTGACGCTCTGTATTCAGTCAAACAAACACACTGGAAGAACGTGTAGTATAATACGGCAGACGTGACAGATTACCAAACCTGAGGTGCTGAACATTACCCGATGTTAACCGCAGGACATAGCGCTGTCAAATTCAATCAGAAGCAATCTGTATTTGATGAAAAGGCGTCAGTTTCACTTCAGGAAAAGACTATGGAAATATCACCAACAAAAACAATTCTTTTCAGTTCAATTTGTCATATTACCTCACACATTCACAAGCTTTTATTCAAAGCAACTTACTTAATGCATGTATTCCCTAGGAACTGAATGCATGACCTTGGCTTTGAGTTTCTCCAGAAATAGCTGACAGATAACTATTCTGTTGTGAAGGGTGTTGTGGGTAATCGTTTGAAAACCATTCACGGACACACACTTTGAAAAAAAAAAAAACTCAAAAAGCATAATCTAAGCGCCTTTGGCTTACTAATTGTCAGAATATTATTATTTGCGATCAAATCTAAAGTATCGTAACTAATCTAAGTCTAACGTATTCTAAACGTATTCTATATTCTACACTCGTTCCGTCAAACTGTCCTCCTCTTATAGACGGTCTCGGGAAACAGAGCTTTTAACATGGACCGCATCTTGATTTTAGTCAAGAGGGAAATAAAACTGCAAGAGCCGTGGATGCACGGTCTCTGGTGAGGACTGACACTAATCACAAGGTTAATTCACCAACCTCATGACGTTAAGACCAATTACGGCTGGCAGTCAACAGGGTAATGTAGCGCTCTCTTGAAACTGATACGAAGTATATTAAATGAAGAGGTAGAAGTTTATAGTAAGGAGATTAATAAAGTAGAAGGGCAGGAATAAACAGATGCTGTACGCGAGAGCAGCACATGGGATCCTGAGAGAGCGCATTAGCATCAACTACCTAATCAACTCTCCTGATCTGAATGCAATCAGTCTACGAAACGAGACAATGGCTATGTTTAGAATAGCATGATGACATATGACTTCCGTGAAAACACGAGAAATCCGAGAGCTTTCTGACCCTGCATAGACAGCAACACAACTGCCACGTTCAAGGCCGTCTCTGAACTCAAGAATTACAAGTCATGAACAAATCATTCAACTGGTTTGGTGATCTGGATCAACCTAGTTCACTGAAAAGACTTGACTCTGAATTGAACCTGGACATAGTCTCTTCTCTTACAAACATACTAGTTATGATTTTCAGCAAATAACTTTAGTCTCAATCTGTTTCTCAACAAACTACAGAAGGACTACTTTTATGCAATTTTCCCAGCTTAAAAGCCTTCACTTATTGTAATTCAATGGAAACAGCATCCAGTACAATTTGTTCAAATCCGCCATTTACGTTCCACAGACGTCATAAGGGTTTGAAACTACACAAGGGTGAGCAGATGACGACAGTATTTCGTTTTTGAGAAAGATATTACTTTAGGAGGGCGTCCACAGAGATTTTAAAATGCCTCTTTAACAGCACAAAGTACAAAACCATGGTTTGAAAACAAACTTAAAGCAATGGCAAAAAGAGCGAATGGAGAAACAAAGAACAGCGACTACAAAAGAGCGATAATTCACAGAGAAAAAAGCAGAATCTCACAAAAAAAGAGCGAGGGAGAGAAACGAAAGACGACTAGGAAGAAAAGAAGAGTGAAAAGGGAAAAAGAGGTAGTGTGTGTGAGTAGGTGTATGTGTGTGTGTGTCAGTAATGAGATCACTGCCGGGTGGGCTGTCTAATGGTAATGTAATGGACTAGCTAGAAAGACAGTGAGAGAGACAAAAACAGAGACGCAGAAAAGAGAGAAGACGAAGCATTGAGCTCACAGAAGCACAAAAAGCAAAAGAAAGACAGCTGGCCAGAACTCAGCTCTCACACACATAAGGCTCGGACACACGACTGTACACGGACAGAAGGCCGACTGAAGACCGTGCCAAGAAGATAAGTGGAAGAGGTCTGGGGGCAGAAGTGTGTGCGTATGTGTGTCTTTGTGTGGACGTGTGTTTGATGAGTGAAAGGAACAGCAGGGTCCCTCTATCTCCCAGCCTTTGGCTCTTTAGCCGCGCTTCAGTCCAGAGCCAGCCCAGGAAAGCATGAGATCCCTCCTAAAGAACTGTGAGGCTCGGTTTGAATAGCAGAATGAAGTCACTTGCTCTCTTTTTGTCTTCGCTGCTCGATTCGAATGGGTCAACCTGGGGTCAAAGCAGCAAAAATGGGTCTGAAGATGGTCAAAGAGTACTGCTATCACTATAATGATGATTTGAGACTATAAATCACTGTTTAACAGGATTTTCAAGGTTATTCTACTATTTCAATATTTAGGTGACTATAAGGGGTTGCGTCAACTGGGCTTTTCCTTGTCTAATCCAAAAACAAGCTCCCATTGTAAAATCAGGGCAAGCCAATCTTCAATATGTGCTCTCGCAGCTCCTAATTTCAACAGCCAATCAGCGTCTCCCACTATTGGTAGGAGGCAAATTGAAGTTGAATTGCCCAGTGTACAGTAACATGATTAGGAAGATTGCTCGCAATCTCGCTGAGAGCCAGCAAGGTGGCACTGAGGGTGCAACACCATCTGCAATCACAGCAGACAATAATGATTACTGTAATCACCTGATCATGCTATCAGGACACATCTGCTGATAAAACTGCTTTCACGACTACAAAATGTCTGAAAATAGTACACTTGTACTCCATACATGTTTAAAATACAACGTAACAGCTATTTTACAGTACACAAATAGGCTACAAAGAATAAATAATGATTTGAAAAAGTCATCAAACCAGATCGTATTTACATACATGAGACAGATGAAATAAGACAAAGCATTTAATTTCCAGGCAGATTGATGCTAATTCAACATGAAATTGAAGGAGGAGTGAGAAATTGTTTTGATTGAAATGCATGTTCTATTGTTTTGCTCATTTGTGTTCAATATTATTGAAGCTTCCTTACAACACTGAAACCAACAAATGCATCTCATGGCTGTTTGAATCTGGCAGCAGATATCGTATTGTCCTCAAAGGCTGACACTTTTTTTTTTTAAATCTAAAATACCCTGGAACCAGAAAATCAAGGATAATAACAGACCACGCTAAATGTGGAATTAAAACAAGAACAGCTTGGCTTTTACAAAAAGCACTCAATTCAAGTAATTATGAAACTGCAGGAGGAAAGTATAACCTCAGCCAACAACATTGCAGATACACCAATTTGTGTCGCCGCACAACAGCAGAATTTGTTGTAGTGTTGCAGTATGTCGAGAAAATGCCACCAGTACGAAAACCGATGTGCCGGATGCTCCCCTGACCTTGAAAAAAAAACAAATTAACACATAACTGCTAGGCAAGTTTTGCTTAGCGGGGCAAACTCTAGTGAGGTTTTTGCCGCTGACAGCCTGTTTCTAAATGAATCATTAAGTTTCTGCTAAAGTAAAAATCATCTCTACCGATCTCTCTAAGGAGAGAGCGGTACAGACATCTGGAGAGAGAGGAAAGGCTCTAAAAAAGATTTATGTGACTTTATGAGTTGTGTGACTTCTAGTCCATTTTTGTTAAGATACAGTCACATTGGCAAAATTTCAGTGAAATTCTGTGGAAAAAAATACGTTTGTTGCCAGTAGTGTAGAGAAGTACTGTAAGAAACGCAGCTCACACACAAGTCACTTTCAAACCAAGCCGATTTCTGTTGTTCAGCATGACAAATCGGTGTGAGCAACCTAAACCCAACTTAAAACAACGGCTGTGAAAATTCACAGAACAACAGTAAATGGACCACAAAACTAGTTGTCAGTGGCATGGATATATTTGTAGCAATAGCTAACAATACATTGTATAGGTCAAAATCATTAGGATATTAAGTAAAGATCATGTTTCATGAAGACATTTTGTAAATTTCCTACCGTAAATATATATCAAAACCTATTTTTTGATTAGTAATATGTATTGGTAAGGACTTCATTTGGACAACTTTAAAGGTGGTTTTCTCAATATTTTGATTTGTTTTGCACCCTCAGATTACAGATTTTCAAAAATTGGCCTATCCTAACAAACCAGCTTTCAGATGATGTATAAATCTCAATTTAAAAAAACTGACGCTTATGACTGGTTTTGTGGTCCAGGGTCACAAATATTTAGCACTGAGAATTCTAAGCTATAGAAGTGCTGAAGAACATGTTGCATGTTCAAGCATTTCTTCTCCCTCTTCACCATTTCCAACTCTTTCCCACTGTGTGTCACAGACAATGAAGCACGTCTTCAGCCACGGCTCATTACCAAATCCAAGTGACGACATGGTGGAATCAGGAGGCTACAGCTGGGAAAGCTAACCATGCTAAAGCCACCAGCTCATCAAAGACATCAGCATCTAGCCCATCAGACACCATCTTACACCACAAGGGATGCCCAGAACAAAATCAAGGTGCTTCTGGGACAGAAGGGATGGAGGTTGAGCTAAGTAGCGGACACAGCTGCGTGTCGGTCCACTAAACTGCCGTTGCTTTCATGTGCAGCAGTCAGCTGCAGATCACCGCTGCGTCTCTACTCCAGTCCCGAACACATCCACCATGTCAGCGATGATGTCAGTGTCGAGGAGAGTGGGATGGGTGCCCAGAAACTCACTTAACCAGTTCAATGAGACATTTGTCCAATTAGGGCCTCAATTGCCTGCCAGAAGGAAGCCACCTGAACCGTTCTTCCAAGCCCTGTCGGAACACAGTCCAAACCAAATACTGATTAACTAACGAAGCAAGATGACAGAAATCAGTTTGGTCATGCGTGCCCACTGCGCTGTTTATGAGATTTTAAAGGGATAGCACACCCAAAAAATGAAAATTCATTATGTCATTAATTACTCGCCCTCCAAACCCGTAAGACCTTCGTTCATCTTCGGAACACAAATTAAGATATTTCTGATGAAATCCGAGAGCTTTCTGACCTTGACCTAGCTTTATCTTATTTAAATTTTCTGGTTTTAAAGAAGAGTCTTACTGTTGTTTATCTGCTTTAAAGGAGAACTTCACTTTCAGAACAAAAATTTACAGATAATGTACTCACCCCCTTCTCATCCAAGATGTTCATGTCTTTCTTTCTTCAGTCGTAAAGAAATCATGTTTTTTGAGGAAAACATATGTGGATTTTTCTCCATATACTGGACTTCAATGGTGAGTACATTATCTGTACATTTTTGTTCTGGAAGTGAATTTCTCCTTTAAAGTATCAGTAGCTCATGGCTTGAAAAACTACGTTTTAAAGTAGCTTCACCAACATAATGCAGACGTAGAATAGTTTCCCTTTGGGGGTTTTTACATGAGTGGAATTACCATGTAGGTCATGCAAACTACTCGTCGCATCACAGTACTTATTATACCACCAATTAGAAATAGAAGGATGTCTAATGGGGGCATGTATAATTAGCCCAGGTGCTCTTTTCAATTGACTTTTTTTTTAGTAAACCTGAGTCACACCGTTTCCTGCAGTCCCGCGGTTCACGATGCCTGCGCTCTGATTGGATTAATGTAGTACAGATCGTGTGACCATCTCAAATCAGCGCTAATCTCCCAGTGGGATAACTTTAAAGATCTAATTTTAGCATACGGTCTTTTCCTCTCTAACAATATCAAAGCGAAAAGCAACCCTCTGGGGCTGATCGCTCCTAACGTATTCCCCCTCCACTCAGGAAGCCCACACTCTCCCTTGAGATTTGCACTTAAAGCACAATATAAACTTAACTTCACGCCCTATAATTAATCTGACGCAATACTGCTAACAGAGGCTGATATTTTCAATAGGAAATATGGCCGATCTTGTAAGTTTAATATAAATGTTAAGTATTAGAATAGTAGAACTGCATGTTTTCCCTCTGAATATAATTTCACACACATACTAAAATCAGATGCTGTCATGACCTCTAAAAGAAATGGCTGAATGGGACGTTGAATGCCACTGATTTTTTTATTCTGCTGTCCTTGCCACCCTTATCTGCCAAAATCCTGCTGAGGTGAACAGTATCAGCACTCTGCCACCCATCAGCTCAGAGGGCACTGCCACCGGTGTAAGGTCAGGAGCCTATAGCGCATATTTTCTGACAGTAAAACAGCACGATATAGAAAAAAGGTAACACTTTTTTGGTACTAATTTGGTTTCCAATTGACCCTTTGCTGGGGTCTATTCTGACAAATCATAACACTGAATCTGCCATTTTGTCTGACAAACAAACCAGACAAGAGAGTAGATTAACATCGGTGGACTTGAACTTGAAAAATAGTGCGTACTGACGTCTTTCCACGCTTGAAACAAGATACTTTCTGGTGTTCATTCATGTTTATTTAATGCTATAACTAGTAATAAAGAAAGGATGATCGGTTCACATGCCGCTTGGTCTGAGGCGCTACAGCGATCTGTCATGACACTTTAAAGAGCCACAAAATGGTATTTATTGCTTGAATGTTTTTAAAAAATGACAAAATTTTAAAGCTGAGACTTTGTTTGATACCAAAAGTAACCTGCTCTGTCTTGTCTGTGGGTGCGTTGTCAGTTTCCTCTTTGCTCTGCAATGTATTTATCACTGCGTGAGAAGATGGTGTGTGGCTTGTTGGACATACCAAGTAAAAAAAAATAAATAAATAAAAAATAAAATAATATATATAATATATATAGTTATTATTTATATATATTTGAAATAAAATAAATAACTATAATACACAAAAAAACCTTTGTTTTACCACAATACCACCAAAAAAAAGGTAGTACTATTGTACTTTTTTGGTTCTAATTTGGTTTCCAATTGACCCTTTGCTGGGAGTTTGATTGACAGGCGATCTAACCAATCATAATGCTGAATTTGGCATTTGTCTGACAAACAAACCGTAAAAAGAGAATAGATTAACATCGGTGGACTTGAACTTGAAAAATAGTGTGTACTGACGTCATTCCACGCTTGAAACAAGATATTTTCTGATGTTCATTCATGTTTATTTCATGCTATAACTAGTAATAAAGAAAGGATGATCGGTTCACATGCTACTTGAACTGAGGCACTACAGTGATCTGTTACGACACATTAAAAAGCCACAGAACGGTATTTATTGTTTGATTTAAAAAAAAAAAATAAAAAAAAATGAAAGCTGATACTTTGTTTGATACCAAAAGTAACTTGCGCTGTCTTGTCTGAGGGCACACTGTCAGTTTCCTCTTTGCTCTGCAATGGATTTTTTTACTGCGTGAGAACGTGGTGTGTGGCTTGTTGGACAAAGCAAGTAACATTTTAATGGTCATTTTCATTTCAAACATGTACAAGTTTAAGTTGGTGAGCATGAATGCAAATTAGTATAATTTTACAAAATTGACCATGATACTTCATCATTTATCAGTCATTACATTTAAATGACCAACACATTTACATCCCTAGTACTAACGATTATGGTGTTTTCTGAATCTTGCATGCTATTAATCAATCTCAGCGTCCAGTGGATGGCTGTTAATGTTGCTTGCATTCAACACTCTCCAATAATTCATTCACCCTAAAACAGTAAAGGATTGTGAAAATGACTAATGCTAGAACTGTTTAACCTACAGCAGCCTGATGGAATCTGGACAATAGCACCCTGGGTCTGCTTTCATTAATTCATTCAAAGGGCTTTTTCCTCAACTTGTGTGTCCAGCTACATGAGCCAATGCTACAAGAGTCGTCTGTATCTGCTTTACCAGGACACAGAGAGAGAGAAAGAGAGCTCGACCAGCATGGAACTTCTGCTTGGAGCGAGGGAGGGTACGGCAGGGGACTGTGTCGATTGAATGGGGAATTGGTGTATGTGTGTGAGAGCGAGCAAGAGGGAGGGAGAGAAAAAGAGAAAGTGGCAATAGAGAGTGGTGGGTTTTTGCTCTTTGGGAAAGGAGCCAATCCAATTACAGGCAGCAGTGCAAGCCCGGTTTCTTCAGCTGAGCTAAATTTCACATTTCATCAGTCTCTTCCCTTCTCTCGGTGCTGCCGCGCTACGCTTTCTCCCTCTTTCTCTTGTTCCCTCCCCCCCTCATGCAGGTGGAGGGCAGGAATAGGCAGATCATGCAACCGACTCCATTTTTCAAAGGATGAGGTGCAACCACTCACCCCTGTGCAACAATATATCGCCCATAGAGCCTCAAAATCCTGTAACATCAACATCATATAGATTTCAATAGCAGCAAAAATGTTTTGCAATATAATAGAAACGTATTAAATACGGTGTACAGTAGTTAAGGCTATCTAATATAAAGTGGGAACTTAAATTGGAGTAGACGTCACAGTTATGTCACTTGAAGCTGTGCACGCATTGTGGTCGCATATCTCCTAGTTTGGACTTTTTAACTTGATTAACTCGATTTAACAATCGCAAGTTTGTCAATTCTGAGGAAAAAAGCCAGAAGTGTGAGCAATAAAGATTCTGGGGAAAAAAGAAAATGCGAGCTGATTTTTATTATCAGAATTGTGAGATATAATCTTGGAATTGCGAGAATAAAGTCAGAATTTTGAAATCTCAACTCAAATTTACCTTTTTCATTCTTTTATTCCATGGCTTCCATTAGACTGCTACTTCAAAAGTGGCTCCGCCCACAAAAAAGTCACCACTAATTGCAAACACTGAAATTGGTCTATGACAATTTAATAATAATAACTATATAAATATATACCGTTTGGATTGCATGGGGCACCCACAATGTTTTAACGTCTGATGGAATTGTTGGCTCAATTTTTGTGTTTTGTTTCATGTTTTTACAATCATGTTTGCTTGGATCAGTTGAGGGTGTGACAGCACGCATCTTTGTAAAGATTTTTGTAATTCTGTGTAAAATGAGGTAAATCGAGAATTATTTCTTTAAATCTTGTAAATTCAGGGTTTGCTGAACATCTGTAATGTAACGATGCATGGACATTCTGAGCTCTGTTCTTGTTACAATCTCTTGTAAAACTCATAAAAAGCGTTCTACTGCTTCAAGAGTCACTGTTGAATTTGCAAGCTAAAGACAATGACAAAAACGAAGCAAGATCTTGCATGCTTCCACCTTGCTCTATTGAGATGGTGATTGTAATGTCAGTGTTTGGTGTGATATGGAAAGGTGAAGAAATGCAAGATACTGCTGGGTTTCAGCCTCACGCTCTTGAGTTGTCTCTCTTTTATAAACACGCATACACACACACACACACACACACACATCAATTGTTGCATGCAGTAGAAATCTATATTTAAAAAAACTTAAAAATTCATGTCTTGTTGCTCTTCCTCTTATTATTATATTTATAAATTATCTTTTATATAAATTATCTTTTATATAAAATGTCTTAATCTTAGTAAATTAAGCTAAAAATAAAAATGTTTTCTACTTTTTCACATATAAAAAAAAATTGTAGAAAGAAAAAAAAATTAAATATATATTTAAATATATTGTTTATTTATTTTTATATTTAAACATTTTATATGCACCAGTATAATAATACATAGTAATTAAAAGTTTCCATATTTACCTGCATTAGATTAATATTTACCTACATATATTTTACTTATACATTAAACTTATTAAACTATATGTTTACATTAAACTATATTTGATTTCGATGTAAAAAATGCCACAAGCAGACCCAAGCAAATCTTTAAATCAGTGCTCTGTTTGATTAAATGGACAGTTGATTCACTGAAATGAGTTGAACAAACAAGCTCCAGTGCCAGTTTTGCTTCTGAAATCAATCTATTAAAACATCTTTTTATATTTTCATATACTGGCCAAAGACAAGAGAGGATCACAAAACTACATGGTCATTAGGAAACTTCATGGCCAAATAAAAAGTGCATTTAAATCATCGCAATTATGCTGCAGACTTCAATATATGGTGAATATTCAATAAATATCCAAATTATAATCCAGCCCTAGCTGGAACACAAAAGCCAGTTTCTCAGAGTTGCACAGCAGGGGAAAAAGGCTCATGGACACAAAACAAAGCATCTCACAAATCCCAGCTCCCTGAGCTCTCTAGGCTCGTCTGTGGATTCTCCAAGAGACACACTTTTTGGGACTGCGATAGCTCCCTAACCTTTCCAAAACACACAATCTCTCATAAGGCCGTCTCATCCCCTTCCTCGACACTGTTACGCCTTGTGCAGATGTGACCGACTTCTCAGGGTTTGCAGAGACTACTGCAAGATTTCCATCTAAGGTAATGCCTCCCTAATTCCACCACATCTGTATGTTTCATTCTCCTTTCTGGCCTCTAGGGCGGCGATATGCACCAGCTGAGAATCTAAGTGAGCTTGAGGCAAGGCAAACAAGCCAGGCAGCACTTCTAAGAGCATGGCGCTGTTGGCCTAATTTAATTTCACCAACCACGAGGAGAAAAAAATAACATTAATTAATAAGCCACTAAAACAAGAGGATTACAGAGAGCGAATGCCGCCGATGCCACTTTCTGATTGCGGTGCTGATTCAATTATAAATTAATTAATCAAGGCGCAAAACACAATTTGGACGTTGCCGTGCTACCGGCATGAAACAAACACTCAGTTTGACACTTTGACATTGTCCGTTCTCCCTCGCGTCTAGGAAGGCAGCTGTTATTTGTGTGTGTTTGTAGGGGGGCAGGTGGGAATGAGGGACAAAACCAACGTTTGTAAAGCAGGTCTCTCTCTGTCTTCATCCCTTTGGTGTCTCCTGCAGCTGCTGTGGGACATGCCTGTTCCTGCTCGTCTAACAGGGCCTGGCCTGTCACTCAACGCTGTTGTGCCCCAATGGGGGCTTGAGTCCCAAAAGCAGCTGACAGACCCCTTGTCATTTTCATAATTGCCTTTTACAGGTAGTCTCATCTTGCTACGAACCACAGCAGGTCCATTAGCCACATGCTAACATGTCAACACTTACTGAACTGGCTGCTCAACAAAGGCCAAATGTTTTGAACCATACAAATATATTTCTGTAAAGTCAACATGAAATCAAAATAGAGGCCAAATACTTTCTCAAAACACTTATTGGCTTAATCGTGCACATTTCAGTTCATGTTTATGTCGGTATTGTTATTGTTAGGTAAAATGATTCAAAATTCAGTAATTGATTAAAGCAGAAATAAGAATAAGTAAAATCTATAAAATTTATGAAAATGAAAATTAGAAATGTTGCTTTGGCAAAAAATAAATAAATAAATAACTGACTAATAAACTTACTAATTTATTCATTTTTCTTTTAAGTACTAAAAAACTAAAACTGAAATAAATATAATCAATTTTAGAAATATAAAAGTAATAAAAATGCCACAAATTTTTAAAAACATTAAAAATTAAAAGATAAATAAATAATTAACAATTTAAATATTCAATAATATAATAATTTAAATAAGAATTTAAATATTCAAATATGTAAATTATATAATTCAAAAAATGCAAAAAATATATCTAATACTCAAAAAATTATGAAAGTGAAAATTTTAAATATTGCTTTGCCAAAATGGCTCCGAAACTATTTTTCTTTTTGGTTGACGACATCTAGAGCGGAAATAAAAATATCCAATTAGCTAAAAAGTTATTTACTTATTGTTTTAGGCTTATGTTGTACGGTAGGTAACAAAGCCTTTCTAAAATTGTGTCAATGTTAGCACAGTATTTTATGCCAGTGTTTTTAGACAAATGAAGATTGATTTCAGATAAATAAAATTAAATCCCATACTACATCTGTTTCTTGTTAAACACAGCAAATCTAACGGGTAGTGAAGTTCATGTTGACTCAAGTAATAGAAGCTGACTGATGGTTTCTTGTCTATCGCTCCTATTATCAACCAAAAAGGTGCGTTTAACACCACATTTTCTCTATATGCCCTTTATCTGAAGGATATTATAATTACGCATATGATAACCCTAACTCTGTCTGGCTCTTGTGTCTAACATCCTTTCCATGAGTTTGGCTGAGAAGACATTCTATTAAAATTAATAGACTAGGGAGGCAGACAGGAACCCCTGAGGTCGCTTTAAGCTGCCCATTATGGTCAGGAAAGTGAACAGAACCAGAAGAATCCTACAAAAAGGTATTAAATATTTAGTCGAAAAGTTTCTGGTTCCCTCTTTTCCATCCATACTTTTAAATGAGGCCAGTAGAGCAGTTCAAAGCAGCGCTCCAGAAGACACCATTAATAACTAAACGTGACACACTGTTTGCGAACAAAAACGTTTGCCTGGATCTGAGGTGAAAGGTCTACAACTTTTCTACTTAACTCAAACATCTCTAACTCTGTACACATCTCAGAGCCAAAAAAAAAAAAAAAAAAAAAACACCTGCAAAGAAGACTCACCTTCTTGAGCCGTCCACTCTTGGTGCCAACGAAAGCCACACAGTAGCCATTATAGACGTAGGAGGTCACTGAGGTCATGCGATCACGACTTTCTGTATAAAGCGTGTGTCCGGTCACCAGCTGAGAGCCGCCAAGAGGTTGGTTGATGTCCAAACCGCAGAAGGAGTCATCAATAGGGACGGGCTACAGGAGGAGAAAGGTCAAACGAGAGTCAGCAGTTTGCTTAGAATCAAAAAGTCAAGGTCAGTTTGCTTGTTTATACAGACATCAGTAGGAGGGTGAAAAGGTTGCACTGATTTTAATACAGGGAAGCACTTTGTAAGCAAATCACATTAACCGATCCAATGTCAGCTGGTTGTTTTCTTGTCAAGAGAGGGTAAGAAATGGATCAGGGAACACTAAAGGTCGATTTGCACCATTTTTAGTACAAAAAAAAAAAAATAACTACAACTGGACAAAACTGTAAATTTATCACATCTATCACACCAAAATACTTAAATGCTGAAAGACTTGTATTTTTTAACATTTATTTATTTATTTATTTATTTTTCACTGAGTTATATTATATATATATATATGTGTGTGAGTGTGTGTATAAAATAAATTAGTAAATTTTAGTAAAAATTCTAAAACTAAAACTGAAATAAACAGCTACAGCTTTTTAGAAATATAAAAAAAAATACACTTAAAATTAAAAAAAGAGAAAGATCATTCACTATTGTTTTTAACATATACAATGCTGGAAACAGTTGTGCTGCTTCATTTATTTAGGAACCTGTGATACTTTTGTTTAGGATTCTTTAAATAAAAATGTTAAAAAGAACACCATTTATTTAAAATAGAAATCGTTTGTAACAATATACACATTCAAAGTTTGGGGTCAGTAATTTTTCCTTTTTTTTTTCTTTGTAAGAAAGTAATACTTTTATTCAGCAAAGATGTGTTAAATTGATAGTTGTCAGAAAAGATTTCTATTTTGAAAAAATGCTGTTCTTTTGAACTTTTTATTTATCAAAGACTTTTGAAAAAAATATCACAGGTTCCAAACCAATATTAAGCAGCACAACTGCTTCCAACATTAACAATAAATCAGCATATTATAAGGATTTCTGAAGGATCATGTGACAAAGAAAATTCAGCTTTGCCATCACCGAAATAAATGATTTTTTAAGACAATAAAATAGAAAAAGTTATAGTAAATTTTAAATAGTAAACTGTTTTTTTTTTTTTTTTTTACTGTATTTTCAATCAAATAATTGCAGCCTTAATGAGCGTAAGAGACTTCTTTCAAAGGCATTTAAAAAATGTTACTGACCCCAAAATTTTGAACAGCACTTTATATTTACTATGAATTTTTCCAAGGCTGTTTGAAGCATGAAAATCACTGTTTAAAAATTCTCTGACATTTACGGGTTTTCAGTTACTGTTGGGGTTAGTTTTACTAGTGTATCAGACTATCTACTAACGCCCGACCAGCTGGTAGTTTGGCTTTGCAGTGAAGGCCAGAGAACACAGACTCGTGTTCAGTTTCTGAGGGGAGACAGTTACCGGACCATTGAGTGTGGTTTCCCCAGCCAGACGCTTGGTTTTCTGTTCAGCTGGGCAGACATGTTCCCGCTCTGCTCTGGTGAGTCCTGCCGGGCTCCCTGACTGCCTCATTACCCTGTGCTATGAGAATAGTGTAGCTCACCCTGGCTGGGGACGAAAGCACACTTACACACCACCCCAGCCGAAAACAACACCCATACAGACGAGACCGGGGCCAAAACCAGAAGCGTACAATCTATAATTCTGATTAAAATGATCTAGCCAGGGACAAAATGTTTCAGTAAGTTTAGCCAATTCTATGTTGCAGGGGTTAATTTGTATTCAAATGTTTTGCTGCTAAACACAATACACCAATTAAGAAGTGGAGAAAATTACACTCTTGGAAACATTCTCCATGTACTTTTGGACACTGTTATACAAATAAACTAGTCAGAGTGTGAAATGTATGCCTACATGGCCAAAATAAACCATATTTTTCCCCTCGCTCGATCTCTGTTGCTTTCCCCCTGCATCTTCTCCTCTCTCTTGAACACACACACCAACTTAAACTGAAGAGATTGAAGCTTGTAAACATTTACAATCTAATGGGAGGGTCTATGGCCCATTTTTCATGTCACATGCATGCATGGGCCACTATCAATCCCCATTTGAGTTTGGGCGGCGAGTTACAACACTCTGCGGCGTTTAGATTCAGGTCATCGGAGTTTGTGACTGACACTGGCCTCAAAGTGCCATGTAGAGTAAGAGGGATGGATACTGTGTGCTCGGTCATGATGCTGAACGCAGCACTGCTCGTCCCCAACACTCCGCAGCCCTTTAATATCAGCCTGCTCGACTACAGGCTCACGCTATAAAATCTTTACTGCCTCCCAGCCCTTCACAAGCTGGGGGACGGCAATAAAGCAGGGATGTAAATGCCTCGTACTCGGCAGATCTTGTTCCAACCCTTCTTCGTCGTGTTTTCTTTTATTTTCCAGTCTGAAAATAACTGCCTTAGAGATTTTTCAGATGTGTTCCTCTAAAACAGTTGGCCTTTGACTACATTATTTAAATGTTTGTATGGAAAGACCATGTTAAGGAAAGCCTGTCCACTCGGCATTCATCTTGGTAAAGCCCTAGGGCAGCTGTGTTCTAGTCTTGCAAGTATTATGCTAATTTACAGAAAATGATTCATTCTACATCTTATATACTTTCAAGTTTCGAAATAGTTTGCCAGTCTTCTATTTCAATAACATTGGATCAGAAGACGGCACTATAAATTTTGCGACATGCACAGAATTTAATAACCAATCAATATGATGAATGTGATTAATTGTTATCCACTGCAAATTTCTGTTGTTCAGTTACAGAGGGAAGACAGTAAATGGACAATGTAAAAAATGCACAAAACCAAACCAAAAACAAAACAAAACAAACATTGCTTTTGAACATTCAGCATTGTTTTTGTATGTGTCCTTTGTTTTAGAACCTAAAGTCCCTGATCCAATATTCGTATGGTAACAAAAAAAAAAAAAAAAAACATTGCTATTAAACATTCAGCATCAAATTTAGTGTGTATCCTTTGTTTTGGAACCTATCTAAAGTGCCTGATTCGATATTCGCATGGCAACAAAACAAAACATTGCT
Source organism: Cirrhinus mrigala (assembly GCA_036247105.1). Lineage (NCBI taxonomy): Eukaryota > Metazoa > Chordata > Actinopteri > Cypriniformes > Cyprinidae > Cirrhinus > Cirrhinus mrigala. The sequence continues at coordinate 9,243,230 of CM070029.1, read as the reverse complement.
ATTGAACATAAAGGTTTAGACTAGTCTTAGAAGTTAGTCCTCCAGTTTTTTTCTTTAACACTGGCTGTAATATATATATTTTTTTTGCTAACTGCTAGTTGGTCAAACTCAAACTTAAGACACAGTCTTAACATAGAGGCTAAGTTTATGCAACTGGACCCAAATTTAGTCTGTATCCTTTGTTTTGGAACCTGTCTAAAGTGCCTGATTCGATATTCACATGCAAACAAAACAAAAAACAACACAAAACAAACACTGTTTTAAAACATTCAGCATTAAGTTTTGTATGTGCCATTTATTTTGAAACCTATCTAAAGTGCCTGTTCCAATATTCACTTGGCAACAAAACAAAACAAAAACACTGCTTTTAAACATTCAGCATCACGTTTTGTATGTGCCCTTTTATCTAAAGTGCCTGTTCAAATATTCACATGGCAACAAAACAAAAAACAAAACAAAATGAAATGAAACAAAATGAGAACAAACCAACAAACAAACACTGCCTTTAAAAATTCAGCATTACGTTTTATATGTGCCATTTGTTTTGAAACCTATCTAAAGTGCCTGTTCCAATATTCACATGGCAACAGAACAAAACAAAACAAAACAAAACAAAACAAAACAAAACAAAACAAAACAAAACAAAACAAAACAAAAACACTGCTTTTAAACATTCAGCATCAAGTTTTGTATGTGCCCTTTTATCTAAAGTGCCTGTTCAAATATTAACATGGCAACAAAACAAAAAACAAAACAAAACTAAATGCGAACAAACAAACAAACACTGCCTTTTAAAATTCAGCATTAAGTTTTATATGTGCCATTTGTTTTGAAACCTGTCTGAAGTGCCTGTTTCAATATTCACATGGCAACAGAACAAAACAAAACTAAACTAAACTAAACTAAAAACAAACACTGCATTTAAACATTCAGCATCAAGTTTATATGTGTTTTTGGTTCAGAACCTATTCAAATATTAACATGGAAACAAAACAAAAAAACAACACAAAACAAAACAAAATGAGAACAAACAAACAAACACTGCCTTTAAAAATTCAGCATTAAGTTTTATATGCGCAATTTGTTTTGGCACCCATCTAAAGTGCAACAACCAAACAAACAAAACAAAACAAAACATTGAGCATCAAGTTTTGTATGTGTCCTTTGTTTTGGAACCTATCTAAATTGCCTAACTTGATAATCAAAACAAAACAAAAAACAAAAAACAAAACACTGCTTTTGAACATTCAGCATCAAGTTTTGTATGTGTCCTTTGTTTTGGAACCTATCTAAAGTGCCTGTTCCAATATTCATACGGCAACACAACAAAACAAAACAAAACAAAAAGCAAATACTGCTTTTGAACATTCAAAACAAGACAAAACAAAAACAACAAAACAAAACAAAAAACAAAACAAAACAAAAACACTGCTTCTGAACATTCAGCATAACATTCTGTATGTGTCCTTTGTTTTGGAACCTATCTAAAGTGCCTGTTCCAATATTCATACGGCAACACAACAGAACAAAACAAAACAAAACAAAACAAAACAAAACAAAAAGCAAATACTGCTTTTGAACATTCAAAACAAAACAAAAAACAAAAACAAAAAACAAAACAAAAACACCGCTTCTGAACATTCAGCATAACGTTCTGTATGTGTCCTTTGTTTTGGAACCTATCTAAAGTGCCTCATTCAATATTCACTTGGCAACAAAACAAAAAACTAAACAAAACAAACACTGCTTTTGTACACTGAGCATCACGTTTTTTATGTGCACTTTGTTTTGGAACCTATATAAAGTGCCTGTTCCAATATTCACACAGCAACAAAACGAAAACACTGCTTTTGAACATTCAGCATAACGTTTTGTATGTGTCCTTTGTTTTGGAACCTATCTAAAGTGCCTGATTCGATATTCGCATGGCAACCTTTATGCTCATCACCAGAACCCATTTCCCATGACTGCTGTTTCAGGTAGGGGGTTATTGTTCCATACACAAATCAGGACAAGGGTCGACCCTCTGGAAGCCACCTGATCAATAGAGTGTCCCGCTTAGATCACTGCTCAAACTGGCACTGCGATAGGCTTGATCAGGCAGCCTGATGAAACGTAACACCGGCTGAATGAGTGAATAGCATCAAAGGGCTGGATGTGAAGCAGCGAGCAGGTTGGCCAGGCAGGAAGACAGTTGCAAGCTGGGCTCTGTGATAAATCTTTCATTCAGCCTTCGTGGCTCATGACTTCTCTTCCTCCTTCTATCACCCTGTGTGTCTCCAAGTTTCTCGTTCTGTGTGATTCAGCAGAGACACTGGAGCCGAAGGAACTAGACTGAAGTCTGAGCAGAGGCCGTGTTTCCAGTGATCAAAAATAGCCTGAAATAACTGACAGGAAATTAAACAAAAACATCACGGTAGGGGATTTCTAGCAGTATTTTTTAGGTAAAACGAGCTTGAATAGCAAACGAAAATATCTGAGGAGGATTATTTCACTGTAAAAATATTTTCATACTCCTACTGGTCATGAAGCAGGAGAGGGGAAAAAGCTTGGTGGCGAGTTGTGACGTTTTATTCCTGTGGGCTCACAGACTTCGCAATGCTAATCATTAAATACCATAGATTTAGTGAACGCCATCGACTGAGGGGTTTTTACAGAACATATATCTTCATGTTTTTATATCTCAGACCTCCTCCTCAGTCAGTCCTGACATTCCTCCAGTACCAGGAGAAGAGACGCAGGAGGTTTCTAGTGCAATGTTTTTAATGAGGCCTAGAAAAACACGGAGGAGGACTGGCTGACATCATAAGCCACTGACGGCCCCCCTGGGGTCAGACAGGGGATCCTCTAGGGCCCTTAATGGGGCCAGAGTGGAGTCTGTTACTATGAAGACCACCCTGGCCAGACACTCAATAGCGTTTTCCTCAGAGCGACAATCACCTCTGACATCATGCTAATGACAAATTTACTGAAGCTAATAAAGGATGCCCTGGAGAAAACCACGTAGCAATAGTTTGTCATTAAGAGACTCTCTTAAACTTCATGGACACAGATGCAATACAATCACTGACGGCCATACACACGCTTATATATATATTATAATACAAGCATCAACACACCACATGTCAGTGTGAAAACTTGTAAATAAACATACGCATAGAGAATTATTAATGCCTCTAATTCACTTTGTTTACACCCCCGGGTAAACAGCAAAAACTCTGAGGACTGTGGTCTTTTGGGAGCAATACTAGCAAAGAACAAAGAAAATGCTAGAGTAATTTCATTTGATTTCTTGTCACTTCCTGCCTCTTCCTGCCTTATTAAGAAGAATTTAGGGATGTGCAAAACTACATATTTTCAAAATTGCCTTTAAAGCCCTGAACATTTAATCTGGTTTCAGTTTTACTTGCCTTACAGCAAAGTTTTGAAAGGGTTTCTACATAGGATGAAGGATGAAAAAACTGGACCCTACCGTTATCGGTAAAATTAAAAATAATAATTTCATTGGATTTCTTGGGGTGTGCTTTCATGCTTAGACTAACTCTAACCATGTCTGACATTCAATCCTGTAGGTTACAAAGGTCAAAAGGATTACTTGGATAGTATCCTGTTACACTCTTACGAATGAAATATGGATATGTAAGAACAACAACCAGCAACATAAACATTATGATGCAGATCCTATCTTTATTCCAAAGAAAACTAAATTAGTAACAATTCCCCATCTGGATGTTTTGATCTACTGAGGTTTTCTAGTGAGCAGAAGCAGGCATGGGAACTGTCAGTTTCTTAGAGGGCAAAAAATGTACATTGCGCCAGGAGAACAGCATTCAAAGGCAGAGAGCTTGAAATAAAGCTCTTAAATAAGCAATACACAAAACAAGCTCAATTAAAGTAGCACAATTTGCAAAGAGCTTCCATGATTAGGGTTTCAGATACTACATCTAACAATGCTTCACACATTCAAAGCTGGTTTAACTTTGCAAAAGGGTTTCTTACCGCTTTGGTACAAGGTACATCCTTTCCCAACAGCCAGTTGAGCTCCAAGTTCCCCTCTCCCTGATAGCAGGATTGCATACGCTCCTTGATCCGTGCATTGATGTCCCGGATGCTGAAGACGCAGAGGGCTGAGTCATCAGGTGGATGGTGGTATTGTTTTTGACCTTTGGAAAAGACAGCAAAGAGCACATCATCTTGAGCGCTTATGTTGAGGGATGCCGCAAGCACTCGCCCAGGTTTGCCCAAGTAGGCCGCTTGAAGAAGTCGGTACTCAATTCTGTTTCGGACACAACCGATAGGCAATGACACGTAGGAGTGGAATTTGTGATCATCTTTGCAAAGTCGGACGATTCGAGAGGTGTAAAACAAGTCGTTCGAGGGCCCGCTGGAAGACATGCTGTTCTCGGGTGTCTCCGGTTGCACGGTCAGAAAGTAGACGAAATTGCCGCTGGCAAAGCCATAGATGTAGTAGATGTCGAAATGAGAGACCAACGCCAGGGTGTCGGAAGGAATCTTGATGAGGGACGAAACAAAGTCAGTGTGTAGCTCGTAGTCCAGCATTGCCGAAGACTCTGGGTCACGAGGAAGCTTCCGACTGGAGATGGTTGGAAAGTAGTCTTGCTTCCCATCCACAGCTGTACCAATGAAGAGGGTCCCATCCTTGCCCTGTGAGGGCACAATCACTCCATACATGGTGCCCGTCTGGTTGACACTGGAGAGGTAGTGCTCCTTTTTATGAGAGGGCTCCACCAGGATAAAGAGGTCGTCCAACCGTAGCAGTTTGCAGACTCCTTGGTAGAGGCTTCCGCAAGCAAGCAGTCGGTTCTGAGAGTAGTCGATGAGTAAGAGTTTGTTGATGTTGTTGGTTGAAACCAGTGGTTCAGAGCAAGGCTGAACGATAAGTGGAGGGTAGCAGGCCTTGTTGTCATCTTCCGGACCAGTATCATGGGATACTAGGAGTGTCAGGTTGCCCGATAACTTGTAGACGCGGTTGACTGCACCGATGTACAGCGCTCCTGTCGTCTTGTGAACCGTCATGTGGTTGAAGGCCCATTCTCGTCGTTCAGGGTGAAATGTTGTAAAGGACTGTTCGCAGCACACTACAGGCAGGATTAGGACTAACAACGAGCATGTAAAGGACAATTTGAAACCAAGTCCAGGGCTTTGTTTCAAAGTCCTCTTTGAATCCTGCTGTCCCTCCATGGTCCGAGGGACCCGACAGGTTAGAAAATGAAGAGTTTGAAGAAGTATCAGAAGGCTTAACCTTCGTCCTCGTAGTGTAAAGGATAACTCTGTGGTCCGATGCCTCAGCAGGGTCTTCACATGTTTCTGAAATAGAGAAGAGTACATAAATCAGCATCTAGACTCGCAAAAGGAAACAGACAATGGAAATTGCATCTCATTCACTAAACCAAAGCCCTCAGCCTTCTTTGAAGGAATGTGTCTGCTAATTCAAGAGGAGGGGGCGGCTTCTCTTAGGGACAATGGCAGGAAAGGTTTATCTTCACATTCCAAAGGAGTTGTTGGGCAGGATTACACAATGCAGGAAGGTGAAGCAACGGAAATTAGCATGACCTGAGTCATGCCGTTTGCTGGTTCTCTGAGACAGCAGTTTCTAAGAATGGCATTCACTCAGAGGTCTCTAGAGTAGCGTCTGCTTTGTCAATTACAAGATCTAGCATCCAAAAAAGAAAGGAACTGTAGCAAGCGCACGCCTGACAAATCGTTTTAAAAGTATTCTTCTTTTAGCTGCAGAACCATTTCATTTGTTGAGCTAAGCATTTATATATAAAAAAAGTGTGCTTAAGAGCTTTCCTTTATGACAAATATTAACATCACCCTCTGGTTTCTTGACATTTGCTTCTTTCTTATTATCTACACTTCCCAAGCTAGTTTGTCAGTCTAACAGTGAGGAAAAAAGCAATTTATGTAATAGCAGTTTGAAGAACGTCGACTCCCCATATGATAAATCAAAAGGGGGGCCCCCTTTCTTCTGCATTTATCCAAGGGAGTTAATTATCCAATCCACTGCACGAGGGAGGCCTGGATTCTTATTACTACAACAAAGTGTGAACAAATTGGGTGCCGGTTCCATGCACCCTGTTTTTACTATCTGCTCTGTAAGGGGGCTGTTTAACAGGATCTGAATCCATTAATTATGCTTTCCAATTCTGTTCGTCTGTTTTTCTCTCTTTCCTTTTTTGTATCCCTTTGACACCATTAAGTCCTGGAGGGATTAATCATTGGCACCAGAGCAATCATCCCTAAACGAATAAGGCAGCCATTAGAGATATACAATCTACACTGTCCGAACACATTCACCATATTTCCACTCCTATTTTTTCTTCCATTTCATTTGCATGCATTATCAGTGCTAGGTGGTCCAAGAGGGCTAACAAGTGTAGGCAATGCCTGCACATCAGAGAATCACATGAGATTAAGCAAAGCAGTCCAACAATTGTAATTAGCTAGTGTGTTCGAACATTTCAAGACATAGAATCTACTGTTTGTCACTTTGTGATTTGCATGTAGGGACAAAGTGATCAAAGGTAAACGACGTGTACAGAATTGTAATCAGCATTTTCCTTAAATATAACAGTGTGCTAATATCCTAGCTTAGCATGCATGTGCACTAGCTCGGTACTGAGGTGCAGTATATTAGCATGGCTCTAAAGGGAGTTGTAAACCCCAATCCTAGGGATGGTTTTGTCCTTCACGCTGCTCTTTTGTGTGACTTCGCACATGCTGGGGGTGCAAAGCACATTCCCCTGGAGGTGTTATGTGGCATCTGCAGAGCAAGCAACTTTCTGCAGCCTTCTGGCTTTTAGGCTTCACCTTTACGAACACAATCACCTCTTCACTCCAACTGTAAACCATCGCTGGATTTATCTTGTATGATTTCGCTCGCTTAACTACCACCACCCCTTTTTTTTTTCTTCCATTTCCCTAGCCCTTTTTTCCCCCTGTTCCCTGCTGACTGCTGGCTCGGAGCGAGTGCGCTTCTCTCTTTTTATGTCGTAGCGACAGCTGCGCTGAAGAGGGGACCGAATGGTGTAAATAACGACTGTTCAAAGTTTAGCAGCAGTGCTGTCAGGAACAGAAGCAATAGGGGCTTTGTTTATTATGCTTTGTGTTTTTTTTCCCCTCTATTCTGCAACGCGTGACAGGACTCTGCTTATTATGCAGCCTGGCCAAAGAATTGAATAGATGAGACTGATTCGCCTCTTAGCTTCCTTTTATTGTTTGAAGTCAGTCCTTTACACTTGGCTCTCGGAAGAGATTACCATGTCAATGTTTGCACCTGTGAATCATGGGTTCGTCACACCAGAGCCTATAGCGATAATGGCGCGATTTAGGCAGGTTTCTCAGAACAGGCATCTGCATTGTGGAGACAACAGCACGGGCATTTTGGCAAGAGCTGTATTTCACCACGACAGTGATTCACAGTCGTACAGTGCACCAATGGAAAGGTAACAGTTGCCTCATTAGCATATCAATTATGACCTCACAACCGTAAGAGACTGAGCTTTTATTCCAATGTCCTGCCACTGTCTCTGGTTTGATTTGTGGCAGGGTTGCACCTGCATCAGTAAATTACATACAATAAAAAGACAGTAAGTGTACTCTAGGGGAGTACCATTTTAATAATTAAAACAATCTATTAAAAACAAAATATAAACTACATTAAATGCAATTATAATTTCAAAATATAGTTGCAAGCATCAATTATCAAGGTTCAAGAATTTCAAGGCATTTAAGCACATATGAAAAAAGACATTATGTATTATTTAGCAAAGTCCGTAACCACATAAATCAATGATTTAAAAAAGCCTTTTTGGCAAATCCAAGTATAAATATGATGGTTTTTAACATTTGTGACTGTTATAGCGCCACCTATGGTCAGATTAGAGTAGTTTGCAAAAGTTTTTTTTAAACAATGTCAAATATTTAAAGAACAATTTGACTGACACTGGTGTTCCTAAAGGCAAAGTTGTTCGGAATGAGCACATCAATCATACGATGCAAAGATCTAGTGTATGCATGAATAGATAAACATTTTATGCAATTTGAGGTCATTTACCATATAAATATAGTGTTTTGAAGCCTGAACTGTTATAACGCCACCTATGGTCCGATCTCCATAAAACTTTGCATGCTTGTTTAGAATCACCTGTTGCATGTGCCCACCTAGTTTCGTGTTATATCCATTTGAATGTTTTTTTCCTCTAATAGCGCCACCAAGTGGCCAAGCTCCATGATTTTTTTTCTCGTGAACTCAGTTTCAGCTCTTACACAAGTATTCTAAATTTGGTAAAAATATCTCATTCTGTTCAAGAGTTACAGCCATTTTGAACGTTTTGGCATCTCTTTGCGATGGCGAGTCGAAAGTTCAATTTTTTTTGTATTAATAATATTTACTCTCCAGAGAATATTTCTCCACTTATTTGGTTCTGATCGGGCAGAAAAATAAACCTAGGACTCGTTCGTGAAAGTAGGAGTTATGAGTGATTTCGCACTTTTGATTGCTGTAGTGCCCCCGTCAGGCTGATTGGGGCGAGCCTTGGTGACGATGTAGATGGTGTGAGTACTAACAAGTTTCAAGTCTCTATGACTTATGGTTTGGTGGAGATCCTTGGCCATTCTAACAATTACAATAGGGTTTCAGCACTATACGCCTAAATATAAAAATTGTACACAAATATAACTTTAAACATTTTCCCATGATTTTGCACCAAACTCCAGCATAAATCCAGTATACTTTACCCCAGGTTGCATGGTGGGCACTGCTCCCGCAATTAATGCACGGTAACCACTGCCACTTTGGATTAAAGGCACTTGCTTTCTAATGAAGAAACCATCATTGGTACTCCACTGAGCCCCTTAGTGTTATTTCAGTTCCATCTGACTGAGCATCAGCACATGGTTCCACCGAGTGTCATTTTATCATGTGAAAATCCATCCCTGGGTTATAATCCTCTCATCACATTTACATTAAACTGACCTCCGGGATACAATGCTGTTCAGATGGGATCCAAATTTAGCGCCGCTAATCTCTCGTGAACCATGGCGAATTCGAGGCTATGCTTCTAAAAGATTCCTCAGCTGAAACGTGCACAGGCTCCGAGCTGATTTTTCAGGCCGCATTGGTATCTTTTACACTGCGGTATCTGACTGGATAAAGCTCCAAAAAGGGGGTCATGGAATTTTCTAGCACGTTATATATCCGAATACACGGCCTTGGATTTTAGTGCAGGGCTAAATGCGAGCACAGAACAGGAAAACCGCTGCATTCCAGTGAGCACTGAGGCTGTGATTATTGTACAGGAAAACTGTTGTTTTCCTTAATGAACACTAAGGCAAAACAAACCACATGTTAGTGCTGTATAAACACACAGCAGCCTTGACTAACTCCGTGCGGTTCCCTCATCTATAGAATATGTGCTAATATAATGATCAGATTCCTGCCAGGGACATTGCGGTGGCTTCCTAATCTCTGGAAGTACGAGCCATACTTTATATTAGCGTTGGCACGGGGACATTAGAATTGGTTTAGGGATGAAAGAGTAATGCTATGTTTTGATTCATCGCAGACTCTACCCACAATTCAAAGCACAGGCGAACCGTTTCAACGGACAGAAGGGTAATTTTAAGCTCCGAGGGCTGATCTCTGTATAGAGAGCCCGGCTCAAGGGCTCAAGCTATGGATACGAGAGAAAAGCGAACCCCCTCCCGCCTCCCCGTGTGCCGTGACATATTTTCCCTCCTTTTATAAGCTACTTAACAATAGAACCAAAGTTGTTTGATCTTTTAAATTCATATTTACAGCTATTGTACTGCTTCAGATAAAGAACCTAAACCACAATCCCATTATGGCGGAAAATCCTATTAATTGTTGTGCAATGGGAAAAAAAATGACACTTTGGAATTTCATGCCTGGGATTAATCCATCATTCCTAATAACGACTAATCTTTGAGCATGTAATCTAAATGGTTAAATAAACACCAACAGTCATACCGGCACAGAAGATAAAGTTATTCAAGCAGGCAAAATCAAGGAAAAAGAAACCGAAGTTTAAAAAGTTTGCTTGGCAGCAAAGAGTCTTATCTCAGTTGCCATTTTTTTAGCAGGTTAAAAATAGAAAGTCTAATTTTCCTTGAGGGAAGCAGCACTTTGTGGGAGTGCGTCTAAAAAACGATTAGTAGGAGAGGTTAGTCCATTAGTCTTTATTTCTTCCCTGACATTCTCTGGTGGTGATAATGAGAGGCTTTGTGAGAGCAGGGTGTCGTGGCAGTGTAGTGATATTTATAATTTCTTTTGTCTCTGCGGGAGCTCCGGCTGCGCCAGTAATGGCTGCTTCTCTCTCTGTGCCAGCTCCCACTGCCGAGCGCATCCATTCTCCCATAGGGAAATGACAGTGTGAAGTAGGGACGGATTACACTCTCACTGACCACATGGCTTCCTGTTGGTCTCCTCTCGCCTACTCAGGCACTTTTGTACTCATATTTCAGGGAACTATTGTACGGGTTCTGGAAAAAACAGACTCTGAGTGCATCAAATAGCAAAATTACTAGCAAAAAAGCAAACAGCAAATGTGTTTATTTTCTTTTACTCTTTATTAAAGAGATAGTTCACCCAAAAATGAAAATTCTGTCATCAATTACTCACCTTCCTCTTGTTCTAAACCTGTAAGACCTTTGTTCATCCTCGGAACATAAATTGAGATATATTAAACGAAATCCGAGAGCTTTCTGACCCTCCATAGACAGCAACGCAACTAACACATTAAAGGCTAAAAAAAGTAGTATGGACATCGTTAAAATAGTATATGTGACAAGAAATTGTTGACTAAAGTCGTTATTAATGTTTTAAGGGTGAGTTATTAATGACAGACTTTTCATTTTTGGGTTAACTATCCTTTTAAAGTCAACATGAAATCAAAATGGACTCTATTTTCTTTATACAAGTTCTTAGTATTATCGTGAATGATTTGTTGGTGCATGTTATTATGAAGAAAAAAAGTTGTTTTCTTTTATCCAAACATAAATACTTGTTTTGCCTCTGAAGCAACTCTCCTTCTCGGCTGTCTCCTCCAACTATAAAATAAAACAAAACCGAAGAAAAATATAGCTGCAAGCAATGATTACCAGGGTTCAAGTGCTTAAGGCACTTAAGCATATAAGGAAAAAGACATTACATATTATTTAGTAAGGCTATACCTAGATAAATCAATGATTAAAAACGCAAATACATTGTTTTTGAGTACTTTTTAACTGTTATAGCACCAACTGTGGTCCGATCTCCTTAAAACTTTGCATGCTTGTTTAGAATCACCTGTCTCATGTGCTCACCAGGTTTTGTGAAGTTTTGAGTATTCCTTTAGGCTTTATAGGATTTTGGGTAAATTTGGGCAGGCCCTTTTTCTAAAGGACCTAGTTATAGCGTCCCAAAGGGTCAACATTTTTTTTTTTAATTATTGACCTAGAGAGTCCAGAGAATTGTACTGCATTGTTTTTTTCCAGACTGAGCAAAAAACCTAGGAATAATTCGCAAAAGACATATTCTCAATTATTTAACAAACAATTTGATTAACAGCAGTGGTTCTAGAGGCAAAGTTGTCCGGAATGAGGAGTTCTATCATACTATATGTATATTCTGCATATGTGCAAAAAAAAAACGCATGACGTACAATCATTTGCGCCCTTGAAAAATGCAATAACGCCCCCCAGTGTTCGATTTTTTTTTAATTTCAAATTTGTCTAATACATTTGGAGCCATGAGTCGAACAGACCCACTGAGTTTCGTTCCTATCGGGCTCCGTTAACCTTGTCTAACAGGTGCTCAAATTTCATCGACCAATGGTGGCCACGTTTTTAGAGAGCCAAACATCCTATTGACACTTGTGGCACCTCTAATGGCACCACCAAGTGGCCAAGCGGCGCAATTTTTGTCCTGTTTTCCCCTTAGATTGACCTTTTACATAAGTGCCATGAGTTTGGCAAAGATATCTCATTCTGTTCAGGTGTTATAGGCATTTTACTAAACGTACCCTGCCCCCTTCAAACATTTTGGTATCCCTTTGCTATGGTAAATCGACAGTTCAACTTTTTTTTTTTTGATAATTATTGATATTCAATCTCCAGAGAATCTCACTGGTTTGGTTCAAATCGGGCAAAAAACCTAGGATTAGTTCACAAAAGTAGGTTTTTCAAAAAATGCGTAACACCCAAAAATTTTGCCACACTCACGTTCAAACATGAAGTATACATTTTGTCCGTCATGAGCCAAGGTTTCCAACAACATGCGAGCCTGCGAGTGACGGTTTAGTTATGAGCGATTTCATACTTTTGTTCGCTGCAGCGCCCCGTCAGGCCGATTGGGGTAAGCCTTGGTCACGTTGTTGGTGGAGTGAGTACTACCATCCCTCCAAGCTTCAAGTCTCTACGACTTACGGTTTGGTCTGCATGATCAGTTTTACGTGGAGATTGCTGATCTGTGACCATTCTAACAATTACAATAGGGTTTTAGCGCTATGCGCTTGAGCCCTTAATATAATAAAATAAATGACCACTGGCTACGTATCTTGTTTAAATAGGAACAATGTCATATTATGGAAGCAAAACTGGTTGTGAATTCCACATCACATTGACTTTAAGAGCTCAAAAGACCTTAAACTTATGATGTCACGCTAACCTGGCCAATCAAACAGCTTCTCGTTACCATATCAACCTGAAAACTACAGGAAGCCTATGCTTCATTCTAACTGGTCAGTATTTAAAAACCACCAGGCCAATTTTAAGGGAGGAATTGCATCAGGACACCCATTAGTAAACCGTGTATTCATTATGCAAATGTCAGAACCACTAAAAGGCACAGTCCTAATTAGCAGGACTCTGGCGTTGAACTTTTGTGCTGTGCGGTCAGCCACACAATGTGCATGCTAGACAATTCGATCCTCGGGCAACTTTTTAAAGAGCAGTTTCCCGCTATAATCTCGGTCTGTCTCTCACCAGGACACTGAGTGATACAGTCTGACTGAAGCATATCAAAGTCTATTAAATCCCTCACACATTGTGATTTCCCACAGAAAAAGCCATGTCAACATGACATCAGAATTAGCAGCCGTCAGCAGGCGCTCTTATCCCCGAATGCAAACAAGGGTGTGCGGATCTAATCTCCGCCTTTCACCCGCAACCTGCTGTGACATCCCTGCATCCTCCACACTTCCACTCTGTGAAAATAAACTCCCTCTTTTGCTCCCGACACAGTCCTGCGACTCCGCTGAGGGGAGATTATAATATTATTGTTATTCTAATGCATTTTGTTCTCCCTCCCACAGTCGCCACCTCCTCGGCTAACAAACACGGACGCGCACACAAACGGGAGCTCGTTCGAAATCACACACACTCCAACAGTGTCTCGGCCTCACACCTATTACCACGACTGACAATCTGCTTAAGGATTTAAACACACACACATACAGGAAGTACTTCTCATCAGAGCTGTCTGTCAAGCTTGGCACAGGTTTCTATTAAGGCTTATTTCCATAAATCTGAATTGTAAAGGGCGGCAGTGGGAGACGGGGAGCCCTCGGAAAGACACGAGACACAAACGGAAAATGTCACCAGAGGCCACGGGATTCAGATCTACCTCCCTCGGCTCTGCGGTTTTGAATTTAATTAAGCGCTTTGATTGACGCAACGCTCGTTTATCAATCAGGAAGCTCGGTGTATGCTTTTCAGGCTGCGAGTTTTGAAAGTCAACATTACGCAGAAGAGTCGCACATGAAAGAGCGAGTGAAATCTGCCGCTGTCTGTTTAGAATTTTCTTCTTTCAGCTCAAATGTTTCCATCAGAAGTTGTCTATTTGCAGGAGGGTTGATGCGAGTTTTTGAAAACTGTAACCAGATTTATTCAAGATGTGACTGACACCAGATCATAAAAAAAAAAAAATCCACAAAAAGAGAAATCTGTCCCACATGAATCAGTTTTTGTCATAACCAGCCACGAATGCAACAAGCATCAAAAAGTTTTATTGGTCACATGGTTTCTATTTCTGTCATGTCATGTTCAGTAGCCCCGCCCACAGTGAAAGCTCAATGGTCCAAAATCCTGGATCAAATACTTTTAGGCTGTGAGATTTCACTGCGCAGCTTTTTTTGTTTTAAGGAAGGGGAAAAAAAACATGTGCACATTACAGTCTACAAAACCGTAGACTACACAACAAAAACCCTGTTAAACGCCACATAAATAAATGAATAAATGAAATTAATTAATACAAAATGTATGAATAAAACAGAAATATGATAAAAAAAAGTTAAATACAGAGATTAAAATGACAAAATATAAAATTAAAAATAAATACCAAATAATGAAAAAAAAACCCATTAAAAATAAATACTAAAACAAACAATAAATAAATACATAAACAAAAAATAAAGACAATAAAATAATAGAAATTAAATAAATATAAATATTAAAATAAACTAACAATAAATAAATAAATAAAAATAAAAACAATAAAATAAATAATGTTCAAATAAATATAAAAATATAATAAAAAAGAAAAAAGTTAAATACAAAAATTGAACAAAAATATAAAAGAAATAATAAAAGAAAAAATACATTAAATATAAATACTAAAACAAACGAACAATAAATAAATAAATATAAATTAAATATTAAAACAATAAAATAATATTAATAAAATAATGTTTAATTCATATAAAATTAAAAAGAAATAAAAATACAATAAATTTAAATACTAAAACAAATTAGGAAACAAATAAATGAAACATTAAATAAACAAAATAATATAAATAAATAAATAATGTATAATTAAGTATAAAAATGAAAACAGAAATATAATAAAAAAAGAAAAAAGAGTTAAATACAAAGATTAAAAAATAAAAGAAAAATACTAAATACTATATAAATACTAAAACAATAAATAAATAATAAGTAAAATAAAAATAAAAAACTACAATAATATAAATAAAATAATGCATAATTAAATATAAAAATTATAAATAAAACAGAAATATAATAAAAAGTTAAATACAAAGAATAAAATAACAAAATATAACATTAAAAAAAAATAATAAAAGAAAAAATGCATTAAATATAAATACTTAACCAACCAATGAATAAATAATATATTATGGAGGTAGTGTCATCATTGCTGAATCAACATTATATTGTATTAATAATGAACAAAGTATAATGGTGGTTTATTACCTTATAAGCTAGTGTAAAAGCATTGGTCTCTAATCTTTCTTGAAAAAAATCTCTAATCTTCAAAACTATATTTGCCCTGAAGTCTCTCTACCCAACTGTTATTTGTCCTTTCTTATCCATCTCTTGCGCTCCAGGGTCAAGTCGCGGGTGTTAGGACAAGGCGAGAGCAGTATTAGGTGTCCTCCAGCAGAAAGGAGGACGGGAGAGATTTGCCGGGTGCTGGATTATGTAAACAGCAGCGCTCCCAGCTGTGAGAAGGAAACGCTAAGCTCTCTCAGGCCCACATCCTAACACCCCAGACTAGGGTCAGTGTTAAATCACAGCCTCACACTGCCAAAAGTCAGCCACCGATTTAGCCAATGAGCTAAATCACATCTCAGCCCACAGCCAATCAGATCGCGGCACAACAAAACAGAGCCGCTATCTAATAATCAGCCACCGAAGCTGGCTGCTTAACACAAATACACCCCTACTTATCTCCTATTTAGAGAACACAATGAAATCTGATCAAAACAGACTCAAAGAAGTCAAAGAAGGAATTTAACCTTCATGTGGATTATGCCGCAGAGTGGATTTCTCCCAAAGGAGTTCCTCAGCTTCGGATCAGTGTATAAATGTGTGTGTGTGTGCGTGTGTCCGGGTTTTGGCTGGCAGGGAGACGGGGCCGTATGAGGCTCTGGCACCCAAGAGAGAGGGAGAGGCAGCAGAGGCCCAGCTATTCATTACTCCAGCTGGGCAACAACCCGTTACAACAGCAGTCACAACTCCAAAAACTGGCACCCACACATAGACTATTATCTGGGGCAGATTTACACAGCCTGGCACGGAGAACTGAAAAAAAGAAAGTCAGTGAGAAAGAGGAAGCGAGGATGACTGTGAATCATGTTTGTGAAAAAACGATGGCATGAATAGACGGACAGCGATGTTACAGAGACGACCGAACTGCATAATATTACTTCAATCTGCCGCCGTGATGCGTGGCTCTCAAATCCGACGCGTTACGTAAGACATTCAGGGAAATGAGAGGGCACCTGTCAGAATAATCCACTCCATTCTGCTCCCACTGTTTCAAATAAGAGCTCGCCAACGTGATCCAGCGTGCTAATCACACAGCGACTGTATGCACAGCCACTCAGAGCTACCACCTGGCTACTCCACACGCAGCGGGAGGCACAGCTAGCGCCGGCGAGGTTTAAACACACACTCATCCCACAGCGACTGCAGGGCGACAGGGACACCACACACAGAAAATGACACTTGTGTGTGTGTGTGTGAGTGTATGTGTGCGCAATTCTGGCAAATGTGACAGTCTTTAGTAAGTAGCGGTCAACTGATTATCTATCTTATTGGTAACTATTCAACAAATAAATAAATGGGCATGAATCATAAACAATAGGCATTAGAGTCAAGTAATAATAATAATAATAATAATAATAATAATAATAATAATAATAATAATAATTTAATATGCCATTTTAATAACAAAATGTATTTCTTTATTTAGTCATAAAATTAATGAAACAGATATTAGTAAAAAAAAAAAAATAAATAAATAATAATAATAATATATATATATAATAATAAAAAAACAATATATACATATTATTATTATTATTATTATTATTAACAAATATTGATTATGTTTCATTAAATGTATGGGTAAATAAATATATGTTGTTGTTAATATTAATAAAGGCCTATTTAAATAAATAAATAAATAAATAAAAGTAATAATAATAATAATAATAATAATTATTATTATTAGTAGTAGTAGTAGTATTATTAATAATGTAATATTATTATAAATATGTATGTATTTGCCCATATAACAATAATAATAATTATTAATAATAATTATTATTATTATTATTATTTTTTTTTTTTGTTATAATTACTACTACTACTACTACTACTACTACTACTACTATGACTACTAAATAGGCCTTAATAGTAATAATAATAACAACAACAACAAAAACAACAACAACAACAATAATAATACTTTATTTATTTATTTGTTTGCCGATGAAATTAATAAAACAGAACAGGTCATAATAATAATAATAATAATAATAATAATCATCAGCAGCAGCAGCAGCAGCATGATCATCATCATCATCATCATCATCATCATCATCATCATCAGTATTTATTATTATTATCATTTGTTTGTTTGTGTCCATAAAATTGATGAAACAGAACAGACCCTAATAATAATAATAATCATAATAATAATAATAATAAAAATTATAATCATCATCATCATCATCATCGTTATTATTATTATTATTATTATTATTATTATTATTATTATTATCATCAAATTAGATGCCCATTAATGGATGAAATAGAATAGACATTTATTTTACTCAGAATAATTAACCCAAAAATAAAATAAAAAATAGAAAATGCATTAACCAAATTGTACTGCTCAACAAATCAGTCAATCACCAGCCACAAATAAGTCTCTAAATCCTTGTCTAAACCAGTTGGTCTATGGCCAAATGTGCTAAACAGTTTACTTCACTGTTTATCCAATCCAGCCTTTACAGTACTTCGGCTTATTTTTAGACCACAAACCTGAAACTGAAAGTTCAGCTAACAATCCAACATAACATAAATACAAGAAAAGGTTTCATTTATGAACTCCAATGGCAGGTAGTAGCCCAGCGTCCATTTTACCTACTCTGCTTCACTCACTATAGTCTAATCAATCAGATGCCAATCCAATTAATGCAGTTTCTGTGCAGTAGAGCATCCCATAATGGCCGGTAGTAAAGGAGGCCACAATGTTCCAGGTTAATCTGCGACAGCAGTGCTAAAGTATACTCTTTCATAATCCTTTTTGTGATAACTCACTGCCACGTAGCTTACCAAACAATAAGGACAGCAGATGGCCTTTAAAATGTCATTCAGAAATATTACAGACTCCTGCAATCCATGCAAAAACCTCAATGTACTTCCTGACCACTAATACATGCGTGGGACCATTAACTACAGAAGTTTACGGTACAGACAGAGACAGATTTGCAGCAGTTGATGTATTTTACGCCATCATTGTTGTCGAGCACTTGAATAAATCATGTAAATGCTGCTGAAATAACTGCTTTGGTGTCGTAAATCTGTCTGTTAATTATAGTCTTATGGGGCCGTTACTGTGTATTGCTTTCTGTGCTCAGGCCTGGAATGTTAGGAAGCCACATTGAAATGCTTTACTGTCTACACAGTGAATGACAACTGTATGCAGTGTCATGGCAGTCCACACAGGCCAGATCATCCGTCACGCTCTCCCCAGGCGTATAGGACATCCTCTCTGTTGAGTGTATACTGTCACTGAGTGGCGTTTATTAATGAACAGAGGGCTGGGGAGGAAGCGATATCTCTTACCAGCGCTCTCGATACAGCAGCCCACTGATGTCTCTCAGTCAATGTCCATCCACCCAGCCGCATCCAGGGCATATCAGCTGATTTATTGCACAGGAAGCGCAGGTATGGAGATATGCCAGTGAACCCTCATGATAGTCTCTTCTTATGCAGGCTCAATAAGTCAGGGACGCTCTTTAAATCACACAAGTCAATCGACGAACCAATGCGTAGGTCATGGGAAGGTCCGATTGCACAAGAAACCAAAGACCAAAATTTAATTCTTGTTACTGTAGGGCCCAATGATTTCTGTGATATGGAAAATGCAGACAGAATCATGGAATCCAGTCATAAAAACGGAATTTACTGTATAAGGCAGAATGTCACGGAATTTGCCAAATTTTGGATGAACAAATCAATTGTGGGTAGGGTTGTGCCGATAGACGATAGTATCGTGTATCGACGATAGTCAGAGATATCGCCTGTTGCTGATGCCTTTGACGATAGGAAGACGATTATCATTATTATCCGTCAACAAGGCACCTAACTTTAGCGATGCAGCGCAGAGAGTCGGTTCTAGGATGCTTCAGAAATGTGCGGCGGTATTAACGCAAGCATAGAGAGGCCAGGTCGCCTTAACGCGCCGCAGACGTGTGCAGTGAAAATGGGTAAGAGATTTTCATCATACAGTACGGTGTAGATAGATTAACTGATTCTAACGGGAGTGTTATATTATATTAGCATTGCACACTCATTAGGACAACAGAGATAGTAAAACGTGGTTCAGTCTGAATTAATTACGATATATCAGAATCGGTCTGTATATAGTAAACAAACATTCACCTCAGTAACATGTATATGCGTTAATTAGAATTACAATGCGATCAAATGGCGCTAAACATATGCACGTGAATTACACGGGCATCACTTCTCCACATTCTATATGAACTGAACTACAACATCAACTGATGACAACAATCAGACATACAGCCGTAACGGGTAAAGAAAGATACATTCATTTTCATTCATGCACGCACATTTACCACTCACTGAAGATAGCAATGAAACCGAAAGTAAACTTGAACCTCTCCGGCAGAACTACAGTCAGCGCTCTGTACACGCACAATGTAGTCACATGCCCAATAGCAAGTCTACCTTTACAAAACGAATAAGGAATTTAGTACATAGGTAATTAAATAAATTAGCACGATAGTATCGTGTATCGGCGATCTCTCAGGCTGACGATAGGACGTTTGAGCAAAAAATTTAGCATATCGCCCAACACTAATTGTGGGTCAGTAAATCAAAACACAATATGGACTAGTGTCTGTGAATATTATGCCAAAACACTATTTAAATATGAATCCTGCATGTTCTGCGCATCTCTATGTGAATGAATAGCACAGACGGGTTTCGTTTACTACACACATTTTCTTGACGCTCGCTGTGTTTTTCTGCCGCCTCAAAATACAAGTACAACAACACATTTTACCATTTCTTTTGAGAGAAACTATCATCATATCATACAAACAGAAACTTAAAGGTCTTCACAGCAACCTGTCAAAATAAAAGTTTGGTTTAACTTGAAGAAATTGTGACTTGGAAATGATAGTACTACTAACAAAATTACTATGAAAACATTATTTTATAAGGAATATTTACCAGAAGAAAATATTTACCAGAAAAAAATTAAAAATACAGTATTTATGAAATAATAAAATAAAATAATAAATCAACTAAATCAACTAATTAGGGATGCTTTTGATTATTAACAATTAATGAAACCAAAATGGAATCCACAAAATGAATGGAAAAAACTGAATTTGGTAAAAATAAAATTGAATTTGAGAAAAAAAATAAAATGTATTTTATAAGGCCTAAGCATTTTACTTTTGTTAAACTTTTAATAAATTTTTGTTAAATTATGTAAGTTTCATGATTTCAATTAGTCAGACATCCTTTCAATATTTTGACTAATTTAACCATTAAAACTAGTCTAGAAAAAATTTAAACGGAAAACAGAATATAGAAAAATTAAAATGGAATTTGGAAAAGAAAAAAAAAAAACGGAATTTGGGAAAAAATAAAACCGATTTCACAGGGCCCTATTACTGTAGTGAAAAAAATATTACAGTATATATTACTTAAACTGTATTTATACATCATAATCATATTTCATGTTCTCTGTGACAGGCAGGAGTCAAATGAAGCAAAAAATAAAACAAAATCTAACCATAATAAATCTAAAAAAGCTACTAAAAATGTAATTATATATAAATAATCAGAAAATCATGACAGAAAAATGTAAATGGTTAAAAAAATAAATCAGCATAATCATCATAAAAATATCACAATGCCAAAAATTGCTAATAATCCTGAAAGAGTCATTTTTCATCATTTTTGGAGTAAAATAAGCCCTGGAAATGTTTTCTTGTGATTGGTCCTTAAACGTATTTATAACAACGACGGCTGAGGGTAAAAAAAAGATCTTATCACAGTGCATAAAATCTAGTTTTTCCTGTGCCAAAGATTGCAAACTACAGCGCTCAGGGGTGCAAGATTAAAAATAAATGTGATCAAGCTTACAGATTACAGCCTCGACATTTATTTTTATAGGCGATGTTTGAACTCATGCCCATTCAGCTCTTATTTGTTCACATTTACATGTAATTAAGAGTTTCTGCATGACAACTACATCTGTTAAACAGGCACAAAACACATAATAAACACAGTGCTGAGCTATTCACCAGTATGCAGGGCTCAAATCTATATTGATCAAAACTAAGGCGTTATTAGCCCCGCTGAGAGAGCGACTGTAATACACGGTCACATCATAAGAGTCCAGCTGCTTGTTTTTTATTTATTTATGCATTTAATACACCAGTCTGTTTCAGGACCTCTCCACACGCTCGCAGTGTTATGCTGAGAAAGGAAGCTGCTGTGATTTAAGAGGCGATCTCTCCCTGAGCTCATAGTGTGAGTTAACGCTACCGCAAATGCAATCAAACATAAGTGAAAAGCCTCTCGTGCCGCAAGCTACAATAAGCACGTAACTTTGAGGCAGAAAGATTGAGAGGCTTTGCAATGAGTGGACAGATACCTTTTCCCTCTGCCATCTCATCCACTTTATCTTGATACACACTGAATAAGTGTTAAATGCGTCCTAGATTCTATTTCTCTCCTTTACGGTTACCATCCAGCACACGGACACCTTAAAATCTCATTTAGCACATACAGGACCCATTTCTTCAGTCTATTACATTAGACAAGGCCTGAGCTTCTTCAAAGCACTATTCCTCTCTCTCCGTCATCCTCTTGTACTCTTCCAGCAACCACAGTTTCCACAACAAAGGCCATAATTTCATCAGGGGTGATAAAAACTGAGCGAATCAAGTCGGCGGCTTGTTACTTAGCTTAATATCTGCCTGCATCGAGGCAATAAGGGAGCAGCACTGCCTGTATTAGCTAGTGAAGACTTACAGGCCTTTTACAGAAGCACTGAGAGCGTCTGCTGTGGCTTTATCTCTCTAAATATATCTCCTTTTCCTCTTGCCCTTCAGACAGACATTCGTTTCGAGGATGTACACCGTGAAGCCCAGCCTGACGTGATCGCTTTTTGGTTGGCTGCAGAGACAGACACGCTGCTGCTCCAAGTGAATTCATTCAGATGACAGGCAGATGACTGGGACGGCTAAACTTCACATGGGTATGAATAAATGAAAGCAATTAGTGGATTGGTTAAGTACCACATGGCGACAGAAGTAGGTCAAAAGCTAGCGGATTGGAAGGAAAATGCTGTGTCTGAGCAACCATCGGGCCATACTGTACAGTATATGGATCTTATGCCTTGCATTTAACGGCTTTTGTTATTTTAAAATAGTGATTTTACAATAGATGAATATGCAAAGCTCCCACCTCGGTCCACCGAAACTCTTAATAGCAACTAAGCTTCAAAAACATGTCATTTGGAAATTACACTGTGTTAAGGGCATTAGCATATCTGCCCACATTTATATAATCAATTTAAAACTACCTGTTATTCATTTCAAATGCAAAGAGGTTACATATAAATAAATATATATACAAATGTTGTTATACAATAGCAAAAAGGGAGAAGATGAAAAACAGGCAAATATTAGTGCACTTTAGTAATGGCACTTCGTGTCAAATCAACCAATTGTTCAGAAACTTCCCCAGCTCAAATTTGTTAATATCTTTTTCTGTAAAAAGGCAAATGTAAATAGTGATGAAAGCCAAAATATTAAATGTCACAGATGTGTATTTACTAAGTAATCCACTATTTTGTAGAGGGGGATCAAAATGACAAGTTTTACCTGAGATCTGGAGCCAAATTAAAGGGGTGTAAAATTACTTTAGAAACCTGGCAGCATCTTTATTTTATTTTTACACAGAGATTGGTAGGTCTATTACTAAAACCTGCTGGCTTTAGCAATCTTTGTTGGATTATATGCCAATGACGTTCAAAAATGGCAAAAAGCACTTTTTGAGTTTTTTGCTTCAGATTTGCATATTTGTAACTCAAGAAGTATTACAGATATCTTAATATCCTTTAAGATTCTAGTGCTTTTTTTGGTACCTTCAGTTTAAAGGCTGTGATAGTTTAGAGCCGTTTAAGCTGCATTTAAACTACATTTTGGAAGTTCAAATTTGGGGCACCAATGAAGTCCATTATATGGAGAAAAATCCTGAAATGCTTTCCTCAAAAACTATAATTTCTTTACGACTGAAGACAGAAAGACATGAACATCTTGGATGACAAGGGGGTGAGTAAATTATTTGTAAATTGTTGTTCTGGAAGTGGAGTTCTCCTTTAAAATAAGACATATCTTAGAATATGTCAGTGCCATTATTCTGTCCCAAGATGTACACCTGTAACATTTTCTTCAAAGGAATTTTTAAAAAAGCTGCTTAAATATCTTAATTTAACTAAGGCATAGTCCTGTCTTAAGCTAAGCCCCGTCTGTGAAACTTAAAGCGGCTTCATGAGTAAATTAATAAATTGTACACCTTTTTAGTGGTTTCAGCAATTTCAGCTGATACAGTGGCATACAGTGTTGTACTCAGTTGTTCTGATAGAAGGAAACAAGATACAGTTCTAGTTTCAGTATTATTTGTTCTTCAGACATTCCTCTTTAAAAATAACTGTTTAAAGTTACCTACATTTGGTTACTCAACATTGAAAAAATTGGACATGAAGTCACACTGGGGTCTCAATATTTATGGGACTGAAGCATATAGGGCCTTGAAAATGAAGATTTCAAAAGAAAAGTTTATTAAGAATGAGAACCTAGAAGGATCTTTTAGAGTTACAAGCATGATAACTTTAGGAAAATAATATTATATTAAATAACATGTATATTATATATATATATATATATATATATATTATTAAATAATATTAAATAATATTATATATGGCAATAAGGTGTGTTCTATGCAACTGTGCTGATAGAAAAAATGAGATACATTTCTAGTTTTAACATTATTTATTCTTTAGTTATTCCTCTTTAAAAGAAAAAAAGTATCAGCTGAATGCAAAGTGACCCATGTTTGGTTTCTGACCACTGAAATTGTGAACAGTGAAGGGGTCATTGGATGCAAAACTCACTTTTGCTCACTGTTGTTTGAACATTAATGTGTGTTGGCAGTGTGTGTACACAACCACTCTATACTGATAAAAATACACCCAGTGGTATTTTTTTAATTTTTATAAGTAATATCCACATAAACAATCGTCTTACCTTAGACCTGCCTGAGTGAGCTGAGAACCGCTGAAGATGCAGAAGATTAACGTTACTTTCATTTTTAAAGGAAATGTAGCCGGCGATCTAAATAAATGTGTCTATGTTTACGGGAATCATTTGTGATCCAGCTTCACCTACAGCAGAAGTGAGTATAAGGGGTTTTTTTGTATGCATCTTTGCAAATCGCCTTTTTTTAATAATGTGCTAGTTAGCAAGTTTCGCAGCTAAAGTAAACAGAAATGCTCGTCACGCCACAGAAAAGAGGGGCGGGGCGAAGAGCTCAATAGCATTTAAAGGCACAGGCAACAAAACAGCTTGCTCTAAAGGGCTGATTCTGACCAGGTAAAAAGAGTGTTTTTTACACTACCACTGAGAAATTTTAACCAAAGTATATTATAGACTTCTCATTAAGACCCTAACGAAACGTATCAACTTGTGGAAAATGGGCATCCGATGACCCCTTTAAGATCTCCATATCTCTGGGATTAAACCACTGAGAGCCTTTAAAACAAAGATGCCAAAAGGAAAGTTTGTTAAGAACAACAATGTAAAAGATATCTTTAATACTTCTTGAGTCACAGGCATGTAAACTTGAGGCAAAAAAAAACTCAAAAAGTGCTTTTTGCCATTTTTGAGCTCACCGTTGGTATTTAATGAAACAAAAATTGCTAAAGCAACATATTTTACTAATGGACTTATCAATCTCTGTGTAAAAATAAAATAACGATGCTGCCAGCTTTCTAAAGTCATTTTTATCCCCCTATAATTTGGCTCCAAACCTCAGGTGAAACTTGTCATTTTGACCCCCTCTACAACATAGTGGATTACTCAGTAAATATACATCTGTGACAATTAATATTTTGGCTTTCATCATTATATATATAGTTATTAGTGACTAGCCAAATTAAATTCTAATACTTGACAGCTTCATGGCTGGTAAGACAAGAAGTAGTAGTGTGCTGCCAACAGCACAAGGAGCACGTCCATCTTCCGGCCTGAGAGAAAGGGAAGGGTCAGTAATATTTTGAGCGCTTGGAAGTGCCAACTTATTCATCCTGAACCCTGACAACCATGGTACTAGCCAGCGGAAATGCTGAGTCACTGCTCTCCAGTCCGCTCAGAGTTCAACGCCCAGAGGAAGGAGTGTGAAGTGGAAAATAAGAGGCCTGCTTCCTGTAGGCCAAACACCTCGTGAGCGCTGGCATCATGTGACCCTTGATCTCTGACGAGGTCACTTCCTTTTGCGGAGACTACCAGCAGGACCTATTCAATGTCACAGAGTTTCAAGACGAATTAACATTTAATATTTAGACTGCAACTTTCATAGGCCACTAAATCCCAAAAAGAAGAATTTTACATTTTTGGTGTGCTCACCAAGGGCAGCAGAGAACCGTGCTGATATCCCATTCTTCACAAATGTGAAGCTGAAAATCGAGCTGCAGAGGAGCTGCAGAGAGTAGTGAATGTCACACTGACCTACAACAACGGATGAAGAATTTTGTGTCACGATACTAACACCAAAGCACTTTTTCCACTGAGACATAAATCTAGCACACCAGGCCAGGTGTGAGAGATCAGGCCTTATAACAAATGCACCAGATGAAACATGAATAGGCACGTCGCCGAACAATGAAAGAGAGAGGAAGCCTGTACTGATGCCCAGAAAAGAGCAGAGAGAGATGCTAAAAGGCTAAAGCCATGGGACTTTGATTTCATGCCCTTGGTTTCAAAGGCATTGCCCATCACGCTAAGTGCCAAAAAGGAGTTGCTGGCTTCCATCTCATCCACTCTCTCTCATCTTTTATTAGCAATTCCTGTGCTTCTTTCTACGTGAGCATCTTGGACAGAGTGGTGGGTGACTTGTGGTTGGGGGTTGGGGGCATTTTATAGTATCAGGCCATGCATTCGCTGAGAATCAAGTCCATGACCTTGGTGCTGCTAGCGCAATGCTTCACTGTTTTCATGAATGCTTATATACTTGAAGCAAGGTCTTATACCACATAATATCACCTAGTTTTATTATTGTGAACAAATAAATAAAATAAAAACTGTCTCAACTGGATTAAAAATACAAATTAACATAACTGAGAAAAAAATGCAACTGAGGCAAAACTAAAATATTTTTATTTCATACTTGCATTAACTTTGTCAGCCCTAAAATAATTAAGCGTTAATAATAAGTAAACTAAATAAGAAGTTAAATGGTTAGACAAATAGATACATGTATAAATTAATTAATTAATTAATTAATTAATTAATAAACACACTAGAAAAAAAAAAACAAAATTTAAAAACTAAATCTAGCAATCATAACAGTATATAAATAAATAAATAAATAAATAAATGCATGCAAGTGTATACATAAGATAAACAATAAATGGATTTTATTTACGTAAAGGTAATTAATACAACTTAAAATGTTAAGCAAATAAAAAAATATTTTTGGGGAAAAAAAAAAAAACCTAACTAAAATACAATTATTTATTTATTTCAGGCAATATGTGCAACTTAAATGTTATGCAATTTTAAATAAATAAATACAAGTCTAAAAAAAATCTAAAACAAAAATAAATCTTATAACAATATATAAACCTGAAAATACAAATAATAAAAAAAAATCTAGCTAAGGAACCACTCGTGCTTTCTTCAGAAAGAAAAAATTATTTTATCTTGGAATAACCCCACCATAGCCCTACACAAAAGAACATATGTTAACGACACATACATACTGCCAGCGTCACATGCTCATACACAGGCATACATCAGAAGAGCTGGAATTGAAATTCAGAGCAGGGACTTACTAGACCCAGCCCCACATGTGAACAGAATAGTAATAGAATTATACTACTGACTAAGTAGACCATATGCAACACACACAGATCCTTTGGGACTAGCATTGAGGTGAGAGTCTCAGGGTCGTGCTGTTTGTAAGCGTTTCAGGCTCCATTTCTGGACAATCCGCATTGGTCATGGTCTCAAACCTGAATGGCTACAGCCATCTAAAATGCTTCTTTCGCTCATCTGCGCCTCTGACTCTTTCCCTCGCAGAGTCGATTCGGAACAGATGAAAGGGTGTTTTTTTTCTCCTCTCAAATGCAACAGACGCTCCTTGGGCATTAAGTTTGATCAAAGACTAATCTGTGTGTGAATGATGATTCAAATTAGCATCTGTTTCAGCTGGGCAAGAGGGAGCGGCTGAACCCAAAGCTATTTGAGGAAATAAGAGAAAAAAAATGAGAGAGAAAGAGAGAAATATAGCAGGAGATGGAAATAGAGAAGCATCTGACACTAAATGGGACCAGAAACTTTTGCAAATATGTAATGATTTATGATGTGCCATCCCTGCCAATCATACCAAGTTCAAACAGAGATACTGCAGACTGATTTACACAGCTGAAGTTGAAGATGAAATGGAATGACAGAATAAATAAATAAATAAATAAATAAATAAAAAAAATAAATCACTGAATGGCAATGCATTCTGGGAAATTAAGTGTTCTTTTAGCCTGGTCCATGAAAGCCATCTACCCATCCATCCATCTGCCTCTCTCTCCATCTACCCATCCACATATCCATTCATCCCTCTCTCTTTCTATCTACCTATCCACATATCCATTCATCATCTATATATCCATCCATCTCTTTACCTAACCATCTATCCCTCTTTCTCTATCCACCCATCCATCCATCCACCTCTCTCTATCCACCCATCCGCCTCTCTCTCTCTCTCTCCACCCATCCACATATCCACCCGCCTCTCTCTATCCACCCATCCACATCTCCAGTCCATCCCTCTCTCCATCCACCCATCCAAATATCCATTACACATTTATATAGCCATCCATCTCTCATCCATCCATCCCTCTTTCCACCCATACATCCACATATCCTCCATCCTCTTTTCTCTATCCACCCTTCCACTTATCCATCCATCTGCCTCTCTCTCTATCCACCATCCACATATTTATCATCCATATATCCATCCCTCTCTCCATCCATCTCTCTCTCTCTATCCACCCATCCACATATCCTTCTATCCCTCTCTCTCTATCCACCCACCCACATATCCATCCAATATCCATCCATCTTTCCACTCATCCCTCTCTATCCACCCATCCATCCACATATCCTCAATCCTCTTTTCTCTATCCACCCATCCACATATCCATCCATCTGCCTCTCTCTCTCCACCCATCCACATATCCATCCTTCCACCTCTCTCTATCCACACATCCACGTATCCATCCATCTCTCTCTCTATCCAGCCATCCACATATTCATCATCCATCTATATAGCCATCCATCTCTCCACCCATCCATCCACCTCTCTCTCTATCCACCATCCATCCACATATCAATCCATCCACCCACTCATCTACATATCCATCCGCCTCTCTATCTACCCATCCACATATCAACATATCCATCTACCTGCCTCTCTCTCCACCTTACCATCCACATATCCATCCATAAATCCATCCACCTCTCTCTATCCACCCATCCACATACCAATCTATCCATCAATCCCTCTCTCTATCCACTCATCCACAAATCCAACCATCCATCTATCCATCCCCTCTCTCTCTACCCATCCACATATCCATCCTTTTACTTACATCCATCCATGTATCTATCCATCTAACATCCATCCTTCTATCCCTGTCTTTCTCCATCCACCCATCCATACATCTATCCATTTCTCTCTCCACTTCCCTCCACATATTTATCCACCCATCCATACTCTCTCCCTTTCCCTCCACATATTCATATATCCATCCATTTATACAACCATCCATCTACATATCTATCTTTCCATCCTTCCACCCTGTCAAAAAAACCTTGTTAGGTATGTTTTGAAGCTGGTCCTTAGTTGGTCATGAGCTGGTTTAAGCTGGTCCTGAACTGGTTATAAGCAGGGGCTGATTGTTTAGGACCAGCTTGGGAACCGCACATGTCCAGCTAAGGACCAGTTACAGACCAGCTTGAACCAGCTCAAACAGCTGCTTCAAAACACGCCTAACCAGCATATGCTGATTTTGTCAAAAGGGCATCCTTCACTCTTAGAAATAAGGGTACAAAAGCTGTCACTGGGGCAGTACCTTTGTATCTAAAGGGTCCATACTGGTACCTTAAAGGTGCATATTAGCAGTACATATTAGTGCCTAAAAAGTACAGTGTACCATTTAAAAAGGTACCGCCCCAGTGACAGCTTTTGTACCTTTATTTCTGAGAGTGTTCTATCTACCTGTAACTATTTTTACCACTTTATTACAAGGCTTTGTCAAGATACAGTTACAGGAATTACTTAGTATTTCTCCCTTTTTATTTCAACTTACATCATGTTTGCTTAACTTAAAAGGCATTCTCAACTCAATTCCAAATGGAATTCTCAATAAAGATTCTGAATAGACTTCTTCCTTGAGACCTATACTGTTGCAGGCTATGTGAGTCAGCAGACAGCTAATACATCCAACCAGGAACTATAACAAGTTACTTCATGGAGACAAGAGGCTCACTGACTTGTGAGTCATTAGCAAACACAGGAACAGAGCTGGAACTTCACCCATGGAATCTAGCTTTTGATAAGCAGTAGAGAGTAGAGGTTAAAGGTACATGTTGTTTAAAACTATATCAGGCAAAACAAAACAGGTCAATGTTAGAGCATGAGCAACGCATCCAAAAACCAAGGATGTGATTGCTAACATCAAGCTACATTAATCAGGGAGGGAGGGAAGAAAGCAAAATTGCTGATCCTTGCTTTTTTATACCAGGTGTTGAAAGAAATAATTTGGGTGGAGAATCAGAAATGACTTCTAGTGCAAGAATATACTTGAGTTTCTGACTAGGCGTCTCTCCAGAGAGGGTGACTTATCTTGCCTGACCTTAGCATGGCAGCGTGCCAGTCATCCTCGGTGACCGGCATGTGAAACAGTAAGCCACTTCTTCCGTCCTGTGAGAACGGTCACGCCAATGCCGTGCCCCGTCCGTCAAACTTCCCCTGAGCTTGACTAATATAATGCCCACTTCCTTTTTGCTCCCTTCCTCTTCCCATCTGACTCACTTTCGCCAGGAACAATCAGAGAGGTCTTTTTCACATTCCTTCTTTCTTGTTTCCCGATTCAAGTCATATTCTGTATTGCCAACGGATACTGTCAGTCAAAGAGTCGCCACTGACTAGGAAAGTAACTAGATCCCAGCAACTTTAACTATCATTTATCACCATGTGAGCAGGGCCAAGGAATTTGTTTGCATATCTTTCACATGTCGTCGTTATAAACCGCACCAAGGATTTATTACACGGACAATTTCCCTGGAGTAATGTAGGATTAGGTGACTTGGTAAATGATACAATAGTGAAGATTCTTCTTGAGGAAACTAGACCAGCAACCTCTTCATCTTATATCCATATAAAATGCATTGCTGAAAAAAAAAAAAAAAAAATCAGAATAAAGCACTGACTCAGAGGAAGATCTCCCACTCTGCACTGGGAAAGTGTGCAAGAAAGTGCAAAACAAACCAAGACTTGATGAAAAATGTCACTGTCACGCGTAGGAGGACAAGAAAGCGTGAGAGAAGGGTTTAAATGTGGAGCGACATGTTGAAGACGTGAGGGGGATTGATAGGCTGTGACCCGCAGTATGTCGGACTGCGTACATCACCACCGAGCTTACCGTGATCTCCACATTCATTGAATTCATCCACTTATCACAGCGTGTAACAGCAATGATGGACACAAACATGATCTGTAGTCTCAACTACAGTCCCTTTAACCACCGTTTGAACATCAGGGAGATTGAGGCTGATAGCAGGTCACGGTATACTGATGAGGTCATTGGACAGAGTTACTGGGACAATTTATGCCGCATCCTGAGGTGTTTCTGCAAGGATCTTATCTAGGTGAAGATCTTTCGTTCTGAGAGAGAGCAAAGCAGAATAGTCGCGTGATTTGAAATGTATTGACTTGGTGTGGAAAGCCTGAGGCCAGCTGGCTAGACAGAAGCACGAAGAACCCAGTCACGGCCGCACACTTAGACACCATGGGCTTCGTTTTACTGATCCAACATCAATGGAAAGACAATCAGAGACCTGCTTTTCATTCTAAGGAGGACAGGTGTGTGTGTCTCTGGTCATTAATGCAGACACGCTGGGCATCTGCCAAAGTTCTGCAAAGATCATTAGGTGATGCAACAACCCAGATAAAGCTTGACAGAAGAGGGCATGGTTATATCGACACCGCAGCACCGTGCAACTCCACCCAACAACACGTACGCATCCACACATATGCTTGCTTGCAGCCACAAACACTTCTTTCCTCCACCCCACTGAGCAAACAAAAGGAGGAACAGAGGAATGAAGGAGGGACAGTGTTTAGGAGGAGTGGAAAGCTGTCTGCTACAAGCTGTTAATTGTCAGGCAGAAACGAAATGAGTAAACAAACAAACAATATAAAGCGCATTAATTTTTAATTCAGGCTCTCACAAACCGTACTGTTTTGCAGCATGCTTGCTTTTGACAAAATTCTTCAACAAAGCCTTTAATTGACAGATTCGTTCTGATGCATAATAATGACAGGCAGAGATAATGAAATATTTATCGCCTCCAGGAACAGCAGCTCTGCCTTTTTGGAATCTGTTACATAACTGGAGTTTTTCCAAAACAGTTGATGTGGGACCGATGCAATGAGCATATGAGGTGGGTGGTTGAGCTCGGTTCACCTCTGAACCCTTGCCCGTGGCAATGAGCGCCGTCTTCAAGTCAGCTGAAGGTTAGAAACTTCATCTCGAATGTGTTCGCAAGCAGTTAAGACGCCTCGGGTTACTGCCAAAAACTCACTAAACAATTCAACCTAAAAGCCTTTCAAACGCTTGTGGTAATGAGAACGTTTCTGCAAAGTTGTATGTTTTCAGAGCTCATCAGGCTGTTTAATCTAAAACGTTCATAGAAAATTTGTTTCCTCACAAGATGACCATCAGGGTTCTGTGCCCACTGGTGAAAATGTAATGTAACTTCTAAATTTGAACTGAATTTGAATTAACATCAGCAAAACAGCATGATTCAAATTTGAATGCATAGAACTGTTTGATGTCAAAGCAACCGCCTGGGAACATCCTAGCAACCATAAAATCAACATGAAATGGCACTCAACCCATCTCTTTCTTACATACTTCACTGACGCATACAAAATGACATATTAGAGTATACAGTAAAATGAAACAGTATAAGCAATAAGGAGAAAAATAGGACAGTTGTTTAGACAATTGTTTATCTATCAGGAATTCCTACAGAAAAAGAAAGTAAACACCTGTGTATTAGTGAAAAAAACTGAACTGCCTTATTATGTAGAGTGCAAAACTCTAAATGGTTTATCTATGCATAACTGTACTGTGAAATACTGTAAAATATGTTTTTTGAAGTGAAACTATGAATTACCATTTAGTTTATGGAGAAAAAGCACAAAAGGACATTGACTTTAGATTATATTATATTATATAAATGACTTTTTAAATGCCTCTTTTTTTTTATCAGTAATGTACTTTAGGGTTTCGTGTGTACACTGTAAAAAAAAAAAAATTTGTTGAGTCAACTTAAAATAATTTGTAACCTGGCTGCCTTAAAAGTTTAAGTTCAGTCAACTCAAAAAAAGTTTATTCAACTTAAAATGTTAAATTATACTAAGTGACAACTTAGATATTTGAGTTGAATCAACTTAAAATTTTAAGGCAGCTGGGTTACTTACCCATCTGTTAAGTTTAGCAAACACAAATATCTAAGTTGTTACTTAGTACAACTTAACATTTCAAGTTGACTAAACTTATTTTAGTTGACTGAACTTAAAATTTTAAGGCAGCAGGGTAACAAGTTATTTTAAGCTGACTCAAATTGTGTTTTTTATTTTTTACAGTGTAGGGCTTTAGGTGTTTTACTTAATGCGATTAATCGCATTTAAAATATAAGTCTGTTGCGTGTGTACCATGTATATTTATGTACTGTATATAGACACATTTACCTGTTTATATTTTGAAAATATTTATATGTATATATTAAAGTTGTCAAACGATTAATCATGATTTATAGCATCCAAAATACGTTTTTGTTTACATGTGTGTGTGTTTACATATACATAATAAATACACACAGTAAACACATATATATGTTACATATATTATGTAAACAAACTTTTATTTTGGATGCGATTCATCACGATTAATCGTTTGATAGCCCTATTTGTGTGTTGCATTTAGTTCATATTCATTGTATTCTTATAGGGTTGTGTATTTATCTGATGGCAACTTGTTTTTGCATGTATGACCGTACTTCATCTCTATATGAGTACTGCCCATGTCGCTTGGTATGTAATAAAATTATATCACTTTATAAGCTGTAAAATACACAGGAGCCTACATGCCATCCTGTAATACCGGAACAATATATTATAATTTTTACAGTGTAATTACAGAGGCAGAGCAAATTTCCTTGGAAAAACATCCACCAATTAGTGGACAATCAGATCAGGAAGGTATATTAAGAAAGCAAATAGCATTCATTTTGGTTCATGTCGACTTCAAAGTTGAGGAAGGCCCCAGGAAATGGCCAGCAGCTAGATGACCTGTGATCTGCTGAGCTTACAGAAGTCCTGATTTGAACCGTTCATACAAGCTGGACTCAGATCAGTGCGAGAGCACGCCGCTGAGTAAACACCCAGCTGACACCATTACATCACAGTGACAGAGTGTCACAGATTCCACGCTTTCACTTCTTGTGTGGCAGGCATTAAACAGCATTAACCCATAATCCTAAACTGCTACAGATGCAGACTTGAGCCGCTATTCATTCACAGCAGAGAACCTGCCCAAACCCCCCCTCTACAGTTATCCCTCTCCCTCTGTCCCTCCCCAACCCCCATCGTCAGGCAGTAGCTTCAGCGCAGTCATATTTAATCAACATCTCGGTGGACAACACAGGGATCTGCCGTCCTCTGTTGAGACTCTCTCTACTGTCACACTTGGGATAATTGTCTTAGATACCCTAATTCGACAGTCGCTCCCCTTAAATGCTCAAGAAAAGAAGCGTGGTTGACCTACATTGCTGCTGATCTGTGAATTATACATGATGTCAACATTTGATTATTTATTTCCTGTAGTGTAATTCAAAAGACGACCGCTTACGTTCGTAATTGTGCTGCCTTTTCAACCTCAAACATGGAAAGCTGAAGGGAAACGTTGTTGAGGTTTGACACTGCATGACATCTCTGTTGCACGTTAACAGGCCAAAAAACACACGGAAACTGTTACTACCGGAATTTTTATGTACGACACACAAACAAAATTTTTCATTTGATAGGAGAGCTGACAAGCTGAGAAAGGAAAACAGTGATTGTTCATTGTTATCATGATTCCGGACAGATTTGTACATGCTCAAACAATCACGCTTCCCCCAAAGGTCAGATTTGTGGTCTAATCAATTGCGAGTGCACCCAATGACCTCGATGTTTTGAAATGACTCGATATTTTCCAGTTTCATTGTGAAACTGCACTAGTCAGTATTCCTCAGCCTGTAAGCGTCCATCAAATAACCAAAATAGAAAAAAATGAGCACTAAAAAGTCCAGTTCTTTCCGTGTGGGCCTTATCAATGTTTCTTCTCTATGTGAAGTATACATTTGAAGTAACTAGCAAGAACTTGAGGAACCTTTGAATTCAATGTGGCCGCTAGTACTATTCAAGCCAAAGTAAAGATTTCAAACAGAATGCTGAGCATAAGGGAGAACTTCTCAGTCCAGAATACTTTTCCCACTCTTGAGTCGCTCCTTCGGTATGACCCTCTGTTCTTGTTCTAAGTATGGATACTTCTTGTTTTCAAAGGAGCGTGTCCAATACTCCTGGCACCAGCCGGGCCTTCTGTGAATGTGCTTGCAGAAACCCGTTCTGATCATGGGTACACAAAGATGGCATGTGTCATATTTTTAACTCTGGAAGTTGAGAGTTTCATCAACTTTCATCATCACTTTCAGTTTGTTTTGCTCTGTGCTGTGGAAAGTGTTTATCTTCTTGAGTTCCCTTCTCTCATGCCCCTGCCTCTCCCTCTCTTTTCCGAGGAGCCCTGTTTGCTATCAGGCTCAGGAATGAATTTGGGAGGCTTATCGGAGCTCTTTTCCCAGCTGAGGCAGAGAGGATGTGTTAAGGCGTCTGCCTCCTGACAGGAAAGAGGAGCTATCTCTCCTGATAAGGCCATGGCTGACTTGAGAATTGTAACAAAGCAGACAGCATGGATGCAGGTGGGTACACGTCAGCGTACGTGCATAAGCCTGCAGCTAAACATCCCAGACAGGTAAAAGGAGGTTAAAAGCAATTATATTCCCACAACAAAGGAATTATTCCCACCGGTGCACCACAGAGAAGCCAGAAAAGGTGTGATTTGAATGCAAACTGCTCCTGAAT
Organism: Cirrhinus mrigala; assembly: GCA_036247105.1. Taxonomy (NCBI): domain Eukaryota; kingdom Metazoa; phylum Chordata; class Actinopteri; order Cypriniformes; family Cyprinidae; genus Cirrhinus; species Cirrhinus mrigala. The sequence goes on along the minus strand of CM070029.1, from coordinate 9,207,431 downwards.
CCATCAGAAAAGAAAGAGAATTAGAAAGAACGCCAATGCAACACTAAAATGACAATTTTAGAGTAAATGACAAAAGCTTCCAGTCAACAGGGGGCAGTGTGCATTACAACAGCACATGAACCTTGGGTAAAGCCTTGTCTACCTGCCCTTGGCCTTTCTTTCTTCTAAGAAACACAAAAATGTCTCAGCATTTTCTTTTGTCCATACAATAAAACAAATTGGCTTTGGACCCAACTGACTACAGGCCAAATGTACAGAATTGGTGCAAACTGCTGCCCCACAACCAAAAAAGGAATTCAAATCTTAGATGTTTACTAAGATCCTTCTATTATCTATTGAAACAATAATATTTAAAATACCAAACACCTTTTTTCTGCAATTAAGCACACTTTTTGGGAAGTTTTTCCTATAACATTTAGTTTTTACATGTGTAAAACTGTTCAGAACTGTGCTAGCTAACCATGTGCTGATTAGCATCTTTGAGCTAGGTTCAAAAGTATCTAAAACTGTCACTGCCGAAACAGTCATGACGGAAACATTTGGTGACGTTTAGGTAGTGACATCCTTGTTTTTTTGGGTGTTATTCTCTACAATTGTCACTACCGAAACAGTCACAATTGAAACATGTCATCATTGTGGAAACACATAATCCTTTATTCGGGGGAAAATAAACAAAACTTTAGCACTTTTAAAAAATGAAGTATCAAATGTTAAATTATTATTACATACACTTGTCAAATCAAAAACATTCACTGCATGGTAATTACGCAGCCAGTGACCATTCCAATAAACAAGACAAGTAAGCAATTATTCCAACACTGATAGGATAAAGTTCTATCGCACACAAATTACGGATTGTGAAAAAACCCAACTTGTTTAGCACATCGTTCTTTTTGCCTAGCATGTCTGTGGTGGAATCTCAAGTACGGGTTTAGCAAACACAACATGAGGGGTTGTGGTTAAGGGAGGGAAAATCATTAGCGGTTTGTGAAAGGCACAAAAGCCTTGCGTAAGCATTCCATGCCTCCTTTTAGATGCCGTGTAGAAAATGAGCATTAGCATTTTCAAGGTTTAACACACTGATTTGACTTTACCATACAATCAGGCTACAATTCACTGACAAACAAACAGAAGCACTGCAGTCCATAGATTACTACTGTTATCGCTGAAATGGGCGGTCTTCGCATGCTGTGAAATATGGCAAGCATGTGGCGAGAAGGATTACATACATGGAAGAATTATAGAGTCTTAGAGTAGAACCACAATGAGCGAACCTCGAATGCGCAAGGAACCTGTTGTGCGTAAGCCGCTAATGTGTTCCGCGCAGAAGACAGATTGAGGCATTGAAGAATGGCTGTCCTATAGAAGTGTGTCATGAAGGCAATTCCATTAACATCTTAATAAAAGCAGCCCAGGCCCAAGAGAGCCTGGAGGCTCTGACTAACGCTTTCAGTCAATGGCTCGGGATGAAAAAGTAACAGAGGGCCGCACAGTGCAGGAACTTCGTGGCAGAATTTTTCAAGGACCGTTACTCTTCCCAAAGGACCGGCCTCTGAGTTTGTATGCTCCCCATCATGGTCCACTTGCTCCATTCCCTTTGCCGTTTTCATTTACTGTCCTTCCTCCCATCTGCTGGATTGAAGATCTAAACAAAAGCTTTTGTTTTCCGCAAGCTGGCGGCGGCTACAGGGGGAGAGAAGAAGAAGGGGAGTGCTGGGTTTAACTGGAGAACTCTTGCCTCTCATGACCAGGCATACGGCAACATGTGTCTTGCTCTCTCGATCGCTCTTTCTCCCACTCCACACACACAAGGTCTTTTCTCTGTGTTCCTCGAGTATTTTCTATCTGGCCAGAGTCTCAAGAGGCAAAACTCTATCATGAAGACCAGATAAAATTTAGCACAGACATGGCCCAAACATCCAAAAAGCGCCAGCAATCCTAAGCCAAAGCATCTCGCATAATAACAACTTGCTGTTAAACCACCCTCACCCCGTTACCCTCAAAAAGTTCTCTCTCTGAACAGCATGCATTATCGGCCCACTCATTAAAAGGCAGCGGAGGGTCTGAGTTTGTATTGGAGAAATGGGAGGCAATTGATTTTTGTTTCTGTTTTGAGATGCTCATATGAAAGCACTATTTCAGATAGTCGAAAGCAAAAATGGTCTAGTAATAGCAATACCAGTACTTGAGATGATCAAAGTGCAAAAAAAAAGTACAACGAGTGCCTTAAGTTCTCTAAACCGACTGCCTTTTCACAGTATCACAGTAAGAATTGTTGTGGCATACAATAGTGTTAGCTCTAGTATAGTTCACCCAAAAATGAAATTCTGTTATCAATTATTCACCCTCATGTCGTTCCAAATCTGTATGACTTTTGTTCTTCTGTGGAAAATAAAAGCATTTGTGAATAATATCCCAGGGCTTGTATTCACCATAAAGTGAAAGCTAAGAGCCCTCATTGTTTTAGTCCTCACAGAAATATAATACAGGTTTGGAATGATTCGAGGATGGAGTGAAAACACCCCTTTTTGCTAACAGATAGTGCCATAGACAGCATATCCTATGGAGAACATGTGTTTCCATTCTTAATAAAACAGCCAGCGGTCTCTGAATGACCAGCACCTGCATGTGATTGACTCGTCCGATTCTCTTGCTCACACTCTGGAGCTGTAACTGCGTCAACACCCACAATTCCCTGTGACCAATCTGGACACTGGCACCTTCCAAGCAAGAGTCTGTCCACCAACTGTTCAAGGGTAATTAGCTGCAGCAGAAAACACAGGCCTAATTACAGTGTAGCCGAACGTGGGGTCACCGTATCAACCCCATGCCTAATCCACCAATGCTGAAGACAAATTATCTCACCAGGTTGTTTACATCCTGATAAAGGATGTACGGAGAAGCCGGGCAGCCGCAACTACCTATTTAGTAGACCAATGCACAGCATTTTCCATATACAGTGTACCTGTATCTTGCTTTCAAATATAGAACTGTATTTGGCACCACATCTGGCTCCACTTTGGTACACTTGGATGCACGCACACATACACCTAAAACATATAAAGGGTCAAGAGTGATAGCGATCTTTGTTGTGACAGTTGGACAGTAGAGAGCCCTAGATAAACAGCCGAGCGGCAACGCTGCAAAAGAGAATGCAAGATCAATGCGTGAAGGCAAACAATCACACTAATACATGAGTCTAGCATAGAGGAAGCAGATGAACTCTCTCGACAAGAGCCCATCCTGCAGGGCATAAGCGTGCGAGAGTCTGTCTGTGTGCATGAGAGGTGGGGGGACGGTGGAAAGGCTTGCACTGCAAACACGGCCCTCTGAATGCATTTGTACTGTTCACTCATTAAGAAATAGGTCAAGGATTCCGCCTGCATGCATCACGACTTGTCAAAATCTCTTAAGCTAAACGGGGCAAGCCCGTATGCCACCATGAGAGAAGAGAAGAGGGGGTTCTCTCGAGGTGTAGTGCATGCTGGTGACACAGCATGCAACTAAAACGAGCATGGGGGCTTATGCATGACCCACCAACCTCAAATGCACCTCTGCCTGTGGGTAAACCACTCTGGAAGCTTGGGTAGGTTCGGACATTGTGGTTTGTTCTCGCAATAGGTGGCCGCTCGGCTGTTTGGGCTGCGACTATCCATCAAGCATTCATCCCAACACTCAGTCGAAGCCAGAGAGTGAGGAGCTCTTCTGCAAACACTAGATGCCTGCTAGACAATAGGAGAGATGAGTGATGAGATAGCGCATACTTTAGGATCTTTACATTGCCGTTTTCACAGCTGCAGAGTCTCCTCTGAACGAACTGATAAGGTAATCTCGCTGACCTCAAAATCCGAGCCAAGAAGATACAAGCATGTATCCAAATTGGCCCCTAAACCAACACACCCGAGCATAGCATTTAACTGGGGCAAGGAGGATAAGCACTCAGCATGGGTCTCTTGTGGCCACCCCATTCAGATTCGACCCTCAAACGTATACATCTATCTAAGAGCCAACGGCTAAAGAGAGAGGAACAAACCCCCTTTAAGCACATAATACCCTCCCATTACCCTTCAGGAAACGCTTAATGCACCTGACTGACATAATCAAATCAATAGCATGCAACTCTACGTAAGAACGCTAGAGGCTTTTTGACAATCAGAACCAACATGCAAATCCACCTTAGGAAGCTCACGCTGTGAGGACAGGAAAAGACGGACATTTATTCACTTTATGACTCACGGAGCCGGCGAGGTAAGGGAAATTAGGAAGCAGGTAAAGTTGATGGGTGTGCACCCAGTGGAGACTTGTCCTCTCGGCTTTGTGTAGTTAACCTTATTGATTAAAGAGCCTGTGATCTAGAGATGCTCTACAGCTTTCTCTGTCTCTCAGCGCCTCATCAAAAAGAACAAACTACAAAGCCACATAGTGAGCAGAATGCAACATACAGAATGTGATGGAGTCAAACCTACATAAGTGACACGTATCGCTTTCCAATGAGCAATGTTTAAACCATTGGCGTACGGGACACTATGCGGGGGGCCCATCATGGTGGTATGAGCCAGTTATACTAAAGTTAAATTTGCCAATAAAGACTTTTTAAATGTGCACAGAGTTGGCATGAATTCAGACTGAAATCATAATCACTGGAAACAATCTTTTAAAAAGCTTGTTTGTTATTATAAATAAAAATTGCATAATGGACCAAATAAACAATGCATGCTGACTAACATGAAGGAGCAGCACTGAAAAAGTTTTAAAAATGACAAAATTGGCAAAAAAAATAACATGACTTGTGCATGACATCACCATTGGAATCCAAGACTTGAGGAATGCCACTGGATTAAATGTGAAATATGTTCAATAATTCAGAGATCTACTGATCAACTGAAATCAGGCAGCCAAATTTGCACTGTAAGGGTTGTAAAACAAAAGTTGAGTGAAGAGTGATTTACTAACATTAAGTTAAAAACATAGAAACATTTTTACAAATACCATATAAATGCATACGTGACCCTGGACCACAAAACCAGTCTCAAGTAGAATGGGTATATTTGTATCAATAGCCAAAAATACATTGTATGGGTCAAAATTTTCTTTCATCCCAAAAATCATTAGGGATATTAAGTAAAGTTCATGTTCCATGAAGATATTTTGTAAATTTCCTACCGTAAATATATCAAAACTTAATTTTTGATTAGTAAGAAGTTCATTTGGACAAGCGTTAAGCCAATTTTCTTAATAGTTAGATTTTTTGCACCCTCAGGTTCCAGATTTTCAAATAGTTGTATCTCAGAAGAATATCCTAATAAAAACATACATAAATGGCTTATTTATTCAGCTTTCATATATATAAAATATGTACAACTGTACAATTTCATACAAACCATTATAAAAAAAAAAAAAAAAAAAAAACTCTTATGACTGGTTTTGTGGTCCAGGGTCACATATAGCAATAGAAAGCTAATATATTCATCATCGTTCTCTCTACAGGTGTCTCATGACAAAATGTCCATGCCAAACAGACATAAAAAAATTTATACGCCAATAATTTTACAAACTCAGCGTTATTCCGTCCGTGATATTTTAGTATATTTATCCAACAGTCATTTATCTTAAATGTCTTTTAAACAAACACTTTTGTACATATTTGTGATATGTAAATCTGTAATGTGTTAACAATGACCGTACTTTTGTTTTTCAGTCGACGCACCGTCCGATACTGATCTTAAAAGTACGCTCTCCAGCAGCCTACTGTTGCTATGGTTACCTCTTCAGGCAAACGCGATTTCTGCGAGCGTCTATTTAACGCACTGACGAACTTGTAACCTAACTTTTGTGGTGACTAAAAATGTAACTTGCAAACGCAGTCGAAATATACAAACTCTGAAGACTTCCTTTGAGGTTTATCTGCTTAGTTTTCCAGCTTAAATGAAATACGGATTCAATTTTCATCCGAACTGGATTAACTTCGTCGTTCACCACAAGAAATGCGCTCTTTCAGTTCGTGAATGAACCGTTCTCACCCTGCCGACACGCCGTCTCAGGTTAAACCGCTGTTTCGCTTCAAGACGGGAGATAAAAACGATGATGTGAAGAGGTCACGCTATAGATGAATTCACCTCATCTTCCTTACTGAAAGCGCCGTTTGATTGTGTTAGTCAGACCGATTAATATCATCCCTGTCCTTCATAGCAGATGCCAGTGATTCTCATGCAAATGCCGGCCGATTTTCTACTTAAAGAAACATTTATTTTCTTTAGAGGCGATGTCAGAGCCGGTTGTGAGGGGAAATGAAGATTTGTGAGTGCATCTGCTGTAGTCCAGATGAACGGAGTTTGAGGTAACGTTATAAGAGCTGAATTATGACCACTCGGCAACAACCAGTTTCACATTCTGAACGTGTATCAATTTATTTGACAGAGTCCCACAAAACTGAATATATGAGCGGGTTAGCCGTACATTGAAGTAAACGGACAGCGAGGAAGATGACGAGTAGACGACTATTCAAGCAGATAGGATCGCAAGGAGAGCGCAAAGTGAAGAGGTGAGGTATTAACTTTAAATTAAGCGTAAATTAAATCGATAAAATAACGTTAATGAATTATGACCAACATTCCCATTTGCATGCTGTCTCGCTTACGCGAGAATAATTTACAAGTATTTTAATTTTATTTCCGATTCTGATCGCTTATCTTGTATGGGGGAAATACAAGGAACACAAAATCAAAATACATTCAAACTAATATAGATGCACAATCATTACGGCTTGCATAGCCTATTAAATTAAAAAAAGTTGAAACGTGACATTGAGGATAAGGTTATCTGTTTCTGAAGTGAATGTAATATTTGAACCGGCCAGCATCATCACCAGCAAATATTTCTACATAAAGCAAAACCACCTAATTAAATCCCATTACACTAATCAAACTGCTCGCAAGCCACAACTTCTTTGCGATTTATTAGCAATTTTATCCTTACATCATGAATTTCTCTATGCTTTCCTATAACACCGCACGGAACACATTAGTATTCGTGGCCACATCTCGCACGTAAAGCATCTTCTGGGCTGAAACGAATTCATGAAGCACGTTTGTCCACTCACCTCCAATCCACAAGAAAGCTGAGGATGGTATCTAACGTTCAGTTAAATGATGTCTCTGCGTTCAGCTCAGTTTTGACAGATAGATCCACATCCAAAAACGAACGCCGAAGCCTCAAAGGTAGCACCTTCAAAAAAAATTCTCACAATTCCTCGAAGATTTCTTGCGCGCAAGACGATGAATGAACCGTCGCCGGGCGGCTTCAGGTAACTGATCTATGCAGCAAAATTCAACGCTTCATCTGTCGATGCCGGAGGATGGTCATTCACAAGCGCATACGCCAAGTGCACGGCACATTCCCCCAGTCCTCTGACACTGACAGCGGCTTGACATCACGCCTTTTCATCAGCAGCTCTCCGTTAGACCGTCATGCACACACGCTCATTGCTCTTCTGTGAAGGTTTTACGCGAGACTGGCACAGGCATCGAAGCCCAGCAGCGTTACAGTAGCAGCGCGTTTAAACCCAGCCCCCTGTGCTAGCACTCACTTACAGCCGGCTCTATTTGCATGTCGCATGTTTTAACCGTTTCATGCACTGAACGATGGTCATTTTACAAATGCACGACTTAGTTAGAAAAGTGCATTTGCATATTTAGGTTTTGAGTAATTAAATACATGTGCAATATTTATCTCACCACATACTGTGCCCGCTACAGTGCAATACATGTTTGACGAGACTGCATGCTTTAGGGTATGATGTAGACAATTTCTTTAATCTAATCTTTAATCTATCTAGCTGCAACGTCACTGATGAGATTAATTATATAAACATATCAAACAAGTTGTTCACAATAAACATTTGCATTTGTGTGCAATCACTTTCTGTACTGCCAAAAAATTGCAAATGTCAAAGAAGTATTATGTGGCTCAATTACTTAAAAATAACATCCTGATAGATTTTTCTAATAAAGCATGTTCCAAAACAACATGGATAAAGATCTTAGGATATTATGTTTTTGAAGTTCTTGTGATTAGCTTTGACCTTTCTGTGCAAATAATTAGCTTTCTGCAATGAATACAAGACTCCCTCACAATATGTAAAATCCATTTACAAGTAAATCTGTTTTTATTGTCCCTTATTTTACAACCAGCCGCAAGTGTGAGGAAAATGCTAGTCTAGTAGTAATTTTGCTAGACAGTGCCATCTTTGGACAGAAGTATGCAATTACGCCATCTAAATCTAATCAACAGGGACTTGGTATCCCTTCAAACAGAGTATAATTTCATTTTATTGGAACGATTATGGGCCCACAAAATATTATTTCAAAATAATGAAAAAAACGAATAACTATGCTGAGTATTAAAAAAAACAATTATTAAAAAATGTATGATTACAAAATATTGAATTGCTTATTAAAATAACACATTAAATGTATTAAATCTCTTAATGACATTTAAAGTAAACAGTCAGAAAGTGCATTTTTCTTCTTAGAATGAAAAAGAGCTTAAGATTATATAAACTTGCACACAACTTTATCCATCTCTGGGGGGGGGAAGTAATAATCTCTGATAGTAAATCCTTTTGCAGTTTTGCACAGAAAGAGAGAGAAAGAATATTGCTGTGCTTAATTTTACATGGATACATTTGTTTAGTCACAACAATCATGCTTGTTCTGTATTTTGAGGATTAAAAAAATTCTACGTAAAAAAAAACTGCATAGTCACAAATCACTGTTAGCTATTCTTTTCTAAGCTGATGCTCATTTCAGATACAGTGTGAATAAAGAGAGCATTTCATTCAGATGGAGGTAGGCGCTCTATAGACCATTTCGCTAGATGTAAACATACTGGTCCTGATACACTTCCTGTTTCTTTTTTTTTTTTTACTTTACACAAAATGTAAAAAATACAACCAACATAACATTTGACTGGATGAAAATGTTACATTAGCACCTTTAAGATGTATTTGTATATGTGAATTTAAAAAAAAATAAAAAACAAAAAAACAGGAAGTGCTTCTGGACCAGTGTTGTTTACATCTAGCGAAATGCTCTATAAGCCAAATTTTGCTTCATAATGATCGGCACGGTTGCTTTCCATAAAGAAACCTGCATCTATATATAATCATAAGAGTTTTCCTTGAGCATTTCCTTCGAGAGGAATTTAAGGCTGAAACTTGTGTTTCATCTAATATGAAATATTTTCCAGCATCACTGAGCCATGTAAGCCCAACAAATGATATTTGGCTGTCAGAGAGGATTAGTGGACCATTAATAGTCTCTTTCTACAGTAAACGAGATATTGCATCATCAATTCCTTTTTACAGGCTACATCAATCTTTTCCTCATTCTTTTTGGGTTTATGGAGGGAAAAAATATTCTCAGATCTGACAGCAGGGAAAGTTGCTGGAGGTAATAGAATAACCACAGCGAGACGCTGCAGAATTTTGTCACATCTCCCAGCTGCACATCTGTCGCTGAATCTTTTAAAGTGGCATTCTACAATCGATAGTTTGATCGGTTAGCTCAAACAGAAATGGATTACACATTGGCCTGTCTTCTACATCTTTGTACTTAAAAGGGGACATTGCGGGAGCACTTATTCCATGATCCATCAATAATTTAGAGTGGGAAAAGAACCGGTGGCAGCCATCAAAAGTATTGCAAAACTGCCAGCGGAGAAGAGCGCATCTACCAAGTATAGCCTACTAAAAGCTGTGTGTACTCTTACGAGAGGCAGGGTCAATATCTGGAGGGCGTCCATATTGAAGTTCCACTACACTAACTCTCAAATGCATCTTAGTCATCCACTGGTAATCAAATATAGGTTTTTTCAATACATTATTCGCTGTTCTGTTGAGAATAAGTAGTATGTTTAAATAAAAGGGAATCGAATTTTAATTGCAATCCAGTTAGATTGAGCTGAACGCTCATCTGTATAAAATGCGAAAAGCATTGTTTTATCTGTATGCCATTAATGGTGCCAAAAAGTTCTGTCGAAACTTTACTATTCAAATCTTTTATTCATCAAAGCATTTATCTGCCAGAGCCATTGTGTAGTGGTTAGTGCACTATATATCACCCTCTGCATAATTATATGGATTCTCTCAACTATACTGTCTTAAAGACAAATAAATAAATAATTTCTAATTGTGTTTTTATTGGTCTGTAAACATATGCACGCACCAGCATCAGGCCAGATTCTCTCGCATTCCTGGGGCTGCAATTACTCAAGCTCAAGCCGACGAAAAGGAAACATTTGACTTTGGCCATTTGAAGTCAGCAGTGACAGATGTGCGTGAATGGAGACTGCAGCTGTGTACCGGAGAACACATGTCCCGTGTTAAAACCACTGCGCCGCTTGACTCAAGGTTGAGCTCAAGTGCCAGCCTTGGAACGAATGCTATAATTGGTACAATCCATGAAACATTATCCCTGTCTGACCTTGGCCGTGGTCGTACAATCTGAGCCTAATTACTGATGATTGCTGGACTCCGAGGGGCAGTGAACGCGCCCAAACTGGGTCCAACTTCCAGATGGTGAAAAAGTGAAATGGATCTGAAATATTGCGAAAGACTCGCTTCAAACACGTCAATTATGTTTGCAAGAGATCATTAGGGTAATGACAAGTGGAAGTAGTTCAAAAAAGATCAATGCTTATTATTAATATCAGTCACTTCTCATTTCAAGTGCTATAATATAACAAAAGCATTTATACATTTCCAGGTTCCAACTGAGTGCATAAAAGTTCGGGGTCAGAATAATTTTTTTCCTTAAAGAAAATAATACTTTCATTTAAAATGAATGCACAAAATTTATCAAGCTTGACAGTAAGTATGATTCAAATGTTACAAAGGATTTCTATTTCAAATGAATGCGCTAATACAGAGAGAGCAGTTATCATGTTTAGGTATGAAACAGCTTCACAAACAGTCTTTTCAACTATTTATAGTTCGGACATAAACACTGATGCCTATGGCAGTGATCAAATACAGCAAATCATCTTCTAAAAATTACTAGCGCTTCAAATAACAAATAATGACGAAAATAATAACGAAAATAACCACGAATTTTCTCACAATCTAGAATTTTTTTTCCTCACAATTTGCATGCAGTTTTGCATGATATAAACTCTGCAAGAAAGCTGTAAGAAAAAAATCTTGCAATTCTGAGAAAAAAAACTGAATCACGAGATATAAAATCGCAATTCTAAGAAATAAAGATATAAACTTGCAATTCTGATTCGGTGCTTAATAGAGTTGCACAATTCTGGATTTTTTTTTTTTTTCTGAAATAGAGATCCTGATTCTCCCACGATTCTGAACTAAGCAAGATAACATGTAATTCACTAGAGGCAGTGACAAAATAATAATTGAATAATTGAATAATTCAAAAATGTTTAATTAATTTGAATGATTTTTTTCATTCAATGACTCACTCATAAATACTTCACTTTTTTTATGGAACAAATCTCTGGAATGAATGATTCAATGACTATGGAAGACCGTTTCCACTACTGAATAAAAATAAAAAAGGTAGCTGCGACTGACTTTTTTCTCAGAATTGCGTGATATAAACTCACAATTGCGAAAAAAAAAATTCAGAATTGTGATATTAAAAACAATTCTGACTGTTTTTCTCACAAATGCAAGTTTGTATCTCGCAATTCTGAAAATTCATTAAGCCAGAACCCTTATTAAGCCAGAATTGTGAGATATAAACTCACAATTCTGAGAACATCAGTCTTTTTTCCCCTTAGAAATTAACTTTTTAACTCACAAATACGAGTTTGTATCATTGTAAGAAAAACAGTCAGAATTGCAAACTCACAATTCTGAGGGGGAAAAAAAGTAAAAATTGTGAGATGTAAACTCACAATTGCAAGTCTTTGGGAGAATTGTGAGATAAATTTCATTTTAAAATTTTTTATTCAGTGGCAGAAACCGTCTTCCATAGTCACTGAATCATTCATTCAAGAGATTTGTTCAAAAATGCTGATTAATTCAGTCTTTCAAAAAAAGTATTTAGTGTCATTGAATCATTTCTTCAAACTAAATAAAAAAAAAATCATTCAAATTAATTAAACATGTTCTGAAGGATCACAGGACACAAAAGTCTAAATATTCAGTTTTGCCATCACATATTACATTTCATAAAAAATAACTGTTCATTACAATAACTGTTTCTTCATAGAAAACTGTTATTTTAAATTCTAATATTACACAATATTACTCTTTTTTACTATATTTTTGATCAAATAAATGCAACCTTGGTGAGATAAGAGACTTATTTCAAAAACATAAGCAAAAAAAAAAAAAAAAAAAATATATATATATATATATATATATATATATATATATATATATATATATATATATATATATATATATATATATATTCAAGCTAAAATCATTTAAATGTACATTTTAATAGTACCACAGTATGAAAATTGGGTAAATTAAATTACACAAATTATTCAATATAAATCAATAGCCATAAATAAATATTCAATATCAGTATACAACCAATATGGTACAGAAATATTGTTCCTGTTTAATATTATATTATATCAAGGAAAACAGCTTAAGGTTTAAAACATTTAAATATTTATGCTCCTTCTTCAAATTATATGCAACAAATTTAAAAACTCTATTTCTCAGCTTCTCATTGTAGTTCTCTCTACTGATAGATGGTGTTTCTTGCTCTTGATATTGGTAAATGCTGCTCCTCTACAACAGTGTCCACTGAACCCTCCTTCTATCCTCCCTCTCCTCTTTATTCTCTCACGCCATATAATCCTATGCAGTGGATGTAAATCGATTGGCCCATAATTCACACACACCTCTGCCGTCAAGGGTCTCCATTGAACCCCTAGGATTCTGCCACACGTGTGTGAGTTTCTATATGTACGGGCACACGGCGTCACGCCAGCTGCCCGGCTCGACATGCTCAGCACCACAACGAACAGGCAAACAAAAGTGTGAGTCATTGCTCACTCTGGTGACAGCTTTCCGCTGCCATGATGTGCTACCGCGTCTCGCCAGCCGTCCGCCGAGGAAAAAGCTGACAGACAGCCCCAAAATGAGCCACCATCCACCTTAATGTCAGTCTGTGCAATGTATTTGCAATCCAAATGCAACCGTGTTCACTTTGGGCCAAGGTGAAGGAACTAATTGCAGGAATTAGACGGTGTAAGGCGACTGTTGTAATTTTTATCCGTCACAGAGGATGTGGCAAGACAAGAGCATGGGTTTGGGGGGGTTAAATTGCATTGTATTATAGAGCGGTGCGATTCCACGCCATGCGCTGAGCCGATTTCGATTTGTCGGGTGATCAGCTCAGTGGGCGAGTCAGACGCAGGGGCGAGCGGGAAGCGTGCTGAGAGTAATGCAGGGCGATGGCCCGCTGCAAGACCGCTGCTCATCCGTTCGCGGATCAAAGTGCTCACATGCCGTAATTTTGTAGCGAGCTGAAAGGTTTCGAAGGCATTCGAGCTTTGACGCTCCATGGCGTCTCATCTCTCCCATTCTCTTGAGCCGTCTGAAAGCGTCACAAGGGCAAGCGTGACTCCGTTGGCTCAGCGGGAGACCCATTCCACCTCTCAGCCACACACCAGCCATAACAACAGCTGATTCTTACACACACATAGAGGATGGAGCACTTTAGAACATTCCCTCAATCTGTGATTATGACTCCGCTATTGATGCGAAAAGAAGTGCTGTGTTTCAGGCCTCTTTTGGAGTAAACACGCACTCGGCTGAGATACTGAGCATTTTTACCTGCATGACATAACAGACGACTGCAACTCTCACGGGTTTAGGAAATTCTTATGACAAAATGAAGCAATAAACCATGAGACGATGTGCATTACAGAGAAGCTCAGTGCCCTAAAACTGTGGTTAAAAAAAAAAAAAAAAAAAAAAAAAATCACTGTATTGCCAATTCAATTTACTTGTTTTAATACAAAAGTGGCAACAGCACTGAGATGTTTAATTTACAGTGAAATTAATATGAATTAACCATAAACCAATTTAAGCATCCGCCAATATTGTTCAACATCCCAAATGGCAACATGATACATTAATATAGAATGTGGCATCAGTGTGTTTAAATAAAGCAGTAAGCCCCAAGAAGCTGTGGTTTAGTTGATATAATTTCATTGTAAACCACGACTCCATGGGGCTTATTGCTTCTATAAAACAGTTATTCCATATACGTAGTAAGTTTTACAAAATAAAAACACAGCAAATAAAGTGTAATGATATTAATAAAAAACATTATTCTTCCGCCAAACAATGTAGTTCCTCAGAAACAGTTGTGGTTGCAACAAGTAAACAAAGGTGTATGTTTGTAGAGTAATTTACAACAACGTGGCTTAACCAATCAGAATCAAGGACTGGAACTATCCGTTTTATTATAGTAATTTTACACCAGTTTTAAACAGCTTGTCTAGAACTGCTCTTATTTCATTAGCATTTTTCCGTTTCTTTCAAGAAAAACCCGTCATATCTTATACACACAGAAACTCACAGGTATTCACAGCAACCCATCAAAATAAAAGTTCGGTTTAACTTAAAGAAACTGTGACAGAAATATATGACTTGATGTACGACTAAAAATAATCAAATTATTATTATTATAACATTATTTTTTAAGGAATGTTTACAAAAAAAAGTAACAATTATTTAATTAATTATTTAAATAATATTAATAATAATAATAATACATTTATTTTTAAAATAAAAATCATTAATTACAGATGCTTTTGATTATTAAAATTTAATAAAACCATTAAAATGTAATCTTGAAAATGTATAGAAAAATACAGAATTTTTTAAAAATACAACTGAATTAAAGAAAAAAATAAAACGCATTTCATAGGGCATTAAAATGTAATTTTTATTAAACTTTCAATAAATTGCTGTTAAATTGTGCAAGTTTCATGATTTCGATTAATTAGACCTGCTTTTTGATTTATTTTTTTTTAACCATTAAAACAGAGTATAGAAAAATAATGGAAAAAACTGAATTTGAGAAAAACTAAAACAGATTTCATAGTGCCCTACTTTTATTCAGAAAGGACATTAAATTGATTAAAAAAAAATGACAGTAAAGACAGCTATGATGATACAATGATTTCAAATAAATACTTTCTATTCATCAAAGAATCTTGTAAAAAATAATGTCATGGTAACCACAAACAATAATCAGCACAGCTGTTTTCAACTCTGACAATAAGAAATTTTAGAGCATAAGAGATTTTTTTTTTTTTCAAAAAATTTTTTTTTTAAATCTTACAAACACCAAAATTGAACTTGTGTCAATCTGAAAAGGAATAGTTTACCTCAAAATCAAAAAATTCAATCATTTACTTACCTCATGTTGTTCCAAACCTATATGACTTCACTTCATTTGTGCATTCGTGGTCTCAGATATTTAAGCTTGGCTCATCAAGATTGTTCATCCAGGAACTGACGGCCTTCAATGTCACTCATTTGAGATTTAAGAGCTTCATTGACTTTTAGTCTGATCCTTACACAAAGCTATTCTGAAGACACTAGTCATATAGACTACTTTTATAGTTACTGTTTCGTCATTTTTTCCTTTAGTCACACTTAAAACATGCCTTTGTTGCACTGTGCAAATTTCTAAGAAATAAAGACATGCAGGTTTGGAACGACATGAGAACAAATGACAGAAGTTTTCATTTTCGGGTGAAGCATCCCTTCATACATTAGGATTTTCTTTAATTCTGTATGTCATTGTGTCTGGGTGGTATCGGGTTTCTCCATTACACTGTCTCTTTTGACAGAGAAGGCAACTGGTGTATGCCAAGCCCTAACACATGCACGCACAGACTATGATCTGTGTGTGTGGCAAAGTGGCTGGAGCAGAACCTCTGCTAACTGAATGGATCATCTTTGTGTAGCGACAGTTGTTTTTTGTGGTAGCATGGATGCACGGACACACACAGGCCTGTCAGAGCAGTCACTGGCTGCAGAGCTGACATACATTTACTGCAAACCTCCCCACACAAACACAAGTGTTTGTCCCCCTCTAATGGCCCACTCAAGGAGGAAGCCTGTGGGTAGCTTCATCAAACACTACACTAACAACTTTACACTAGCTTTCTGTTAGTCTTGTCAGTCTGAACAGGTAGAGAGAAAGAATGGAGGCTTGATGGGTCTATGTAAACAAAATCTAAAGACATCAATTTGATTTCTCCATTTGTTAAAAAGTATGTTAAATCTGAATTAAAAGGAATGGAACAACATATCAAGCAGAGTTTAAAGGGATAGTTCACCCAAAAATATAAATCCTGTCATTTATTACTCACCCTCACGTCGTTGCAAACCCTTCGTTCCTCTTCGGAACACAAATTAAGATATTTTTGTTGAAATCCAAGAGATTTCTTACCCTGCATAGACAGCAATGCAACTACCACATTCAAGACCCAAAAATGTAGTAAGGGCATCATTTAAAAAGTCCATGTAATGTCAGTGGTTTAACCATCATTTTTGACCATGATGACTTTAAATTTTTTGCCCAGCCTTACTTATTTGATCCAGAATCTACAGACGATGAACGACTGAAGACTGACACAAAAGAGAAGAAATTGTTGAATGAAGCTGTTATTTTTGTTTTCTTTGCACACAAAAAGTATTCTCGTAGCTTCGTAACATTACGGTTAAACCACTGATGTCACATGGACTCTTTCAAGTATGTCCTTACTACCTTTCTGAGCCTTAAACATGGTAGTTGTGT
This sequence comes from Cirrhinus mrigala, assembly GCA_036247105.1. NCBI lineage: Eukaryota > Metazoa > Chordata > Actinopteri > Cypriniformes > Cyprinidae > Cirrhinus > Cirrhinus mrigala. Next base: position 9,190,629 of record CM070029.1, on the reverse strand, counting down.
CGTGCAGGGTCAGAAAGCTTTTGGATTTTATCCAAAATATCTTAATTTGTGCTCTGAAGATGAGCAAAGGCCTTATGGGTTTGGAACGACATGAGGGTGAGTAATTAATGACAGAATTTTCATTTTGGGGTGAACTATCCTTTTAAGTTGTGGGAGGAGATTGAGCTTCTGAGAGAAGAAAGAGCACCTTGAGCATTATTCAGAATTTCTTCTCCTGTTTCGATGAAAGAAAGTCACATGTATTTGCTACAGCATGACAGTGAGTAACAGCATGTCACAATTTGTATGTCAACTCTTCCTTTAAGAAGATATTTAGAATCGATCAGTGTGTTCTGAAGAAACACTTATGTCTACCCAGTCTCCATTCTGCAGTTGACAGGGGCTTGTCTGAACCATTCACCTCCGCTTCATCATTTCTGAGCCTCTAACGTGTTTCCATGGCTAAATCATCTTTCTGTACCCATCTGATCAGGAATGAAAGACCCTCACGCTCGACAGAGAACAAACATCATGAAGGCGCTTCGATGCGATGCCCTCTGGGGACCTTCAGTTACTTCTTCAGAATGCAGAATGCGTCTCTGTTGTGTTCTCACAAACAGACAAACACGAGCGAGTCCGTAATTGCCAGCAGGGTGTGAATTTGCGTGTGTACATCGTGATACATATCGCGCTGAAGTGTTTATTATTGTTTTTGCCCTTGCTTGAAGGCGTCTGACTGACAGGGGGCGGAGGGAACTCGCAGCAGCGCCGCGATCTCGCACATCCAGTGCGTGGGAGAGAGTGGCGGGCCTCGTCAGCAAGCGGTGCTAGCAGAAACAACGACGGCAACGGAGAGACTGAACCACACAGATGGCCGAGCCTTCAACACAGCGCTGCCATCCGTATCACATAAACATCATCCACACTCCTACCAGAGAAGATCATGATGGAAAAAACAATTAAGCACGCCACTTTCGCAACAGAGTCATTTACACATTTCAGCGTTTGCGATGACTCATTTTCGCAAAAGATTCCTAGGGCTCCAGACAAAAATGAAACATTTAGAAGTTAAATGACTTTTTTAGTTGACAAATTAGAGAATCGCTCAGAGGATTGTTCAGAAGTGCTATGGTTCATCAAGTACATAGCTTCTCACTTCAGCTTTTAACAAGGCACTGTTATGTGCTGTGAAGAGACTTTTAAAAGGATATTTAAAAATGAAATTCTGTCATTAATTACTCACCCTTATGTTGTTTCAAACCTGTAAGACCTTCATTCATCTTCGTAGGACAAATTAAGATATTTTGGATAAAATCCAAGAGCTTTCTGACCTTGCATAGACAGCAACACAACTGACACATTCAAGGCCCAGAAATGTAGTAAGGAGATTTTGTCCTGAGTGTGCCACATTTTTTTCTTCATGCAAATTCATCTGTCATCCAATTCATGCAAAATGACTCTCTTGAACTAAGACAATCAAAAAGATTCACCTTTTTAAGTGTGAATGAGTCATTAAATCGTGAATAAACTCACAACACAAGTCCAAGTCAGTGTTGCCAAGTCTGCAGTTTTTGGGCTTCTTTAACACTGTTGCCGTCGTTTTTTTATCATGTCCGTTGGTTGTAGCGACCCCAATAACGTGATATTTAGCCCCTGGAATGTGAATTTTACCAGGGCAACCCTGCCAAAAAAACATGTATTTTAACCCCTTGAAATGCGATTGGTAGGGCCCTATGAAATCCATTTTATTTTTTCCCAAATTCCGTTTTATTTTTTTTTAGGGTTGTCAAACAATTGCAATTAATCGCATACAAAAAAGTTTGAGTTTGCCTAATATATGTGTGTGTACATTCATGTATATATTTAAGAAATATTTACAAGTGTATGTATTTATTATAATTTTTATATAATTTATATTATATATAAAAAAAAATTATACATAATAACATTATATATTATATATATACACATATACACATTAGTTTGTGTGCATTTATATACACATAATAATTACACAGAGTGCACACATATATTAGGCAAACTCAAAATTTAATTTTTTATGCAATTAATCACGACTAATCCTTTGATAGCCCTATTTTTTTTCCAAATTCTGTTTTTTCCGTTTTCCTTTTTCTGGATTCCGTTTTTTTTCCCATTTTTCTGGACTCTTTTTTTTAATGGTTAAATTACATTTTATTAATCAAAAAGCAAGTTTAATGAATTAAAATTATGAAACTTACAATTTAACATCAATTTATTAAAAGTTTAACAAATATTACATGTTCAGGGCCCTGTGAAATGTTTCATTTTTTCTCACCTTCTGCTTTATTGTTACCAAATTCTGTTTAAGCATGTCTAATTATTTGAATGCATAAAAACAACTTAATTTATTAAAGTTTATTTTTACAATATTTTTACAATATTTAAATGCTTCTGGTTATCAAATGAAGGCATGAAATATTATTTTAATTGATCTTTTAATCAAATGAAAATTAAACAAACTTTATTTTTTGGCAAAAAAGAGATACTGTGTGATTATTCCTTAATAAAAAAAGTTCAAACAATATTTGACAACAGTGTTTATGACTGGATCCTGTGATTCTGTCTGCATTTTCTGCATTGCGGAAATCATAGGGGCCTAGATTGGGCTAGTTTTGGGCTAGTTTTGAGTAGCGATTGGGCGGGTTTTGTTGTGAAAACCTGGCAACCCTGATTCAAGTTCACATGATTGTCAATAGCTAGCTTTCAATTGGGTGTCACATTTTTTTTGTTTGTTTGTTTTTGTTGCTTTTGCAACCATTTTACTCAAAGTCTAGAGTGCTGCAATGAAAGAAACATGTCTATATATTCAAAGATATTATCTCTAAAGACAATAGATAAACTTGCCTCACCAAGTCTGTTAAACACGCAACACAAGCGCTTGCAAAAATTACATGCACAATAAATCGGCCTCCATTTTAATAAGATGCTTATCAGAACGTGAGTCTCTGGGAAATGGCTCTCTCATTGTTGCGGATTTTGATAATGTATTTGATTTTAATTAGACGTATTTCCACACCCTGCTACGCCAAACACCTCTCAATGTAGCGGCGTCTACCGTAGCGGGCGGAAACAGGCGTGGGCACGTCCCAGCGATTCTGCACGGCTCTGGCCAAATCAGGCGCACGGCTATTAAGCAGAACCACACTGCTTAATAGGGTAATCTCCTGTTGATTTTGTCATTATGTCCCCCACAATCAGTAATGAGGCGTTGTGCGCATACTAATAAACTACTTTGCATATTAGCAAGGAGTTGTGAATTTCTGCCATGTTCAAAAGGCTTTTGTTAGAATATATTTCGCTATAAAAAGAACTTTATGTCAGTGACACAAAGGTTACATCTGAAACATCTCTAGAAGGGCATAAAGTCATCCCTTGACTGGTACTTTTTTCTGCTTAGTCAGTTAAAAAAAGCATCTGCCAACAACATGAATGTAAATGTACATGACACAGGCCTTTCTCTACAAACATTGCCATCTTCTTGTTTTGCCTGAGGTTCAGTTGTTGATATTCATTTCCCAGATGGAACTGAAGAACAAAATTTGTTTTCTTGGAAGCTCAGAAGAAAGAAGAAAACATACAGAGCATGCAGAGAAAAAAACAGTCTTGACAGCTTTCTGCTCTAAAGATATAAAGCAGGGGAAAAAAAACACTCTTTTAGGGATAATTTACCAAAAAATTAAACTTTTGTCATCACTCATCCTCATTTTTTCAAAACCTTATCGTTCAAAATTGGGTCTGTATGATTTTTTAAATGTTTCTGAAAGCAGTCTCTTATGTTTACCAAGGCTGCATTTATTTGATTAAAAATGCATAAAAAATAATATAAAAATATTGTTTTTTTATTTTAACATATTTTAAAATGTGATTTATTCCTAAAGCCTTTTTTTTTTTATGATCAATGTTGAAAACAGCGTCAGCTTAATATTTTTGTGGCAACATGATACACGTCTTTCCGACATTCTCCGATGAACAGAAATGATCTGAAAAGGAAATCTTATGTAATATTATTAATATCTTTACTTTCACTTTTGATCAATTTAATGTGTCCTTACTGAATAAACATATTAATATCCTTATTGCATAATGAAAGTTTAGATATTTAACTCTTTAACTGTCACCGTCCACTCCGGGACGCCTAAGTTTACTTCACCATGTTACAAATAAATCCTAATCTAATCATGACAAACTATACATCGTTGGAAAGGTCTAAGACTCCTAAATAGATATTTTTGTGTTACAAATTATGTAGGAAAAGTAATAGATTAATATATGTCAAGAGTGCAACTTAAAAAAATCTACATCATAACATGAGTTCTGACCTTTGTCACAAAAGACTTTCTTCGTTGCCTTTTTCTATATCACACTTTAGAAATCATAAGAAATTATATATCAGTTCAAAACTTAAAATCTCAAAATTCATCTTTTGAAAGGCATTTTAAAATCAGGCATTGCATTACCACAGAAAATGTACATCAAAGTCATATTACAAAATGCTTTCATTCATGAATTATAAAAATGTAATGATAATTAAATGGTAATTTTTAAACACTATTTCAATTTTCAGTGAATCTCAAAATGAATATAAATTTTAATATTTTGTTATCTAATGCAATGACATTCATTTATTTTAAATGTTTAAATACTAAATATGCAAGAAATCAAAAAGCACATTAGAATGTTCTGATGCCTAAATTTACCTCTAGTGTTCTAGTTGTAGCAACTGGAATTGGTTTTTAGCATTTTATTTTGTTTTTTGTTTTTATTCAATTTGACAAAATTGGTACAATTCAGCCATAATCATTTCTAAGTCATATGAAAATTAAAGGAGAAGTTCACTTCCAGAACAAAAATTTACAGATAACTTACACACCCCCTTGTCACCCAAGATGTTCATATCTGTCTTTCTTCAGTTGTAAAAGAAATTATGTTTTTTTGAGGCAAACATTTAGGATTGTTCTCCCTATAGTGGACTTCAATGGTGCCCCGAGTTTGAACTTCCAAAATGCAGTTTAAATGCAGCTTCAAAGGGCTCTAAACGATCCCAGCCGAGGAAGAAGAGTCTTATCTAGCAAAACGATTGGTTATTTTCTAAATAAAGTACAATTTTTTATCATTTTTAACCTCAAATACTCGTTTTGTCTAGCTCTGTGTGAACTCTGTGCATTCCGGTTCAATCGAAAAAACTCCCATCTCATTTTCTCCTCCAACTTCAAAATCATCCTATATCACTGTTTTACCTTTTTTGTAAAGGGTGTTTGACCCTCCTTGCATGTTCACTTTGTAAACACTGGGTCGGTACTTCTGCAGCGATGTAGGGCGATTTTGAATTTGGAGGAAATGAGATGGGAGTTTTTCGACATACCATAACTGTCTTGAACCAGAATGCACAGAGTTCACACAAAGATAGACAAGATGAGCATTTGAGGATAAAAAGTATATAAATTGTACATTTAAAAAAAAAAAAAAAAAAAAAGATTGTTTCACTAGATAAGACCCTTCTTCCTTAGCTGGGATCGCTTAGAGCCCTTTGAAGCTGCATTTAAACTGCATTTTGGAAGTTCAAAGAAAGAAAGACATGAACATCTTGGATAACAAGGGGGTGAGTAAATTATCTGTCAATTTTTGTTCTCTAAGTTAACTTTCTTCTTTAAGGGTTAGAACCATAGCCGAGCAGTTAACTATACAACATATTAAGCCATGGTGCTCATGCAAGACAAGCTCAAACCCCATCATTTCCTGTCTTTATACTATCTATTATCAATAAAGTGGCAAAAAAAAAAACCCTGACAGGTTATATTTCAGCTTTTTCCTGTATCAGACAATGATTGTCAGTTTTTAATTAAGCATGTCAATGTTTGCAGTGCCCTCCACAACCCAAATGACACTGAGCTCAATTAATCTTAAATAATTCCATCTCTCATGAGCGGAGCCAAAGGACACCAGACACGCCCCATCACAAATTCATCCCATTACCTTTTCGTTAAACCCCCAAAAATGCCAACAGACATGAATTACTCATTTCATCTGGGTAATATCCCCCACCAAGGGATGCGGAACGCACAAAGGACGAGACAATTGCGTTCAGCATTACGTGTCACTGCTCTCCATCGCCAGGGGAACAGATGGAGTGATGCAGAGAACGAGAGCGAGACTGATGAAGGTTTACTTGCTCACACCGTCTCCCAAGACGGGATTTAGACCTCGCGTCCACTGTTCTGAAGACACCACAGACAGCTGCTGATACTTTAATCCCACCTGGCCTTTCACTCCCGACCCAGACCAAAGCCTATGCAGATAGGAGGATGTAAATGGAGGATGGAGGGATAAAGGGACGTGACAGAGTCATTAGAGCCGGCCTCATCCGTCACGGTGCCGGAGAGGTAGATGATAAGGACGTAGGTCACGGTTAGACATGTGACAGGAAGAATGTCAGAGGGCCTTGCAGGATTCTAAACAGCACGGAAATGTGGCAAATTGTGACCTCATGGCGACAAGATGGGATTAAGCTGGAAAAAAAAAACAGTATTTCCATAATATTACTAGTGCTACTGAATGAAAACATTAAACTAAGACATACAAGAATTGTATGCAAACGCATATTGTACAACATTCTGACAATACTTGGCCAATCATGTATACAAAATATGCAAGAAATAAAATGTGATGTGTTATATTAATTGTTTAATATGTTATCTCAAAGAAAACAGTCAGAGTTTAAGTGCACAGTGGGTAACTACCAAAAAACACGTGATCACGGAAGATTCAGAGACCACATTTCTTTAAGATCCACCTTCATGAATTACAGGAATGTGTGGCGTGAATGTGAGGGAGGTAACAGCAAAATACAGGGTGAAAAGTCTGATTACACCCTGTCTAGGATGTTCTTAACTGAATGAGTCATGCATTAAAAGAAACAAACTAACGCACAAACTTTTGGTTACATTAAGAAGCAAAATAAAACTTTAAATGATTATGAATTCTAGTGTTCTGAAAAGCAGGTGAAAAATACTTTTTTTTTTTCATTTGATTTAAGTTTTTTACCACATCCGCTTAGGTGACAAAAATGAATAGTAGCTATAAAATACAACAGAAGCTATAAAACATATGAATACTAAAAACATGACAAAAATATTCTTGTTACTGTATTGGGCCCTATGATTTTCGAGATACAGAAAACATGGACAAATCGTGGAATCCAGTCATAAAAATGGAATTTACTCAATTCTGTGGAATGTCACGACCCTATTTCATAGAGTTCTTTGTTGAACTTTTAATAAATCGCTGTTAAATTGTGTGATTTCAATTAGTTAGACATGCTTTTTGATTAATAATATTTATTTTTACCATTAGAACAGTTAAAATGGGGAGAAAAAAAAGGAATCCAGAAAAATTAAAAGCAAAAAAACGTAATCTAGAAAAAAAAACGAAATTTGGGAAAAAATAGAACTTTCATAGTGCCCTACTGTATTATCATATTTATTATTGCTGAAGCATTGTAAAAAAAAAAAAAAGTTTAAAAATGTATACACTTGGTTCAGTAGTTTACATAGTAGTATTTTTGTCTTGTTAAAGTTCAGTCTTTTTCCACATGTACAGTCAAACCAAGAATTATTCAGACACCAGACATAATTTTCAATATTTTTTTACTAGCAGGTGCAGGACACTATAGTTCATTTATGTAAGTGAGGATAGCAAAATAAAGTAAACTGTGACATTATACCCAAAAACTCTTCATACATTGGAATACCAGTAAAAATAAAATTGTAAAAATAAAAAACTGCGATAACATGAGAAATTTTGAATTTGTCTGAATAAGTTTTGGTTTGACTATTTGAGATTATCAAGATGAATTTGTTCTGACATATTTTAACTCTGAGTTCTTGTCATATTTCATTGCCATTTTCTGAACTATAGCAAATAAACTGTGATAATGTGAAAAATGTTGAAAGTGTCTGAATAAATTTTGGTTTGACTGTACAGTAGAAACCATTAAACATCAAATAAAACTAAAACACAGATTTATATTGGACTTAAAAACACCAAAAAAGAAAAGAGGACCGCGACACGCCACTGATGTGTGTTTCTGCTGCGTTTGTCCTCCTCTGGGTCTCTATATAAAAGTCTTCCTGCAGCACATTTAAATTTAAATTAGATTCATTCCAAGTTTCATTTTTAATCATGCATTATTCAAAATAAAATCATTCCAAAGCACCACTAATGTATCCTGTAGGATGGCTTTCTGGACTATCATTATCTATAAAAACAACATTAAAAATGTACGCCACGCCTTAGGACCAGCTCCCAAATCTCTCTTATCCTGACCATAAGAGAGCAAATACGATTTAACACTTTTATCATCTCTAAGTTCTCATGAGCAAAACCATTATATGACTCCTTTGGGAGGTTTCGAGATCCACTATTTCTTCAGTGATAAACGGCATTAGTAAGATCACAGCATTTCTGCTTGATTTCAGTTGACAAATAGTAGTCTAAGGGCTCATAAATGCAGAAAGACTGTGTTTAAAACATGATAAAGACTTCTGAGGTGACAAACATTGAATAGACAAAGCACTAAGAAAAGGATTTAATAAGAAAAGACAAGAAAGCAAGCAAGCAGAAAAAAGGAAACAGCCAGAGCCAACAACACTATCATTTTTGATCACTCAGCCTTTGCTGAAGCCCTGTACGTCATAAAATACCACTAAAATATAACCCCAACCCCTCGTGATGTCCAGAGACAAGCCTTAGATGGTTTTGATGGCTCTCTTCACCCATCAAAGCCTTTTAAGCGCCTACAACGTCAGCACTCCTCCGTACACTTCTAACATGCCCTCGCGGGTCACTGCGGTCGCAGGAAATGTCAGGTAAGATGTATTTAAAACTCTGAAGTTAAGCCTTTTCCAAAGCAAACACTGAAGTCCACAGAAAGTTAGGATTTGGAGGTTTCTCAGAGTGGGACTGTTATGTCTGATTTTCGCTCCACTTGTGGGAGGACTGTGAACATGTGTGTCACAAAATAACTGCACTGTTACAGTATATCTGCCTACCTCAGTGTTTCTTCTCTGAACCTCAACACTCTTGCATAATAGAAACAAAATGTGTGTGTGTGTGTGTGTGTGTGTGTGTGTGTGTGTGTGTGTGTGTGTGTGTGTGTGTGTGTGCGCACTGGTAATTTTTCTGCCAGGACATTATCCATTCATTTTATGGACTACTTTTAAGTGATTTAGTTTTAACTGTAAACCACAACACAATAATATGCAAAATTCAAAATACGCATAAAACACCTATCAAAAAGTCCTTTATTTTAATACAGTACATTTTACCCTATTTTTGCAGATGTTTTTAATAGTGTATAGAGAGACAATTGTCTTACAATTGTACATTAAATATGGACAATTCTCATTAAAAACAATTCTCAAGAAACATTTCTCATTATTTTCACTGCTTAAAAAAAAGGTATCTGTTGGTGAATAGAAAGTTCAAAAGAACTGCATTTATTTGAAATATAACGTTTTGTAACTATGTAAAATAGGGGTCGACCGATTTGTGTTTCTCCAACGTGATCTCATGAGAGATTTCGCCTGTATTTTAGGTAAAATGTGGTTCTACAAAACATACATTTACTTACGTTTTAGCAAGCGCTAAATACTGACGCATTTTCAGCATTTTAACATACAATGCTGATGCAGTTACATTTGATATCTTTTTATCTTTGCTATAAAATGGGTAGGTTTAGATTTGGGGGTAGGTTAAGGGGTCTAAAAATCTTTTAGAGAATTCTCTTTTTCAATTATAAAAATGCATTGATACAAATATCTTAATGATATAAAGGGTTTGTAAATATTTAATGTTTTTAGCTAAAAGTACGTAGCCATTTTTACCTTTTAAATGTTAAAATAGGTCCAAATTCACGTTTCAGCATTAATAAACAAGTACAAAAATGTACATTTTGTGTTTCTAAACATTACTTGCTAATACCTACGTATAAACAGTGAGACCAGACTGATTTTCAGGGCCGATGCCGATACCAATTATCACAGATCAAGTAGACCGATAACCAATATTTTCAACCAATATTGATACAAATATCTTAATGATATAAAACATTTGTAAATATTTTACGTTTTTAGCTAAAAGTATGTAGCCATTTTTACATTTTAAATGTTAAAATATATCCAAATTGTAATTTTCAGCATCAATTAAAAAAAAAAAAAAAAAAAAAAAAACATTTACATTTTGTGCTTCTTAATGTGCTCCGATAATCGCTTGGCCCCTAATGTAAAAGTCTTTACTGTCACTTTTAATCAACTTAATGAATCTTCGCTGAAAAAAAATCAAATCGAAATAATGAAGATAAAATCATGCTTTCTTTTTGTGCATTAAATGATTTTTATTATCCATTCATCTAACTGTCCTTATACAGTATGTTAGTCAGTCTATTCACTGCACATTAAAAAAAACAAATACAAAATGGATGTTCACGTTACTTATGCTGATCAGTGCAGTCTCATTTTGTCATCGCTGTTGCCAACTCAGAAAGACAGGTTATACTGGCCTACAAATACTTAGGATTTTGAAGCACAGTCTATATGTTACATAAAGGGCATTATATAACTAAAAATTAGATTCTAGAAATGCATTAAAAAAAAGTCAATAAAAATCTCAGCAAAGCCCTCTATTCATAAGATACACTTAGGGAGACTTATCTAGAATAAGTTTTACTGCTGAAGCCAGCTATTCATTCCTTTTATTTCTTTTCAAAACACCAGAGCAACATTCTAAAGGGCTAATGTATGTAGACGTGCGAGGCTGAGCAATGTGAAACAGTGAGAATGGAGAAAGGAAAAGTTATGAATTCCCTGTACCCTGCACCACAGCGTGAAGAAGTAACATTCATCTCTGCTCATTGAACTCGCAGCATCTGCCGATATGAGGAATGGACCAGAAGCCCCAAAACCTAAATCACTAGCACTGACGTGATCACCATTACTGCACTGAGATTTAAAAGCGCTAATGATCTACAACAAAGGCACATTACAACAAATGAGCTTCCCTGGACCATAAAGATGTCATAAAACAGCTAAAAAAAATCATCTCTAGGTTAGAAGCTTATGTGGGTTTGGGGGGACGTTCTAAGTTGGTTTAAATCTTTCTTAACTAGCAGAAAATGTTATGTCAAAATAAGAAATGCATGTTTACCAGAGGAAATCTGGTTTGCGGAGTGCCTCAGGGCTCTAAATTAGGATCTGCTCACTTTTCAATGTATATGCTTACCATTTTTTAGGAAACATTATGATTTCTTCTATTGCTATGCCAATGATATGCAGATTTACCTGCCTGTGGCTTGAAACAATCGGACTGCTTTAAATTCTCTGCTAGTGTGTTTAGATGAGGTTAAATTTTGGCTTTCATAAAACTTTCTCTTTTTCACTGCAAGTAAGACAGAAGTTATTGACTTTGGCCCATCAGATTCTCTAGGGAGAAATAAGATTGATCTTGAATATCGCAATTATTTTGTTTTTCTTTGTGTGCGGAATTTGAGTGTGGAGTTTGACACTTGTCTAAAATTTGAGAAATTAACTCTGTAATAGGTTCTAGTTTTTTCATCTTCATTTACTTGGTAAAATTAAGCCAATCCTCTTTGAGAATTCTTTGGAGGTTACAATCCATACTTTCATTATATTTTGGCTGGATTACTGCAACCCCCTTTATTAAGGTATATCTAAGTCAGCATCTCACAGCAGTGAGATTTCTGAAGGGATGTAAGAAATTTGCTCATGTTACCCCCTTTCTGAAATCCTTACACTGGCTGCCGGTTCATTACAGAATTTAACTAAAAATTAGCTGCTTATATACAAAGCAATAAATAATAAAACACTCAGATACCTGGCAAATTTTTTCAACCCCCGTAATCCCTTGAGAAGCTTAAGATCCGAGGATAAAAACTTCCTCAGAACTCCAAATTACTAATACTCATTTATAAAGCAGAGGAAATCAAGCTTTTGCAGAGGCAGACCACACATTATTGAACAGCCTGCCAAATTTCATTAGGGTAGCTCACATTATATACATTATATACAGTACACACATGCATATATATAGACCCTTTGAATTACTTGAATTTGTTCCAGTACGGTGGTAAAAGCTTCATCTCGTGCCTAAAACACCCCTTAACCATCATAAAAACATCCAGAAGGCCTGCTGAATAACAAATCGAGCAACAATCTAAAATATAAGTCCAGTTACACTAATCTTACTGTCATCACATTTGTCCTACCATTACTGTAGATTTATTGGCCATGTCCTATTCCCAAGACCCTCGTCCAGTCCTGTCGCTACAGAAAGTGTGTCCCATCTGAACCTGGTTCAACTTTACTGACCTGTTAAACATTTATGGAGCTGTCAGGCACAAAAAGGGCAAACTAGAGGAAAGCCAGTCTCAGCTGGGTGTCGAGGAGGACATACATCCCCAAAGCATCTCTAGCAGTTATCACTTTACAGCCATTAACAGGAAACAGAGGAAAATGGCCTTTAATTGGCCAGTTAATTGCAGCATAAATTTGAGTGGTGAGAGGCCCAATCAGATGGAAATTGTACCCTCCGATGGAGCTCCTCAGCTGGGTTGGCATAGCCAGCAGTTATCTGCAGATGGACATCAACTGGACCAAACGCACAATTAAAATGACAACAAGTGCTCAAACAACAACAAAGGGCTAAATTCAACAACACAATTTAAAAAGTTTAAAATTCATACAACTTTGCCACAAAAGTCTTCTGGTTTTGTATGCACAAAAACAGAAGAGTCTGCCATTGCCAATAAACACAAAACACTAATATACAGATCACAATTCATAGTAATTACTGCCTGACTGTTAAATAAATCAGACTCCTAACGTTTTAAAGCACTCACAGATGTCAACAAAGTATAATAATAGGCTACTTTAAATTACTGCTATATTTACGATATCTACCCTGTACTTCAAAGCAAACTGCAGGCTACTATCATAGTACATTTGGTATAATGTTTATATCATGATACGTTTTGGTACTTCAGTGGTTTGTTTACTCTTTAGATACTAACTTGCTTTGTTTGGAAAACGTTACTTACAGTTGAGTCGTGAGGTGCCACATGCAGGTGTTGATCCTACTTCACTGCTTCTTCTTTATCGCTGTCAAAAGACCGGATGGTTTGGCAGGTTTGGTCTCACTGGATGGTGTGTAAATGTCCAGTATCTACATAATCCAGCGCATTTTATTTATATTGTAAAATATAGCGCTATACATCACGGAGTGGAACTCAATTCAGTGAACTGTTCGAACCATTGACGAATCAAGGAAAAGAACCGCTTCAAAAGAGTCGTTCATATGCGAAACGTACTTCGATTCGCTAATTCTGATTCTAAACAAATAGCGGATGTAGCATATTTAGCTTAAACCTTTTAAGCTAATTTTTTTCACTTACCAATTCATAAACTTTAAGTGGCGTGAATTTATGTATTCAGTTAGTTAGTTATCCAGCTATTTGTTTTTTGTAATATACGTTTTATGTATGCTGTCCATAAAACGTTTGTATGTTCGGGATTTATCTCACACGCTGAGGTAAAATGCGCCATAAATAGCATAACATTATTATAAATAGAGGTGTAATTAAATTTTTAATCACCCTTATAGTATTACAAATGTTTTGAACTGTAAAAATAACTTTTCAAAGTCACACAACTTAAAATACTACTCTGGCAGGCTGAAAAACTTTTGTTTTTCACCAATTACCAATTTTCCATCAGCACTCACTGGAATAACCACCTTAACGCCCAGCTGTGATTGCACTATGAGAAAATCTGAGTAGGACACAGCTGACCTGGCTGGGTTTACTCTCTCGGTAATACTAAAAACACTCAGAATTACTGAATACCCATTAGCAAGGCCTTGCGCTTGCAACTCCACCTCCATTAAATGGAAAGTCACTCAGCCTGGTTAACAAGATTCTATGGGCAATTACTCTAAAAGTGTGGAGTTTGCGCTTTTAAAACACCAACCAATCCTGTTTAGGTGGAGAGGGGGTTCTAATTCAGTTACAACCGAGCGGCTCTGTAAACGGCGACACTGATCTTTCCCTATTCGCCCCCTGACAAAAAAAACCCTGTGGCAAGTGCCTCGAGGGAAAGCATGGAAGAGAGAGCCCATCTAATGTAAATATGGAGACAAACACCTCCCCATCCCATCACTCATGCATTTTCAACAGCTGACATTTCACTGACATTTCAGGCTCGGGACAAACTAAACAAAATAGTTGCCACACACCACGTTAAATGCTGGAAAAGACTAAACCGTAGCAGTATGTACGGGTGCGTTCCTCTTATATGTCTCTGTCTTTTCGGTTGAGTATATAAACAGCGAACACCTGGAAATGTCAGATTTTCCGCTTTGGAGGGCAACTGGATAAATGGAAGACATTCATTGCGTTTTGCTCTCTGGGGGCTGCGTATTTAGCGCTTGATGGCTTGTTGTGCGAGACAGTTTGATCAAAGAGACCTCGAGTTAAAACATGGCTTTATGTAAATTCAGCATGGAATAAAACTTCACTTTTGTGCCGAAATGATTTTACGCGGGAGTCGGTTCCCAGCGGGAGTGCTTTGCCCATGTTTGCTCACTGCTTAACTCCTATGTTGATTGTTGATTCAGCTTGCATTAAAGCAAATTCAAGAGTATTAAACTCAATGTGTTGTCTAAGTCCTTATTTATGTGGTTTACTGTGTTAGGCTTTACAGTCAAGGTTTAAAAGGCTTTTTTTTTTTTAACTAAAAACAGCTCTCCAGATGTACAAATCCCATCTCTGAGAGCAAATTTCTGTGTGAGTGTGTTTCGGCCTGTCAGTACCCTGCAGATTTGACACATTTATTTATTTGTCCTGGTCTGTGACTGTCATTTTGGCGACACCAGCACCTCTAAAGCTAATGTGGTGTGAAACTAAATCCCATAATTATTCCAGTGAGTGACCACCCCCACCCCTTTTTGCCATTAAACCAATTATAGTATTACCTCCTCTGGGGTCTCTGACCCGCTAATGGGGGTGAGCAGCCAGAACCCCGAATCTGCGGTTGGGGTTTCACAACATGATCCTGTACACAGGACACAAGGGAGTCTAATACACACGCACACACAAACCGTATGCAATCCAAAAAAGCACTGTCCAAGGGCCCAGACTGTCATTTAACATTAATTTTCACCTTTCAACTGCAAATGGACAGCACAGGCCATTTCAGAATGCTAATTATTAACACAGGAAATAGAAATGTGTCATAAGAGGAATCTAAAATTAACACTACACACGAGCCATATTCAGAGACTAGATGTCATAGAAATTTAGGGGTGGGCTGTTTTGACTTAGCAAAAGCCAAGCAACCAGCATTGTAAGGGTAAGTTTTATACTGGAAAGCACTGGAAAAAAAAGAACCAGTCAAAATTGTATTATTTAGAATAATTAAGGATGCATTTATTTATGACAATAATAATGCATTTTAAAAACATTACAAAATCGTAATTTTTCCACATTTCTGACCAGTACTATAGTTTATTTTGCTATTTTCATTCTGAGCCTGTTGTTAAAGCAGAAAGTAGATTTCGGAAAATGTGGGCACGTGGTCAGCCGTGACCCCCATTTTACAACCTCCGGCATATAGTCTCACCACGCTTTTCCTCTCCACCTGACAGAAAATGTAAGACATGTAAGATCTCAGAAGCACTTGCGCCCTTGAACAAGCGAAAAGAAAAACTCCCGGTTTGGTTCATGAGACACAACTCATGCTTGGTGGTAAACGCTTAAGGCATTCTGTGTGGTCCACTGCCCTTGAGTCTCCATGTCGTGGTTTCTTGAAGATGTCTGTCAGCACGCTTGGTGGGGTAAAAGCCCACCTGTGTTTCAGAGCACTGAAGGATTTCTCGATTTCCCATGTTCTCTCTTGGCCTTAAAAGCACTATGCTCCATTAATTATATATATATATATTTTTTAAAGAAATATGTCAGATGGATTTAGAGGCTTTTGCATCTGAACTCTTCATATATATACAGAGCTGGGTAGATTACTTACAAATTGTAGTCCATTACAGATTACAGATTACATGATGAAAACTGTAGTTAGTAATGTAATCTATAGATTACTAGTTTTAGGTAATGTAATCTGACAACTTTTTTTCAGAGATTACGTTTTTATCAAATAGTTTTAAACTTACCATTAAATGTAACATATTGATGTAAAAAAGCAAAGAGAAAGAAAATATATTCTACTTTTTGATGTCAACATTATATACATAGTATATATTACATTACATTACATTACATAGTGAGCTGACAGAGAGTAAACAGTGAATAGTGAGTTGATAAAAGCCTAATAATTAATTCAATCATAAAAATGTAAAATAAAAGCAATTTAGAAACTTGAACACTAAAAATATTAACAGTTTATTTGTTTACCTGTATGCCAATGTGACCATTAACCAACATCAGAGAACTGTAAACATGTGAATGTGTTGTTAAATTATTGAAATATTAACTTCCGGCGTTATTTCAACAAATTTCGACAAAATATATTTTGCCAAAAAAACGCTTGGGAATCCCTGCATTAAACACACATTAATAAACATGAAAACAATGACTTCAGGGTTTGAAATATTTTTGTCCAGACATATACACTGTATATATTTTATTGGTTGTGTATATATAAAACTCTAATCTTTATGTAAAAGATTTAAAAAAAAAAAAAAAAAAAAAAATTGTGTCATTATTAATAATATGTGGTGAATATTAATTTAACCACTGGTTCCTGTGTGGCACACACACATACACATACATATGTTAAATATATATTATATATATATATTCAAATATGAATATATTACAACAATGCATAGAATTTCACATATTATTCAGATAATGTGTATAATGTACAGTATGTAAATATACAGTATATACACACACACAAATTATCTATCTATCTATCATTGTAATTTAATTTATAATTATACTTATAATTTACAATATACATATATACTTTTATAGTGATTTGTTCAAATTGTTGATTCATTCAGGAACTAAACTGTGTTAGTCGGAGATGTGCAACAATTCTGCTATGGCTTCAAAGGTAATAAATTCTCTGCAAAATTGAGCAAAAACACATAATATTGCATTTAAAATATAACACAATATCAACTTCTTATTTACTGAACTGTTGTATAAAATCACATTTAAGCTTGTGATAAGTACGGGACAAAATCAGCACTCATGTTATATTGCTTTTGCTGTATGTGTGATATTGAGTGATATATGATATATATAAATATGAGACAAAACACATACAGGGGCTTTTTTCGCACCAATATCTTGAATTTTAGGGCATAACTGCATTTATGGAGTTGTTGCCCTGCATCATATTTGTCAACAGTCAACTATTTGAAATATAAGTGTGTTAACTGTGTGAATATTTTAATCACATTATTTTTTCATAACTAGTTAATTAAGTTAATGCTTTACAATGACAGCTCTAATTTTTATATAAATTATATATTTACTATTTTGTCTTTTGGGTAAATATTAATTTAACCATTGGTTTCTTTAAAAATTACGATTTTTCTCAGTTTAGAAACTGCAGATATTCCTTTTAGAAATCATGACTGTTTAAAAAAAAAAAATCCGAAAATGACACACCCACACAAAATGACAACTAAAGTGCTTGCAGCTCAGAAACCCTTTCAGAGAGAAAACATATAGAGGAAAAGAGAGAAGAAAAGATAGACAAAAATAAACTTGAGTGTGCGCTCTCTCTCTCTCTCTCTCTTTCTCTCTCTCTTCCCCTCTCTTTCTTTTTGTATCACAAAGAGTGATTGAATTGAATAGTGTGGTGCAGTGGATGTGTACGAGGCAGAGAAAAGATGCAGTGCAGGCATGTGGAGGGTCCTGGGGTCCAAAGGGCACACCAAGGAGAAGTGTGCCGCCTGGCAGAGCTAATAAGCGCCCACCCTGGCCAAAGTCTTCTGAAAGGCTCATTTAACCCCGCTCCAGCCTCCAGAGAACGGCAATTTGATTTGCTCACTGGGTAATGTACTAGAGGAGCCCTTAATGAAATTTGTGGGCGCGCGTCAGAAAGAAAGCAGGGAAGAGATGGAAGGACGAAGTGCGACGAGCCAACGGAAATTGCTATTTTGCACCAAAACCCCCGAGGAGAATGGAGGTATTCAATTTAGGCGACTGGGGCATCTGGGGGCCTATCAGAAGGAGCCTCCGATAGAGGTCTAACAATAGGCAACACTCTTGGCCTTTATCTGGCCGGGCAGGAGGAGTTTGTTAGCGGCTCTATTATAAAGTGAATGGTAGACAGACCGTCGGGTCCTAATTGAATCGCCTCCACCGGTGACTCATCTTCTGACCTGCTTTCATTGTTAGGGTACAGGTCCCATCAGTTCCTCCAGCACACCATGTACTTAATAACCTGATAAAGCCTGTGCTCTGCTTTTCACAGGGACAGAGAGACGGAGAGATCTGCTAAAGAGTGAAAACGTGGGGATGAAAAAAGAGAGGGAACAGGAAGGAAACAAGGGAAATAAGGTGAGAGTAAGGCTGTCAGGAACAGACTGTCATTTACAGACTGCAGAAAGACAGTCAAAGGTAAGCTGACAGATGGTCCAGGTGAGACAGTAGTGAGACAGTGAGAAAGAGAGAGATAATGAGTGAGAGAGAACAAGCTGCAATTTGGTCTGTTTCTCCTAAAAAAGCGATTTAGAGACTTCTAATACAGTGCATGAGGGTTATGCCTACATAACACCCGGATACATTTTAAATATCTTCTTTTCTACATTTTTGCTTTCTGTCCAAACTGAGACAGCGTTTTTGTCCTGCAAAAATTGAGCTTTTTGAAGATAACACCATTGTCAACAACAATATTTGAAGGCCCCATGCTTTTTCCAGTTGTTCATGAAATACTGGATTTTTTTTTTTTTTAATATTTGGATTTTTTTTTTTTTTACTTGGCAAAATTAGAAAAATATATATTCATAATAAATAAGTCTATGGAGGTTTACAGTTGTATTAACATGATTTTTCAGGCCTAGAAAGCACACTTTTACACTGCTATTCAAAGGTTTGGGATCAGTATGATTTTTTTATGTTTTTTAAAGAATTCTCCATACTCATCAAGGCTGCATTTACTTGATCAAAAATACAGAAAAAACATTAATATTGTAAAATATTATTACAGTTTAAAATAACGATTTTCTGTTTTAATATATTTTTAAATATAATTTATTCCTCTGATGCAAAGCTGAACTTTCATCAGCCTTTACTCCAGTCTTTAGTGTCACATGATCCTTCAGAAATCATTCTAATATGCTAATTTATTACTTTTATTATTAACTTACTAAAGAATAAACATTTAATGACCACAAACTTTTTAAATGGTAGTTTATATTGTTACAAAAGATTTCTATTTTAAATAACTCTTGTTCTTTTTTTTTTTTTTTTTTTTTTACTTTTTATTTATCAAAGAATCCCGGAAAAAAAGGTTCCAACAAAATATTAAGCAGCACAACTGTTTTCAACATTGATAATAAATTTGCATATTAGAATGACTTTTTAAAGGATTATGTGACACTGGAGTAACAATGCTGAAAATTTAGCATTGCATCACAGAAATAAATTACATTTTAAAATATTTTCATATAGAAAACTGTTATTTTACATTAAAATAATATTTCACAATATTACTGTTTTTTTTCTGGTTTCTTGATCAAATAAATGCAGCCTTGATGAGCATAAGAAACTTCTTAAAAAAACAAACTAAAAAAACTTTTCAAATCTTACTAATCCCAAACTTCTGACCAGTGTATATGTAGATTTTTTGAGAGTTTTGTTAAAAATAAGAAATATCTTGACTTTTAGTTATTTTCTAGCTTAGTTTAATACGTTTTGTCTTATTTTACATTGTTTAAAATTATCTTGAGGCCCCTGACTGAGAACCACTGATTTGTCATCATAGAGGCATTATTCTACCGGCTATTCATTTTCATAGTGATGTTAAATATAAATGTTACTTTGTACAGTCTTTATATTACATTCTGGAAATGATGACAGAAAATTCACTCGGAGATGACATCCTGCAAAGATGACAGAAAATTGCTGTCCTGCAGCAAAACATGAAGGCAATTGCGTTTTAGTCCATACTTGGAATATCGAAGCGCGACCTTGATGCACCAGTAAATGGTAGGATATATCATGCCAGAAATGTATTATGTCTTGTCTCATTGTATCAACTCAGTGAGTTTTTATTACAGTTTATGCATGGAAACCACTCGAAAACGATGGAGTACTGAAACAAAAACACTGTTTTCAAATGTATCCAGATTAATATAAATGTAGCCTGAGACAGAGACCAATTTTATGGTGTTTTTTAGTTCTGCTAAATTTCGTTTGTGTTCCACAGAATGACAGTATTTTGATTTTCAGGTGTACTGGGCCCTTTAAACCAGGAGTAAAAACCTCTTGAAACCTCAGAATGAATTCTTCAAAAATGCTGCACTCATTACCTTTCTGCCTAAAAGACTAAAAACATACATATTTGCTGTGTGTATGTGTTGTAGCTTACATAGAAGCTCGCACTATGGAGTCGACAGAGAAGACTGGGGCTCGACCTTCGCCGAGTCAAGGTCACACTCCCCAGCACAGCTGGTGTGGGAGGAAGACATTTGCCTCTGGAATTAATGGTATGAATCAAGGTCAAATACATGCTGATTGTGCTGCTTATGGCATGCAGAAATTCTCCAAATTAAAAAAAAAAAAAATTCATGCAAGTTTGCATATGAGATTTATGGCTTAAAAACACAAGAAATCGCCTTCTTAAAGGGATAGCACACCTAAAATTACATTAATGTCATTATTTACTCTAAAAACAGTTATCTCACAGTGTGATATTTCTGTCTCAGAATATGACTGTGTTTTCTTATTTTAAACAATAACATCTCAATGAAGTAGAAACAGGCTTCCTGTTGAAACTGCATCTTCACATTGGCTGTCTCTGGTCCTCATCTAGTTTTGTTGTGAAAGTATGAAGGTACATAAATGATGACAGAATTAAATTTTTGAGTAAACTATCTCTTTAACATCATTTAATTATCCTGTCAGCTCACTGCTTTGAGAAATGCTGTGAAGGACGTGCCCCCTGCCTCACTAAGATCTTTCTCGGTTACAAACCCTGACAATCAACAAAGACCAAGAATATGAGATGTGAAGGGTATTATCCTGCTCTAACACGCTTATCAATAGCACAGTGCAAAACTGAGAGACAGAAAGAGAAGAACTGCCACAAGGATATCATCCAAACTCAGCTGGCATTGTGTTTCGACAGCGAAACGTGCCAGAGCAACATTATCACATGCACACACACATCAAAAGTCAACTTTCAGTTTCACTCCACATAAGGGCGTTTAAGGAGAATTTCTTTCCCATCTGTAGTTTTATTACTGTAAAAAATAAGACAAAAATAAACCAAATGGAACAGTTCACTACCATTCTGCTTAGGACAGAATGATAGCCTTTTGAAACACAGAGGTTGACGCACTGCCCCCTTGAGGTGAATTTAATGAATAAAGGTTTATTTAAAAGATTTATGTATTTGTATGTAAATTGTTTTAGGAATTTGAGAGGTGAAGGATAAAGATAAAGATAGAGAGATACAGAGATTGTATTGACAGTCAGGCTGCACTGATATAGTCACTAGATCTGAATTTAAGAAAAAAGCAAAAGCAAGAATGCTGAAAAGAGGTTTGCTGTGCTGAGACTAATATAAACAGTCAGTTTATCCTTTCATCCCTTTCATAGCCATTTTAACGTGCCTCAATTGAGTATCTTGTCTATTTACCGGACTTGGTTCGATGTCAAGGTGACACAGCTGAATTGTTTAGCAGTACTCAGGCATGATTTTGAGAGAAATGTTGTTTTTTAAAAAAAAAAAGCAAAAAAAAAAAAAAAAAACAACTGAATAATCCATTTACCATTCAACTCCATGGGGAAACATAGATGTCTATGATTGGATGTGCTGTGTATCATCCATGCAACTGAAAAAACAAGGCCACGTCTTTCTCATGAAGACAAATACCAACCAATCAGCTTCTTTCAGAGTTAAAATTGGAAGGCGACGGAGTAGAATAAATCTCCAACTAGACCACAGAACCTAGAGAATAGGCAAAAATGATGCATCCGATTCAATGAACTCCAAACCGTCAGCCGAGCAAGAACATGATGTGTGTGTGAAAGAGAAATAAAAGAATCTGTTTATTAGACTGAGAAAAATAGGAGGAAAGCTTTCTGTTTGTAACTAACAGAGGGCAAAATCACAGACCATTTTTAGCTAGAATAAAATCATGAGAATTATGAGGTGGACATAGAGAGAATGAGAAAGAAAAAGAGAAAGGAAAATGCACAGAAATAGAGGTTGCCTATGTACAACAGATTTTTTTTGGCCCATTTTATTGTCCACTATGCTGAAAAATGCCCAAATTTTTTGTCATACATTACAACCTGTATTACTTACTTTCTGTTTTCTTTTTTAACAGAATGAAAAACAATATTGGACCACACTGCATGGATAAAAACAGTTCTTCAAAATATCGTTGTGTTTCACGATTGCAGACTACTGAATACGTTGCTCTGCTAATTTATGCTGTCTAAACCACGAAAAAAAAAACGTGTGGACGCTTTTAAATCATATAGAGAAAGACTTAAGGAGGAAAGGGTGCAATATTTTAACAAACTACAGTTAATAGGTGGTAAATATACATACGAGCC
Source organism: Cirrhinus mrigala (assembly GCA_036247105.1). Taxonomy (NCBI): domain Eukaryota; kingdom Metazoa; phylum Chordata; class Actinopteri; order Cypriniformes; family Cyprinidae; genus Cirrhinus; species Cirrhinus mrigala. The sequence continues at coordinate 9,167,780 of CM070029.1, read as the reverse complement.
GTATTAATTAAAATATTAGCCTAATATCTACCTTACCGGAAATTATATGAATGATACCGGAAATGAATTCTTGCCTGGAAAATCCTGGCTCAGTTTGGCCAACCACAGACGCCTTCTTTCCTCAGACAGTTTTATGCACTCTGTTTGATTTGTTATGCCTTTTGGCAGTCTGTTGTACTCCAAATGTTTTCCCGGTCCGACCGATTAGTACAGCCCCAAAACATGACAATAACTGACCATTGTCAGCAGAAATAATCAGCAAAATATGCGAGTTTCATTAGGTTCAGTCGCATTGTTTACATTCAGTGCCTACATGACCAATTGATGACGTGAAAACACTCTTTCAACATGAAATGGCTTGAAACCGTGTTTACTGAGAATTTGAAATCAACTACGCTCCTAATGGAGACCCACCTGACATTAAACGACTCTAGTTAAGATGCACAACACAGACAAGAGTTAATAACTCATTACCGTCTCAATGTCTAGTCTATTAGCAAAGACACTGCCTTTGTTTCGTCAAGACAACTAATGCTTCATTTTTGCTGCAGGGGAGTTTTAATGGCCCTTAATTTAAGGGACAGTCTCACTTGTGACCTCAATCTTCTCCCACTACGACGGAGACGCAAGGCGCTCGGGATGAGAACTCCATAATGCCATAATGCACCCTAATGCGCGCTTTTGTCGTGGCGCAGGCGACGCTCAAAGCATGCAAACTACCCACAGGAGCACGAAACAATGTGTGTGAGAAAATGACTCTAATTGCAGCATATGCCTCCGACGTGACAGATAAATTAGCCACTGTCAGCATGCTGAGTTGAGAAGCCTTCCTTTTTCAGTTCTGCCGCATGCCAAACGCTTTGCTTTTGGCACTTTACGCACGTGGAAAATCGAGTCCACGTCATGCGCGCATATAGGTGTCAGCCGAAACCGTAAGCCCTTTCGTTTCAAATGGGCGTATTTTCTCCCTCTTCATGAATGATCAAGGCTAAAAGGTGCGTTTTTGGAGAGACACAAGCTTCCGTGATGTTTTACCGTGGCATTCCGGAGAACGCGCATCCCAGCTTTCACTCAAAGACACAATGACGTCTGGAAATGCCTCGTATCTTCTTTTGTTTTCTGCACAAACAGATGGCCATAAATATGTATATGCGACTCACTCTCAAACAGCTGGGTTCAAACTGTCTTCACACAGCCAAGGAGGAAATAAACAAAACAAAGCAACCCCATCTTTCGCCAGCCATGTTGAAAAAGGCGCAGCTGGGTTCTGTGCTGGTTATGGCACCTTTGGATCTCCTGGAGGTGCTTGAAGAGCCAAGGCCGTTCCCATTGTTTTATACGCATGGAAATTAGGGGCCAAAAGAAACTATTATTTAAATTACAAGTTGTGTTCACAGTTAACACGTATAGAGTTTAATTTATCCACCTTATTTTTCCCATAAAAGTGGGTGCGGCCATTTTATGGGTCTGGCTTCCGGTCTCATCCACGTCCAGCTATTTTTTAGCTGTACAAAACAGCCCGTTTTGCCATATTGTTTTAATGTATTATCTTAATTATGAACACAGTGGTTTGTAGTACAAACAGTTTCCTTTTACTGCAGGTTGCTATTCTACTCGTTATTTCCCTAGCGGCTAATGAACAGAAGTCTCGCCTATAGACTTACTTCTGCATTGAATAAGAGGGTGGATATAGGTAGCGTAAGTGATGATACACAAAGAAACCCAGAAAAGTTTTGTCTGTTTTAAAGACTTACCTGTTTGGCTATGTACAGTGGTGTTTACTTTCTGAACAAAGTAGTGATTTGAATGATTCGACTGAATGAATGATTCAATGGCTTGCTCATGAACAAATCAGAATTTTGAAAGAATCGGCTAAATAACTCAATGATTCACATAGAAAGAGTCACTTGTTTCATTAATGAACACTTAAGCATTCTGAACAATTCACTGAATTCAGTTTAATTAATAATGTAATGACTCGCACATATATACAGTCACTTGTTGCCTTGAATTGGTTAAATGAATGATGTTGCCACCTACTGGTGTAATGATGTAACCTGCAGAAAGAGTCACTCAAATCAACTCATAAATGGCTAGAATGATTGAAATATTTAACATCGAAAAACATACACAAACAATAATGGTGAGTGCCTCAGTTTCCAAACAATATGTGAATTAAAATGTTGTTTATTTATTATATCAAACAGGAGGTCCAAATTACTAAGAGGGTCAAGGGCTTTGGCTATTGTAACCAGCCCATGCTGAAAGCCTGGGTATGCAAATATGCTAATAACGCCAGAGCAATCCCAAAATAGAGTTGATTGATGAGTCCGGCAATTAAGACAGCAATCCAACAAAGCCCCTTACTTTGCCTGCTCTTTGGAAAACGCTTCACAGTGGGAACGGTCCCCATAAAGCGCCATTATGGATGTGCGCCTGGCTCTTCTTAATGGGGCTTGCGGTAATTATGGGATGTCAGGAGCAGGTAGTGGGTAATCACTTTCAACTGATTGAAAAAGAACATTTGCATTTGTACAAGTGTCAGACTGAGGAGAGGCTGATGTGCTTGTAATTCTGACAAGTTTAGTCACGTTAAATAGTTGTTGTTGTTCAATGCAAAGAAATATGAGCTTATTTCTAAAAATATTAATTATTATTGTTTCTTATTTATTATTTAATAATTCACATTATTACTCACAATACAAAGTATTGTGCTTATGGCTATCACATTAAGGGCTGGGAAAATAAATCGATGCATTATGAATCAAGAAATGTTTCTGCTTCGATTCTGAGATTTTAAGAATCAATGCAGAATCGATTCTGAATCATTCATAAAGTTCGAAAAGCGTGAGCCGAGCACTCTTCTTCCTGAGCGTTTGAGTGCGGGCTTAAAAACTAGATTAGAGTGCCATCTGCTGTTAAAAACTAAGCTTCCAGAGAGAATCGCGATGCATTCGGACAATCTCAGAATCTATTCACGAATTGCGATGCATCGATTTATCGTCGCACTCTGATACTGTATGTCCCGCTTCAACTTCCTGTTTCAACACCAAATTCGTCAACACAGTAATTTGATGTAGTTTTTAACATAACATTTGTTGCTAATGTTGTTTTTATGCCCCTAAGGATACATTTAACTGCTTAGACAAAATATCAGAAATACACGAGTATTATCTTGTAAATCTCAAGAGTAGTTCTGCGATCCATGGTAATTTTTTTGCTAACTTTTCTACATGAATGAATTTGATGAATGCATGTAATCTGTAAAACTAATGGATCAACTTTTTCTAAGCTTGCAGAAATCCAAATGAAATGCTAGGTGAAGATAGGTGGGGAGATATTTAAGCGATGAGACGAGGATTAATATAGAATGGGATTATTTAATGCAGAGGTGCTAGACTAATCACGGAAATCTGAATTTCTAATGAATTTTGAGCATCAACATGATGCAGGTGCTAATCAGCCTCATTCAGAATGACTCTTGTAACTATAAATGTCTCTGTGCCTAGCTAATCAGAAAATGTACAACAAAAATGCATAAATACTGTCTCGTAGGTTTATTTTAATTCACACTGGAGAAGACAGTTATGAAACAGTTTGGCTAACACACACAAGCTTTGACTATGTACACAAACCCACTGAAAAAAGCGACCAGCCTGTTCTCTGTTTAGATCTTGTGCATACAAATTTGCAAGAATATGAGCATGCTATTTTCTGGAGTGTAGTGTGCATGTAATAAAATGCACATTATTCATTGTTGTTGATTTCCAGGAGCGGCATATGTAATGCTGCAGTGCAGCTCTATTTATAGTCTATATGTTTACCTTGAGTGCTGTATATAGTCAACCATGAAGCATTTGAAGTCTTGAGGCCATTTCATCGCAGCACCTGCATGAGGTCAGCAGCAGTGTAGCAATGATAGGAGAATATGAGCTCAGATAAAGGTCACAAGATCATGTTTCCAGAGAGTGTAAAGACTTCTGCTGTCTGATTGCTGAGCATGAGGTCAGTACATGATACTATGAATTTGTTATGAAGTCGTAGGGATTATTTTACATTGCTCAGAGAGGAAAATGGAAAGCCGTGCCAAATTTGATTGTAATTGAAGCTTGTGTTTAATGATAGTGGGTCTAATGGTAAGCTGCTCGAGTTTTCCCTTAGAGTTTGGATTGAAAATGGAGATAAAACTAGCTCATGCTTATAAACTCTGAATTGGAATGACAGAAAGAGGACTTGTCTAAATCCTAATGTAAAAGAAAAGCAATGCATTCTGGGAAATTAAGTTTTCATCCACCCTGATCCACAGAAGTAGTATATTAAATATGTTGAATGATATAAACTAAATACAAATATATTCATCCATCTATCCATTGATTTATCCACCCACCTACCCACCCATCCATCTATTCATTCATGTATCTATCAATCCATCCATTATCAATTCATTCATTCATCCATCTGCCCATCCATCCTCCATCTATTTATTCATCCACCCATCCATCCATCGTCCATTCATTCATCCATCCATCCATTTAATTATCCATCCATTCATTTATTCATTCATCCACCCATTCATGTAACTATTAATCCATCCACCCATCCATTTATCCATCATCCATTCATTTATTCATCCATTAATTCATCCATCCATTGATTTATCCATACATCCATTCATCTGTCCATCCATTCATTCATTCATTCTTTCATCCATGCATCTATCCATCCATCCATCCATCATTCATTAATTCATCCATCCATCCATCCATCCATCAATCAATTCATTTTTCATTCATTTATTCACCATCCATTTACTTATTTATCCATCCATTCATGTAACTATCAGTCCATCCATTGAGCGATTTATCCATCCATTTATCCATCCTCTATTAATTTATTCATCCATCCATCCATGTATCTATTCATCCATCCATCCATTAATTTATCCATACATCCATTCATCTTTCCATCCATTCATCCATCCATTTATTTATCCATTTATTCATTCATTCATCCACCCATCCATTCATGTATCTATCAATCCATCCAATGATCCATCAATCGATTCATTAATCCATCTATTTATTTATCCTCTATTAATTTATTCATCCATCCATCATCCTCCATTCATCCGCCAATCCATTCATGTATCTATCAATCCATCCAATGATCCATCAATCGATTCATTAATCCATCCATTTATTCATCATCCATTAATTTATTCATCCATCCATCCATTGTCCATTCATCCATCCATTAATTTACCCATACATCCATTCATCTATCCATCCATCTATTCCAGGGGTGGCGAACGTCGGTCCTGGAGAGCCGCAGCCCTGCAGAGTTTTGCTTCAACCCTAATCAAACGCACCTGAACAAACTAATCAAGGTCTGCACGATTACTAGAAAGCTACAGGCAGGTGAGTTTTAATTAGGGTTGGAGCTGAACTCTGCAGGGCTGTGGCTCTCCAGGACCGGAGTTCGCCACCCCTGATCTATTCAGTCATCCTCCATTCATCCATCCATCATTCATCCTCCATTCATTCATTCATTCATTCATTCATTTATTAATTCATCCATTCATTCATCCGTCCATCAATTCATTTTCATTCATCCACCATCCATTTATTTATCTATCCATCCATCCATTCATTCATTCATTCATCCAACCATCCATTCATTCATGTAACTATCCATCCATTGAGTGATTCATTCATCCATCCACCCATCTATTCATCTATCCATTCATTCATTCATTCATTCATCCACCCATCCCAAGTATCTATCAATCCATCCAATGATCCATCGATTCATTCATCCATCCATCATTCATTCATCCATGATTCATTTATCAATCCCTCCATCCATTCATCCATCCATCCATCCATTTACTCTCCATTCATTCATCCATTCATTCATTCATCCACCCATCCATAGAATGAATATATTTGCATGTCAGTTTTAATTTATACTGAATACTCAAATTTAATTCATACTGAATTAGAGTTTAAAAGCATTTTATTTTCTTGACAAAAGTTTGTGACAAAAATAAAAGACAAATCACACTTCTATTGTTTTTGCATTTACCAAAATATGTAAACTTTCCATATGTTAATAATTATGTTAATTGCTGAGCCTATGCAATAGATGGCATTGGTATTAAAATTTCAATGTCTAGTTTTAAGGACATTTTAGTTTACTTTTGTGTAATGTTCTGTCTGGCACAACACTGGCTCTGTTCATGAGCGGTTGAGAGTATGTAGGTGGGCTGGTTGTTTCAGACCGAATGGGGGTGAACAATGTATGTCATTTGCGGTGGCTGGTCTCTCTTGGCGACAGCTCCATCTCTGCATTAGCCCCATGCTGAGAGCTGCAGCGGTGACACCAGGAGTCTATTACTGATGAGGAGAAAGCCACGAGGACACAGAGAGAAAGAGACAGGAGAGCGAGAAAGAGCGCAAACGAGGACTCTCACACTGAATATTTTAAAGGCTCTATCGGAGGGAAACAGAATATTCCCTCATCATTCCCTAACGGCCTCTGGGGAGCCTGTCATCAGGAGGCATGTGCTCTGGGGCAGACCTCTCCCTCCTGCTACTTTTGTTTTCCTCCAGGTGAACCATTGTGGGGATTTACACAGAAATTAGTACAATATGATCATGTATTAACGAGCAAAATTGCCTAATGGGTGAAAAACTAGATTACAGAGATTAACTGTTTTCATTTTCAATTTGAAGACTTGTTCAAAGTTCAAAAAAACATACTTGTGTTTTTCTACCATCTGTTGTGGTATAGTGATGTTAAAAAACAGCTCTGTTCCAAAACCCAGCAATCAGCTTCACTGTCTACTGCTTACATAGAATAGCAATATTAGAATTTGTGCTTAAATTTCAGTTTACATTTTTGTAATTGTGTTATTTTTTTATGCTTTTTTTTCCCCATTTGTTTCAATTTATTTATTTTTAGTCATTTTAGTACATAATATTTAACTAAATAAAAAATGAGAAATGTTCCTGAAGCTGAACTGTTTTTATTACATTTAACATTTTATTTCAAGTAATTAAATGACTGCTTTTAGTACTAGATGTACTTAAATATAATAATCCTGCCGCACAAATAACTGATATGTAATGTTCTACTAAAAAGTCTATTTTAAATAATTTTAACCATTTTCATTTTAAATTTGATTATTGTTATATTTAAAATTGTGCTTGCTTTGTTTTGGTGCCAGCTTGGACTACATAGGCAGCTCTCTATGTTTTGGATGTAATATGTGACTAAACCAAAAAGACAGAAGGAAAGGGGGATTACAGGAAGACAGCGAGGAGGAAAATGGAAGGAGACAAGGGAAGGGAAGAAAAAGCATTTTTAATGAAGAGAGCATGGAAAATTGCTTTCATGTCAGTCTTCATTCTCCACTGAATCTCTAAAATCAAGCCTGCCATGCATCTTGAACATAATTAAAAACAGATTGGAGCATGCTGCAATCTGTCATTTTTAGCAGTCTGAGGTGATTTGCAGATATTTGTGAGCAATTGACAACATGTAACAACTGTAATCAGTTTATCATTCCCTGTATCGGTGTATTAAACACATTCTGCTCCCGTACACCTGCGGTGCTTTGTAAAAATCCAGCTTTATTGCTGGGAATCTTTAGACACTTCCTATGTAATGTAAGCAAAGGCACACTTGAAGCTTCAGGCTGTGTCTTTGGTCTGACAGTGTAAAGTTTTTCCAGCGTTCTTTGGAGAGAAAGACCTTCAAGCCCATAAAATCAATCCCACCTGACGTCGGGAGAGGAAATGGGAGTCTTGCGATGTCACACTTTGATTGCTATCTGCAGAAAGCCATGCTCCTTCCCAGGAATGATCGATAGAGATCTATAAAAAATGAGCATTCAAATGCACTTACACGCTCCTTCAAGAAGACAAATACAGCACGCAGGAAGGGAAGTACTCTAAAACTTCAGCATTCACTGATGAATGCCTGACATTATGTGCGGTTCTTTTGATCTAAATTGAAAATATCGTTTTCCTGCTGTTGTTTCTATACTGTAAGATCAAAAATGAGCTATGATGCAATTCCAATTCCAATTTTATATAAAGCATGCCATTCTGGATATAAATTGCTGTATAAAAATGTCTTATTCAATAAACACACATGATCTAACTATTAAATTAAAAAAAATGATACGTCTTACATTTTATTAAATATTTAAGTGTTTATTATAAATTATAAACTAAGTGTTTATTATAAAATATTATTATAAATGATTTATCTGTGCACATAGGCCAATTATTTTTTTTAATGCATGTGCCTTTGTAACCTTTAAACAAAAACATTAAAGCAAATGTAGGTGTTTTTACCTTGAAATATCAGGTTCAAAATTACCCGACTAATTTATAATAAGGCGAATGGCTTCTGTTCCGTCCCATCTTCTCCTACAAACGTACGTTTTGAGCGTATCCACCTCGTTCTTCAAAGCAGCAGTAAGCCTACAGTATGTGGGAGACTTCTGGTTCATTAGCCGCTATAGTGAAATAACAAGAAGAATAACAACATGTTTGCACTACAAACAAGCGTGTTCATAAATTAGATAGCACATTAAAATAATATGACAGGATAATATGACAGTTTGCACTATCAAGTGGCAAAATAAGCTGTTTTGTACAGCTAAAAATAGCTACACACGGATGAGACCGGAAAACACACCCATAAAATTTACAAATGGCTGCACCCACTCACAGGAAAAATAAGGTGGATATAAGTTTTGTGAGCAGGTACGAAATTCTGTGAAAAGGGCGGACTACTTTACGGCAACAACAAATGCATGTACACGGTGATCCACTGTAATCACAACAGTGATATATTTATAACAGTGTATTCCACACACTCAACTGTAGGGGGCTCCAAAGTCGCAAAAATACACAAAACTACATACAGTTCCTTTAAAGTCCTTGAAAAATGTATTAACCACCCAACCAAATCTGAGTTATAAAAAAGGGCAACTAAACAAAATAAGTTATCAAAATCTTAAAAAAATAAATAAATAAATAATAATAAAAAAAAGTATTCTCTGCTCTCAAATGCTGGGGGCGTGTCCGCTGTCGGAACCGAAACCACACCCACTCGCGGGAAAGCTGCCTTCTCTCTTAAAGTCAGTGTAAAGCAATATTAAATATGTGTTGAGTTTGTCACACCACAGCAAATGTGTTATTAACCACTCAGCCAAATCTGAATGATAAAAAAAATCGGCAAGTAAATAAAACAAGTTATCAAAATCTTTAAAAAAAAAATAGCTTTATTCTCTGCTCTCGAACGCTGGGGGTGTGTCCGTTGTCGGCGCTGAAACCACGCCCACTCGCGGGAAAACTGCCTGTCTCTCTTAAAGCCCGTGTAAAGTAATATTAAATGTGTTCTGAGCGTATCACACCACAGAAAATGTGTTATTAACCACCTAGCCAAATGCTAAAAAAATGCCAAGTAAATAAAATAAGTTATAAAAATTTTGAAAATAATAAGCAGTATTCTCGGCTCTCAAACGCTGCGGGCGTGTCCGCTGTAGGAACCGAAACCACGCCATATCGCGGGAAAGCTGCCGTCTCTCTTAAAGTCCGTGTAAAGCAATATTAAATCTGAATGATAAAAAAAAAACATCGCCAAGTAAATAAAACAAGTTATCAAAATCTTAAAAAAAAAAAAAGCTGGATTCTCTGCTCTCAAAAGCTGGGGGGTGTGCTGAAACCACGCCCACTTGCGGGAAAGCTGCCGCCTCTCTCGACTGTCAAATACAGATAAATATAAATAAGGAGACCGAGCTGTTTAGCAAAAAATATCGCAACCAGGTAATATGCATTTACAAGTCAAAGGCATTGGTAACTAGCAAACTGCAAGGCGAAGACCTTAGTATTAACTCAATCAATTTTCAAATAGCAACCATGGAATAAAATATTTGGAAACAACAGTTGGTATTTTTCAATATAAAGATGACTTCCTCTTTGCTTTCTTTATTGCAGGCTCTCTACTAGTGACGCATCATCAGTCCTTAACCTTGAAAAAAAAAAAAAAAAAAAAGATTTGAACCCCAGGGAGATGGAGAAACACACAGAGATGTGGAAGTTAAACGCTTTCACTGCATGCAGACCCAGAAAGACAAGGTCAAACGGGCAGGGACACATCAAGCACGGAAACGGTTAGGAGTAAGTCTCTGAGTCATACTGTCAAACATCAACGAGTAGAGCTCAGTGGAGCACAGCAGAAGGACAGGAGGGCTTCTGTCTTTTGTGATGAGACCCTTTCTCCACTAACTGTCCTCCACAGAAGCTGAGATGAAACGAGATGGAGGGAAGGTTTACTGCCAGTGAGGTTAATGAGGGAGGAGAGAAGATAGAGGAAAGTGTTGTCACAATAGTGAAGTGCAGGCCTGACAGAGAACTGCATCATTATGTCACATCTGCTTCACTTATTCGAATAGATCCAGGTGTTAATTTGAAAGGGCAGATTATTATGATGATGGACGAATGTGTGATAGGAAAGAGAACTAGGAGCGAAAAAAATGAAGGCAACATGTCACATCCTACTCTAATCATGAGAAATTGTATTCAAACTTTAACAAGGTCTTTTCATACTTTATTTTTTTTTTTAAATACATTTTGCATTTGTAATTTAAACATTTCTTGCACCAGAAGACAGATTATAAAACAAATAGATTGCACTACCTTAGAAAATACTTATAATAAGCAATGGCATATTTAATTGATCAAAGCTGACAGTAAAAATATTTATAATGTTACAAAAGATTTGTATTTCAAACTTTTTATTCATTAAAAATTAAGAAGCACAACTGTTTTCAAAACGTATTATAATAAAAAATGTTTCTTGAGCACCAAATCAGCAAATTATGATTTCTGAAGGATCATGTGACACTGAAAACTGGAGTAATGATGCTGAAAGTTCAGCTTTGCCATCACAGGAATAAATAACATTTTCATTATATATATATATATATATATATAAAATCTAAATATTCTTACAAAACCATTTTAATAAAATGTTATCGACCCAAACCTTTTGAATAGTACAATGGCGTTTTAGTGCCAAATTTAAAAAAAACAAACAAACAAACAAAAAAAAAATGATTTAGAGATTAAAATCGTAATATTACGAGAATAAAGTTGAAATTATGAGACAAAGTAAAAATAAAGTCAAAATTACGAGAATAAAGTCGAAGTGTTTCAAGAATAAAATCTAAATGTTTCGAGAATAAATTCAAAATATTCTGATAATAAAGTCAAAATTACGAGAATTAATTTGTAGCAACTGTGAGATTAAAGTTATAACATTTTTAGAGTATTTTTGAGAGCAACTTCCCCCAGTGCTCCCAATCCAGGCCATTTGCATGCGCTGGCTATATTCTCCAAATATTATAACTTTTAATTGCTACGATTTAATTTGTACACAATAAACAAAATATATAATTGAAACTAACAAAACCAAAACCTTTTTTTTTCTACTTTCTACTTTTAAATTATTTTATTAATTAATTTATTTATTTATTGCAGCTGTGACTTTAAGAAACACCCCCTTCCACATGAAATCAGCAACACTTTATTCCCTTTTTTCAATAAGACCAAAAACGTTATTAAGAAAATAAATGGGGTCCATTTTTTATTTTTATGGGCAAGAAAACTATAGAGAGTAGAAAGTGAGAGACAGAAATAAAGAGTGAGAGAGCTAGAGAAGAAACAGATGCACTGAGAGGGAAGAATACAAGACATGTTTGCAGAGGTGTGTAATGTCTGTCGATCAGCTGCCTGCTGTGTGAGTGTCAAGCAGAGCGAGATTCAGACCGGAGATTGGTGACTGTAGCACGTATGTGTGTACACAGTCACAATGTGTCTGTCACTCCATCACTTCCCTCTACAGTACAGCCTAAGTATGTGCTCTGTTGACACTGAGCTTTACCTACTTTCCAGTTTTCACTCATTCAATCCACCTTTTTCCTCCACTCAGAAGTGAGGGTGAGACTTCTATAGGGAAATAACAAGAGGAATAACAGTGTGCGGTAAACGGTAAAACTGTTTGCTCTACAAACCAGTGTTTATAATTAAGATAATACATTAAAATAATATGCTAAGACATACCAATTTGCAAAATCAAGCAGCAAAACGAGCTGTTTTGTTCAGCTAAAAACAGCTGGATGCAGATGAAACCGGAAGACACGCTCATAAAATTAACAAACGACCACGCCTACTTTTACGGTATGAAAAAGGTGGACGGATTTACTATAAGTTAGAAATACCTGTTTATTTGATTTAGTTCCTATGGCATGTTAAACTGTGGCTCTTATTTGACTATCACGGCTTCAAGCGTGCTTCCTTTCCACTGTCTCATACTGTACCTCCAACTGCCATACACAAATAAGAAAACAATATGCCGGAAATAATTGACAGAGCTGTCAGTGACCTTTTGACCCACGTACACTGTGTTGAATACGCTTCATTTAGCTTGTAGTTGATAACATCAGCTCTAGGCATTAGCATGATTAATGGAAAGTCAATATAGTGGAATGGATGGATACACGGTTGGCGACATTAACGCAAGAGCAGTGGTGATTCAGGAACACCTGGTGGATTTATGTTTTTCCTTGAAGTTCAGTCTCTTAGAATGTCTCACACAGCATTTCCTCTAATGCAAAAGTCCCTCGGTGAGAGATTAGGGGAAGATTAATCACAACGCAACTCTTCATCAGCAGTTTTCCAGGACAAACAAAGGTCGTAGGATAAGTTATTTGTATTTTTTCAACAGTCCGGATTGAAGCTGTAGGCAATTGGTAGCTATGCTAATCACAGCTAACTGTAATGCAAGCCAGTGTTGGTTTTAAAGGGATAGTTCAGCCAAAAATGAAAATTCTGTCAATACTCACCCTCATGATGTTTTAAACCCGTAAGGAAAAACAAATGAAGATATTTTTGAAATCCGAGAGCTTTCTGACCCTGCATAGACACTGACATGTTCAAGGCCCAGAAAGGCAGTGAGGACATTGTTAAAATAGTCCATGTGACATCAGTGATTCAACAGTAATGTTATTAAGACTAACACGGAAGAAGAGAAATTGTTGAATTAAGTCGTTACTTTAGATTCATAATAATATGACTGAACCAATGATGTCACATGGATTATTTTAACGATGTGCTTACTACCTTTCTGGGCCTTGAATGTAGTAATTGTGTTGCTGTCTATGCAGGGTCACAAACTCCTGGATTTCATCAAAAATATCTTCATTTGTGTTCCGAAGATGAACAAAGGTCTTACAGGTTTGGAACGACATGTGGATGAGTAACGACAGAATTTTCATTTTGGGTGAACTATCCCTTTAAGTATTCCGTTGAAATGTTCTCTATAGTACTGTTAATTGCTAAACCTATTGTAAAAACTCAGAAACTGAGGTTTTGTCTTTTTTTACATGGCTGTTAGCTTTGAGGCCATTTCTATGCTACTTCTCCTTAAAGACGTGACATGTATTGACTAAAAGTACTGATTTATTTTTGTATTCGTGCAATTTTTATGTAATAAAATCCCTAGAATGGAAATGCCCCCTCTCATAATACCATCAACTGACAAGCATTAGCAAGTAGTATGGTTTAACTTATTTAAAGGATAACAATTTCAGTGTCTTTTCTCAACCCGTTCTATGCCCGTGCGTGGACAGACTTTAAACCAGAGGTTCTTTTTAAACCCAGTAAAACAACAGAAAAACAAAAAGGTTTCATTCATTCAGACTGCAGTGCTGTTACTGTTAGCTAAAACTATTAAAAATCACTTACATTAATTGAAATAAAGCTGTTATAAAATAAAATACTAAGCTTTAAGTTAAAAAAAAAAAAAAAAAACGTTGTGAAAATAAGTGAAAAATGTTGTAAAATAAGTTTCTACTGAAGTATGGAAAAAAGTTTCAACTTAAGTACTAAAATTACTAAAACAAAAACTCAAACAAAATTAAAGTTACAGTGTTAAAAGGAAAACAGTGAACAATAAGCAATATGCATTTAAAGTGGTAAATATAGGAGGAATTTGTCAAAGTCATTTATTTGTGCCAAATTTATGGGTGGCACTATGACTATAACTGAAAATTGGCCTTTAGATGTCTTCAGGCCAGGACTCTTATCAAACGTGTGAAGTTCGGGCAGTTTGGAAATTATAACAACTTCCTTTTCCGTGGCAAAACATCAAATTTTGTCAGGCCGCCACGGATACACCCTTTAACGAAAACTGAATATCTTTGCAATTTAACATCACAAAAGGCTTTAGATTAGACTCACCAAATTTAATGGTGATATCACTGAATCTCTTTGAGGAGTTTGTTAGAGCATTAAACATGCCACTTCCTGTTGCCAGCAGGTGGCACTATGACTATAAGTGAATATGGGCATTGACGTGTTCTGCACAGGACTCTTATCAAACGTGAATTTTGGTGCAGATCAGACATTGTATGCCTGAATTATAACAACTACCTGTTTCATGGCGAAACATAAAAGTTTGTCAGACCGCCACGGACACGCCCTTTAACGAAAACTCAAGATCTTTGCAATTTAATGTTACAAAGGGCTTTAGATTAGACTGACCAAATTTGGTGTTGATCTATTACAATCTCTAGGAGGGGTTTGTTTAAATACAATGCCTGAAAATGGCAAAAATGGCACAAAACTTGCAGAGAAAATTAAAATTAACAGACTTCCTTTTCGGTTTCGGACTTCGTACCAGAGGACTTTTTTTGTAGGTTATTGGTGTGTTACATGTGTCTACCGAATTTCATACATGTATGTGAAACATAATTTAAAGGGCACTTCGTTGAAATTTTATAGGTGACGCTATCGAACCATTTTGCCACACCCACTTTTGAAACCCATATCAGATGTAAATTTTCACCACAAAGTTTCTTGAGTTTTCGCACATGTTTAGGCCCTCAAAAATGGGATTCATTTTGGAGAAGAAGAAGAAGAAGAAACTGAGCAATTTCAAACGGGTGCTCGCACCACTGATACTCAGGCCCTAAAAATACTGAATAGAAACATAAAAAAATGAGTAAAAATGACTAAGCCTAACTTAAAATATTAATAAATAATATAAAAGTATATAAATAATACTGAAATAGCACTGCCAGTCTGTTGTAAAGTATTTAGTGGAATTTAGTCAAAGCCTCTGAACTTGGGCTATCTATAATTCAAGATAGTGGTTGAGTCAGTTGAAACTATACAAGCCATTAATCTGAACTATACAGACTAAACACCACCAGGCAGAATGGGAAGTACAGCAATGTATCCAATCACCTAAATGCAGGCGGCTTTTTCACATTATACATCCACCGAAAGTACATGCCCTTCAGTTCTTCCCAGAGAGCCACAGGAAGTGGGGCAAGCACTGAGAGACGGAGGAAATGAAGACCACAAACGAGTCCGATGACACAAAAACAACGCTTTTGTGTCACCTTTAATAGCGTTGTCTGAATAGCCTGCGAAAAAGGCAACAGTCGGAGTGACCTCCTCTCTGCCCCTCTGCCCTACGGCCAGCAACTAATAGAACGACGGCAAGAGCGTGAGATGTAAAACACAGAAGGAAAGACTCCGTCAGGCCTCGGGGCGACACTCTCTTCCTCCATCAGGAGTAGTGACCTGAGGAAGATGAGGACGAAAAGAATGAAAGAGCACAACAAAAGCAGAGAAAAAAAGAGCAGCCAGGGGAAGTCATGATCCAGGCCAATGAGGCCAGCACTTTGTGGTGGTAAGTGCTGAGGGTTTGTGTAGTATTGTGGGAATGATGGTCTTCAAGGGCATGTCTGAAAACATGCAAGACAGAATGAAAAACAGACCTATATGAGCAGTAGACCACAGAGAACAGACCCATACATACACACCACCCCAAAAAAATGTCGCTGTCTGGGTTACGGAAACGACTTAAAATTTTAAAACTGAATCAGTATTGATGGGATATCAATACAGATTGTTCAATGGATTGTAATGTTGTTTAACATGAAAATTGTTTAGCTAGCAAAACATCTTGTGAATTTTAAACATTACTTGCAATCTAGGAGCTTCATACAGTGCATCCCTAACCCTCACAGCTTTGTTTTCATTCACAAACAATTCAGTGAGGTGTTTAACCTGACTGAGGTCTACATTCTGGATCGATCCATTCAAAATACTGTTGATAGGAGGCCTTTAAGGACTAAACATTTAACATTTAAACTGCTGTACCCTTTTTTATTTATTTTGGATGTCATGATTTCATCATAGAAAAGGACTTGCAGCAAGAAAAGAATGCTTTGGGTACACTACCGGTCAAAAGTTTTTGAACAGTAAGATTTTTTTGAGCAGTACGATTTTTTTTTAGAATGGATGTTTTATGTCTTTTATCTATTTCAGTATGAATAAATGCAAAGCCAAACATTAATAACTCACAAGGTAATGAACATGATTCTTTGCTTACAGAGCTGGCATTTGCAGAGCTGACATATGTGACCCTGGACCACAAAACCAGTCTAAAGAATATTTGTAGCAATAGCCAACAATACATTTTATGGGTCAAAATTATCAATTTTTCTTTTATGCCAAAAATCATTAGCATATTCAGTAAAGATGATGCTCTATGAATAAACTTAATTTTTGATTAGTAATATGCATTGCTAAGAACTTCATTTGGACAACTTTAAAGGCGATTTTCTCAATATTTTGATTTTTTTGCACCCTCAGATTTTAGATATTCAAATAGTTGTATCTCGGCCAAATATTGCCATATCCTAACAAACCATACATCAATGGGAAGCTTATTTATTTAGCTTTCAGGTGATGCATAAATCTCAATTTTTTAAAAATTCACCCTTATGACTGGTTTTGTGGTCCTAGGTTATATATACATTTTCAGAGGAATTAACAATTACTTTTAGAGGAATCTATGTATCTATATATCATTGTTGTGGTAGCCTATGAACTATTGATGCCAAGTCCGCAGTTTTCCCACGGCTACTTTAACACTGTTGCCCCAGGATGTTTTTCATGTCAGTGGGTTGAAACGATACCAAAAATGTGAAATTCATCCCTGGATTGTATAGAAAACATGTATTTTACTCAGTCAAATGCGATTTTTAACTGGGAACCCCACTCGAAATACGACTGGGCTAGTTTTGAGTAGCAATTGGGTGAGTTTTGTTTCGAAAACCTGGCAACCCTTCTATACAAGCTACGTGAGTTGCGGGATTTCTGGGGTATTTTGTTGCGCATGTTGACTAAGAAATACACAGCCACCAAAACTTTAAATCGATAGGTTTTTTCAGTTTCATAGTTTCGGCTGGATGGTCTTGTGCATTTTCAGTGCCATGCACTGAAATTAATCATATTTTCTGAAATATCCAGTAAGCATAAATGTAGCCTGCCCACATTTATGGCTACTGTCCACTAAGTTAGGTCACAAACATTCTTTTGTGTTCAGCAGAAGAAAGAAACTTAGTAGAGGGGGGAAATGTCAGAATTATTATTTTTGTGTAAAATATCCTTTTAAGTAAGATAGAGATAGAGTTGTTATATAGTGTACTTGGAAAATTTTACTACATGCTTTACACTAAATCTATTATATAATGTTTTTTTTTTTTTTTTTTTTTATAATACTCATTAACAACCTGATCTCATGACGAAAACGTACCCGTGGGAACATTTTCGCAAGATATGAGGTACGTACCGATAAGTACATATATCACTGCAGTTTTCAACAGAAATGAACACTAGAGGTGGTAAGATAGTGAGCACTTGTAATCGTTTTTGTACACAGTTTCGTATGTTTCGCTTTCCAGACATAACAAACTTGCAAACTTGCTCAGCCGGTATGGAATTGGACTTAAGATGCAGAATCTTTGGGTGTACGAATCTCGTGAAAAACATGACTCATGATGAAAGAGCTGAAATATGAGAGATCGAAAACACCAAAGTAAAACGGCATGCTTGCGATTACATTTTTACGTCACATTCGCTTTTGTTCATACTGTCGGGTAGGTTTAGGTGTAGTGCAGATGGTATGTTATTTTAAAACGTCACTGCGGTGACACGTACAACAGCAGCGTACCAATATGTACCATATGTACATTCATCTGTTCCAGGGGAAAAAAAACTGAACACTCTTTTAGTGCCACTCACGTTTCACATCGAATATGTCACAAAGATACATGACAGCATATTTCACATCTTGCGGAAAAGTTCCCACAGGTACGTTTTCGTCATGAGATCAGGTTTGCAAGAAAAGAAAAATAAAACAAAGACAACAAAATCAAATACCACAAAAACAAATTATACTCTGCATGCAGAAAAAATTTTATTTGCATTGTGAAGCATCTGCGCATATTACTTTTCATTCTTATTTGCTGATACATGATCATTAAAGATTTCCAAATTAATGTTAGCTGTGAAATTACAGTTTGGTTGTTGTTTTTTTTGTTTTGTTTTGTTTTTTTATTTTTATTTATTTATTTTTTTTTTTTCCTCACTGGGGAGTGAATGAAGAGAATATTATTGCCATTTATAATAGAGACTGTATTCACTTAAAGCATGCACAAAGCATATGGAACTGGCAGAAAAGTGACAATTATCCGCAGCTGTATGTCACTTCCAGGTACTTTTTGACACCATAACATGGATCAGAGTAGACAGAGTTTGAAGCATTTAGATGACAAGACCTCTTCCCATCGCACCTTAAAGGTAAAATAAAATAAAATAAAAGAGCAATATATATATTATTTAATTTATTATTCATGTGTGTATCATTCTGCAGTTTCTTTTTTCTGTCACATGAATAATTTAAATCTAAATGTCAAAATTGTGAAATCAAAATTTTAACGTCTATGTATTTATTTGGTAAGTAGCTGTGTAATACACAGGATAATGTCTGGATAAATGTACATTGTAGCTTTAAATAATTTTGTATATTGTTTCAAACTAGTCTAAGATTAAATGTTTGTGTGTGTGTATATGCGATCTGATGTTTTAAGTGACTGTATATGAAGTGTATCTGCTGTACCTGGAACGCAGGCTGCTGGTCTGAGGAGAGTAACAGTCTGGTGTTGTTGCATATTTATCAGCACAGGTTACAAGATCCCGGCGTCCGTAATTGGCATAATGAACAGATATAACACCAGTATCTTTTGAAACACAAAAACAGCAAATTTCAAAACAGTAATTTGTGCCACGATGTACAGTAGCTGCACTGATCCACTCAAAATACTGAGGACATGAGGCCCTGAAGAACTAAACAAAATGCTTTACCCTTTTGATGCTATGACCACAGAACTTACAGAAAGAAAAGGTCAGTCTTACCACAGACAATGACGCTTTGAGTATATTCACAGGTTACACTTTTTCCTAGAATTAGCATGAGGGAAAATGGGAACAAGGTTAGTAATATTAACAGTAACTACCAATTATAGATATGTAAAGAAAAGAAACCATTAATAATTAACTTCAAAATTGAAAACTGTATAAAACTACTGGCTTACTTGCTGGGACACATATATAGGACACATCCAGGTATTTGTAAGTCCCATAACAAGGATCAGAGAAAACGGAGTTCGTTGCAGGAACAGAACAGCTCTTTCTTCCGTTACACCTGATTCATGAACAGAAAATGACTTGAGAATAGATTTATTATATTAAAGACAATGTGAATGTTATGTATCTTGCTCTTGTAAAATAAAAGTTTTTCTCTTTCAGTCCTACCGAGTGGACATCGTATAGAGGGATGATGCTAGAAGGCAGTGCGTATTTGCAATATACTCCCGTCTTTGCCCATTAGTGCATGTTGTGTAATCAGTCCGCCCGTAGTTGGCGTTAACAACCATTATGTATCCCACATCTGACATGTTTAAAAAACAAAACAAAGAACATTAGAATTGTGGTAAAATTTAAGTACACTGCACACGGTCAGAGTCCAGACTCAAGGTTTCCTGCTGATCTTGTTCTCCTCTCTTCTCTTTCATACAGTCCTATTTGGGCACCAAAGACCAAAAATATAACTTAAAATGACTGAATACTCACCACAGCTGAGGGCCGCAGTTCCTCCTTCACAGATCAATGTCCTTTTTGCTTCCACACCTGCACAGAGAATGTAGTAAAATTGCTTGAAATAAGGTTTGGTATTTAAAAGACTATTTTATGAGACTGTACACTATACATTAGTGAACTGCCGTTCTTACCATACTGACACAGTATCAGCAGGGCTGAAAATCAAAATCACATAGAAACAAAATTAAAAAACGAAATCTTAAAATCAAATTGAACGGGTTATACAGAAAATCAGTACTTACAAATGATCCAGCTTTGCTTTTGCACCAGCATGTTGAATGTGTGAACAGAAGGAAAACTCTGAAATTCTCATAAGGAGACACATGGGCACATGGTATTTATAGCAAAATAGAGAGCCATTATCATTTGTTTAATCACAAATGCAGAAGTAGGTGTTTTGAAACAAGCAAGATTTTTGATATAAAATAATCATACGGACTTGTTGCGATATTAAAGTTACGTCAGGCGACTTCTATAGCATTTTACACAATACAGATAAATTTCTGCTGTAAAGCATCTCTTAAAAAAAAGCAGTTTTTTTTTGTTTTTGTTTTTAATCGGTGTGAAGTCTATGCACTTTAAAACAATTTAAGTTCAGCTGTAAGCCGTTCTAATCATCAAATAGTGTCAGTGCAATGGGATAAATACTATTACTGAGTATTAAGAACCTTTCAGACCACAACTAAGTGAGCCAAAAGCAATAGTGGCAAAAAACTTAAACTCCAGTGAAAGAAATGGAGAAAAAACCTTGCGAAAAACTACGTCAGGGGACCAGTTCTCAAAAATAGACAGTATGCAAGTCGTTCACAAAAGAAAAAAGTGATATAAAGTTTAGAGATAACTTTAAAAAATTGTGACAGTATGTTTATGCATAACCCCAAGTAAAAATCTTACAATATGGATCATAAAATTTAATATCTCTGTTTCTTACAGCACTTACAGTGCAGAAGTATCCATAACTGCCCATGTGAAAAAATATGGTAAACTATGATAAATTGACTTTAAACTACTAGAGTATTTCTTTCCACAATTTACTGTAGTATGGTTCAAAAACACTATGGTACTTACTAGAGAAATTTTACTACATTTTCTAGAGTAAATTTACTATCACTATACTAGAGTAAATTTAATCACTATAGTATTTTTTCACAATTTTTATTGTACCTACCTTTACTATAGTATGGGTCAAAAACACTAGTTTTTACTAGATAAATTGTACTATATCTTCTAAAGTAAAATTACAATAGTCTTTTTTCATGTGGGGTGCTTACACTTACATGTTCAGTTAAACTAAAGCAAGAAAAAGCAAGACTAGTAGGAAATCATTTACAATTTGAAAGTTTTTGAAAAAATTTGTTAGCATTTTAGAAATGATATTTATGTGTAGAGTGTTGATAGTCTGTGTACTTGGATACCTGAAAACTCAATCCTTCAAAGGTAATCAAAGGTGGCTTTGACAGATTTGAAAAACAAAGGCAGAAATAAAGTACTCAAGAACCATTTCAGCAAAAAAACAAAAATAAAAACAAAACCAATTAAGGTAGGTATGTTTTGATGCTGGGATGCTGGTCCTTAGCTGGTTTATGCTGGTCCTTTGCTGGTTTATGCTGGTTTTAGCTGGTCATGTTGCCGGTCAAGGACCAGCATAAACCAGCAAAGGACCAGCATAAACCAGCTAAGGACCAGCATAAACCAGCTAAGGACCAGCATCCCAGCATCAAAACATACCTACCAGCATATGCTGGTTTTTTCACCAGGGCCGGAGGTCTTTTGAAAGCACTTTCCCAACCATGGTGAATTCTTTGCCGTACCATGACCTACTAACAGTGGAATCTTCAAGAAATAGCTCATTTTATTTTAAAGAAATCAACACCACTATTATTGATGTCAGGTGGGCAATTAGGCTGGTGTTTAATCTGGAAGTTGATTGCCTGCACCTGAGCAAGTTTATAATGGTATACTCTTTTTTTGTTTTTTTGTTTTTTTTTTTTAAGATTAACTTTTGGCATTTATTTTTGATGGGAGAGTATAGCAATGACATAACGAAGTGGGAGAGAGAGAGGGGGGTGGGATCGGGAAAGATGCACAAGCCGGGACTCGAACTCAGGACGCCTAGAGCGCAACGCTGCCCACAAAGCTATCGGCACTGACATGATGGTATACTCTAAGGCAGTGGTTCTCAACTCCAGTCCTCGAGGCCCACTGCTCTGCACATTTTGTATGTCTTCCTCATTTAACGCACCTGATTCAGATCATCGGCTCCTTAGGAGAAAGATCCATGAACTGAACTGAGTGTGTCAGATTCAGAAACATACAAAATGTGCAGAGCAGTGGGCCCCGAGGACTGGAGTTGAGAACCACTGCTCTAAGGGGCTGATCACTTCACCAAGACCAGGCATTTCACTAATTAATTTTTAATAATCCTCCAAAATTTCTTAAAAAGATATTTTTACTTTAATGATGAGGGTTATAATGTGTAAATCACCTCAAAAAAGTTAGACTTAATTTATTTTATTTTGAAGGGTGTAATGTGACAAGTAGTAAAAGTTTTCATGGGGTATGATGATTTTCGTTAGACACTGTAGTTGTAATTATAAACACAGTGGTTTGTAACACAAACAGTTTTACCACTTTGTATTCTTCTTGTTTTTTACCTGAGCAAATAGAAAAATAAAATAAAGACAACTCTTGTGTTTTATAGATTCTTGGGTTGTTTTTTCACCAGTTCATTTTTTCTCACAACCTTTTGTCTTGTGTTAATGATGTTTGGAGTTTCCTGTCAGACTTATAGTTTTTACAGATTTACATGGAAAATTGTGTTTAACAGATTTATGATAGAATCCCACAAAATGAAATCCCACAAAAACAAATTATACTCTGCATGGAGAAAAGATTTTATTTGCATTGTGAAGCATCTGCGCATATTACTTTTCATTCTTATTTGCTGATACATGATCATTAAAGATTTACAAATTAATATGTATGCTGTGAAATTACACTTTTTTATTTATTTTTTTTTTAATTTTATCTTTTTTTTTTTTTCCTCACTAGGGAGTGAATGAAGAGAATATTATTGCCATTTATAATAGAGACTGTATTCACTTAAAGCATGCACAAAGCATATGGAACTGGCAGAAAAGTGACAATTATTTGCAGCTGTATGTCACTTCCAGGTACTTGTTGACACCATAACATGGATCAGAGTAGACAGAGTTTGAAGCATTTAGATGACAAGACCTCTTCCCATCGCACCTTAAAGGTAAAATAAAATAAAATAAAACATCAGTATATATATTATTTAATTTATTATTGCTGTGTGTATCATTCTGCAGTTTCTTTTTTCTGTCACATGAATAATTTAAATCTAAATGTCAAAATTGTGTAATCAAAATTTTAATGTCTATGTATTTATTTGGTAAGTAGCTGTGTAATACACAGGATAATTACTGGATAAATGTACATTGTCACTTTAGATTATTTTGTATATTGTTTCAAACTAGTCTAAGATTAAATGTTTATGCGTGTGTATATGTGATCTGATGTGTCAAGTGACTGTATATGAAGTGTATCTGCTGTACCTGGAACGGAGGCTGCTGGTCTGAGGAGAGTAACAGTCTGCACTTGTTGCATATTTATGAGGACAGGTTACAAGATCCCGGCGTCCGTAATTGGCATAATGAACAGATATAACACCAGTATCTTTTGAAACACAAAAACAGCAAATTTCAAAACAGTAATTTGTGCCACGATGTACAGTAGCTGCACTGATCCACTCAAAATACTGAGGACATGAGGCCCTGAAGAACTAAACAAAATGCTTTACCCTTTTGATGCTATGACCACAGAACTTACAGAAAGAAAAGGCCAATCTTACCACAGACAATGACGCTTTGAGTATATTCACAGGTTACACTTTTTCCTAGAATTAGTATGAGGGAAAATGGGAACAAGGTTAGTAATATTAACAGTAACTACCAATTATATATACGTAAAGAAAAGAAACCATTAATAATAAACTTCAAAACTGAAAACTGTATAAAACTACTGGCTTACTTGCTGGGACGCATTCATAGGACACATGCAGGTATTTGTAAGTCCCATAACAAGGATCAGAGAAAACGGAGTTCGTTGCAGGAACAGAGCAGCTCTTTCTTCCGTTACACCTGATTCATGAACAGAAAATGACTTGAGAATAGCTTTATTATATTAAAGACAATGTGAATGTTATGTATCTTGCTCTTGTAAAATAAAAGTTTTTCTCTTTCAGTCCTACCGAGTGGACATCGTATAGAGGGATGATGCTTGAAGGCAGTGCGTATTTGAGATAGAAATCTCTTTTAGCCCTTTAGCGCATGTTGCACGATCAGTCCGCCCGTAGTTGGCGTTAACAACCCTTATGTATCCCAAATCTGACATGTTTAAAAGACAAAACAAAGAACATTAGAATTGTGGTAAAATTTAAGTACACTGCACACGGTCAGAGTCCAGACTCAAGGTTTCCTGCTGATCTTGTTCTCCTCTCTTCTCGTTCATACAGTCCTATTTGGGCACCAAAGACCAAAAATATAACTTAAAATGACTGAATACTCACCACATCTGAGGGCCGCAGTTCCTCCTTCACAGATCAATGTTCTTTTTGCTTCCACACCTGCACAGAGAATGTAGTAAAATTGCTTGAAATAAGGTTTGGTATTTAAAAGACTATTTTATGAGACTGTACACTATACATTAGTGAACTGCCGTTCTTACCATACTGACACAGTATCAGCAGGGCTGAAAATCAAAAACACATAGAAACAAAATTAAAAAATGAAATCCTAAAATCAAGTTGAATTGGTTCTACAGCAAATCAGTACTTACAAATGATCCAGCTTTGCTTCTGCACCAGCATGTTGAATGTGTGAACAGAAGGAAAACTCTGAAATTCTCATAAGGAGACACATGGGCACATGGTATTTATAGCAAAATACAGAGCCATTATCATTTGTTTAATCACAAATGCAGAAGTAGGTGTTTTGAACAAGCAAGATTTTTGATATAAAATAATCCCACGGACTGGTTGCAATAATAAAGTGATGTCAAGCGACTTCTACAGCATTTTACACAATACAGATAGCACAATACAGATAAAATTCTGCTGTAATGCATCTCTAAAAAAAAGTTGGTGTGAAGTTTATGCACTTTAAAACAATTTAAGTTCAGCTGTAAGCCGTTCTAATCATCAAATAGTGTCAGTGCAATGAGATAAATACTATTACTGAGTATTCAGAACCTTTCAGACCACAACTAAGTGAGCCAAAAGCAATAGTGGCAAAAAACTTAAACTCCATCAGTGAAAAAAAAAAAAAAAATGGAGAAAAAACCTTGCAAGAAACTATGTCAGGGGACCAGTTCTCAGAAATAGACAGTATGCAAGTCGTTTACAAAAGAAAAAAGTGATATAAAGTTTAGAAATAACTTTAAAAAATTGTGACAGTATGTTTATGCATAACCCCAAGTAAAAATCTTACAATATGGATCATAAAATTTAATATCTCTGTTTCTTACAGCACTTAGT
Organism: Cirrhinus mrigala; assembly: GCA_036247105.1. Taxonomy (NCBI): domain Eukaryota; kingdom Metazoa; phylum Chordata; class Actinopteri; order Cypriniformes; family Cyprinidae; genus Cirrhinus; species Cirrhinus mrigala. The sequence continues at coordinate 9,142,127 of CM070029.1, read as the reverse complement.
GGAGAAGTATCCATAACTGCCCACATGAAAAAATATTGTAAACTATGGTAAATTACTAGAGTATATGGTATGGTAAATTACTAGAGTATTTCTTTCCACAATTTACTGTTGTAACAGGACTCGTCAGAAGCATGAGTAGATCCAAGTGCGAGCTTTATTATACAGATTGTAGTCAAGACAGGCAGGGTCAGACGCCAGCAAACAGTAACATCCAGGGCGAGACAAGAGCGTAATCCAAAAAACACGTAACAGGTCAAAATCCAAGAGGACAGTCCAAAAGTAACAAATTAAACAAGGCAATGAAACAAGGCAAAAACAATGGCAAGGAACAAGGCAAAACTAGAACAATGAAACAATGAAAATGGAAAACAACTATGAAACAAGGAAAACGCTTGGTAGAGTCCGCACAGGCAAAACAATACTTCGCCCACACTGGAGGACCTGGGTCATGGAACAGTGGCAGACAGTAAAGCACTGGAGGACCTGGGCCATGGAACAGTGGCAGACAGTAAAGCACTGGAGGACCTGGGCCATGGAACAGTGGCAGACAGTGAAGCACTGGAGGACCTGGGCCGTGAAGCTGTGGCAGACAGTGGAACACTGGAGGACCCGGGCTGTGAAGCTGTGGCAGACAGTGGAACCTTGGAGGACCTGGGCTGTGGAGCAGTAGCAGACAGTGATGCACTGGAGCAGAAGTCCACCATGGTAGATTCTAAGGAGCCTGGAGCCATGGCGGGGCAGGCAGAGCAGGCAGAGCAGGGAGCCATGGTGGGGCAGGCAGAGCAGGGAGCCATGGCGGGGCAGGCAGAGTAGGGAGCCATGGCGGGGCAGACAGAGCAGGCAGAGCAGGGAGCCATGGCGGGGCAGACAGAGCAGATAGGAGCAAAGATACCCACAGTGGAACATATGACATCCACAGCAGAGCAGAGAGTTCATGATTGGCCTTCTTGGCCGTAACATGACGGGGAGAGAGTTCATGGGAGGACGCCGCCCCCTTAGGAGGTTCTGCAGCCAGAGCCACCACCTCCAGGGGCATTGGCGCAGACTCATGGTCAGACAAGATCTCTGGAGCAGACTCGTGGACCAACGTGGCAGTGAGTTCATGGATGGACGCCGCCTCCTTGGGAGGTTCTACAGCATTTGCTGACACCTCTGGAGGCATTGGTGCAAATTCGTGGACAGACGAGGCCTCAGGAGCAGACTCTTGGTCAGACGAGGCCTCTGGAGCGGCAGACGTGATGTGAGCAGGCCTTGGAGCAGAAGACGTGACGTGAGCAGGCCTTGGAGCAGAAGACGTGATGTGAGCAGGCCTTGGCTTGGCAGATATGATGTGAGTAGACTGTGGCTTGGTAGTTACAACGTGAGTAGGCTTTGGCTTGGCAGGCATGGCGTGAGAGGACTCTGACATGACTTGAATAATTCCAGACATGATGGAAAAATTACCAGGTTTGGCAGATACTGGGGGATAGCAGCGTTCTTCATCAGCTACCCCCATCAGCTTCCACAGTAAATGGTGAACCAGCCAACCGGAGTGCAAAGTCAATGTATTGTTCTAGAGTCCAGTGAGGGGTATGGCGAGGCATGAGGTAATTAAGTGAGTCTTTGAGTCCATGTTGAAAGATGTCTTTGAGGGCAATGTCATTAAATCTTACTAAGTGACAGAGTTCACAAAAATCAATGACATAATCCTCAACAGGCCGGTTATCTTGGCGGAGGCGGAAGAGGCGTGATGCTGGATCCATGGTGATCTGTGTCCAAAAGCTGCTGAATCTCTGGGTGGCGAAGTATTCTGTAACAGGACTTGTCAGAAGCGTGTGTAGATCCAAGTGCAAGCTTTACTATACAGATCGTAGTCAAGACAGGCAGGGTCAGACGCCAGCAAACAGTAACATCCAGGGCGAGACAAGAGTGAATCCAAAAAACACGCAAAAGGTCAAAATCCAAGAGGACAGTCCAAAAGTAACAAATTAAACAAGGCAATGAAACAAGGCAAAAACTATGGCAAGGAACAAGGCAAAACTAGAACAATGAAACAATGACCATGGAAAACAACTATGAAACAAGGAAAACGCTTGGTAGAGTCCGCATAGGCAAAACAATACTTCGCCCCCCGCCTGTTTGGCATGGCCCTCCTTATATGGCTGCCAAACAGGAAGTCACCAAAGAAGCAGCAGAGGTAGCAGTAACAGACAGTCCATGGGCAAGGGCTCCCTCTGCTGGTGTGGTGTTACAACTGTAGTATGGTTCAAAAACACTATGGTACTTACTGGAAATTTTACTACATTTTCTAGAGTAAATTTACTATCACTATACTAGAGTAAATTTAATCACTATAGTATTTTTTCACAATTTTTATTGTACCTAGCTTTACTATAGTATGGTTCAAAAACACTAGTTTTTATTAGATAAATTTTACTATATCTTCGATAGTAAACTTACAATAGCATTTTTTTTCATGTGGGGTGCTTACACTTACATGTTTCAGTTAAACTAAAGCAAGAAAAAGCAAGACTAGTAGGACATAATTTACAATCTGAAAGTTTTTTAAAGAATTTGTTAGCATTTTAGAAATGATATTTATGTGTAGAGTGTTGATAGTCTGTGTACTTGGATACCTGAAAACTCAATCATTCAAAGGTAATCAAAGGTGGCTTTGACAGATTTGAAAAACAAAGGCGGAAATAAAGTACTCAAGAACCATTTCAGCAAAAAAACAAAAATAAAAACAAAACCAAAACAAACAAACAAAAAAGGTTCTTCAGGCTGACATGGTTCTAAGAAGAATTGGTCTAACAACATCAAACCAATAAAACAAAAAACAACAGTTCTGCAAATTAATATAAAAAAAAGACTCATCAGTCTCTTGATTTTATACTTCGTAGAGCCACCTTTTGCTTTAATTACAGCCATCTGTCTTTTTGGATATGTCTGTACTAGCTTTGCACACCTTGATTGCACCACCATGTTTCACAGTAGGTATGGTGTGTTTTGGGTGGTGTGCAGTGTTTGCTTTTCGCCTTGGAGTTCTGTCAAAAAAAGTAAAGTTTGGTTTCATCAGACCATAGCACCTTTTGCCAGAAGGTATCAGACTCTTCCAAATGTGTTTTGCATAGCGCAAACGAGACACTTTTTAAGGAAAGGCTTCTTTCGTGCCACCCAGCCATATATAGGCCAGCTTTGTGTAAAGCTTGGGAGTTGTCACATGCACAGACTGACCAGACCCAGCCATATAGCTTTGTAAGTCCTTCAAAGTAGCCTTTGGCCTCCTGGTAGCTTCTCTTATCAATGTCCTCCTGGCTCTGTCATCCACTTTGGATGGACGGCCTGATCTAGGCAATTTGCTGGTGGTGCCATATGCTTTCCTTTTCTTATTCATGCTCTGAAGAGTACTCTGAGGGATAGCTAAAGCCTTTGAAATGCTTTTGTAGCCTTCTCCTAACTTCTGCCCTTCTACAACTTTATCCCCCCTGGTGAAAAGAACAGCATATGCTGGTATGTTTTGATGCTGGTTTATGCTGGTCCTTTGCTGGTTTATGCTGGTTTTAGCTGGTCATGTTGCTGGTCAAGAACCAGCATAAACCAGCATCAAAACATACCTACCAGCATATGCTGGTTTTTTCACCAGGGCCGGAGGTCTTTTGAAAGCACTTTCCCAACCATGGTGAATTCATTGCCGTACCATGACCTACTAACAGTGGAATCTTCAAGAAACAGCTCATTTTATTCTAAGAAAATCAACACCACTACTATTGATGTCTGGTGGGCAATTAGGCTGGTGTTTAATCTGGAAGTTGATTGCTTAAAGATATCGGCACCGACATAATGGTATACTCTAAGGCAGTGGTTCTCAACTCCAGTCCTCGAGGCCCACTGCTCTGCACATTTTGTATGTCTTCCTCATTTAACGCACCTGATTCAGATAATCGGCTCCTTAGGAGAAAGATCCATGAACTGAACTGAGTGTGTCAGATTCAGAAACATACAAAATGTGCAGAGCAGTGGGCCCCGAGGACGGGAGTTGAGAACCACTGCTCTAAGGGGCTGATCACTTCACCAAAACCAGGCATTTCACTAATTAATTTTTAATAATCCTCCAAAATTTCTTAAAAAGATATTTTTACTTTAATGATGAGGGTTATAATGTGTAAATGCACCTCAAAAAAGTTAGACTTAATTTATTTTATTTTGAAGGGTGTAATGTGACAAGTAGTAAAAGTTTTCATGGGGTATGATGATTTTCTTTAGACACTGTAGTTGTAATTATAAACACAGTGGTTTGTAACACAAACAGTTTTACCACTTTGTATTCTTCTTGTTTTTTACCTGAGCAAATAGAAAAATAAAATAAAGACAACTCTTGTGTTTTATAGATTCATGGGTTGTTTTTTCACCAGTTCATTTTTTCTCACAACCTTTTGTCTTGTGTTAATGATGTTTGGAGTTTCCTGTCAGAATTATAGTTTTTACAGATTTACATGGAAAATTGTGTTTAACAGATTTATGATAGAATCCCACAAAATGAAATCCCACAAAAACAAATTATACTCTGCATGCAGAAAAGATTTTATTTGCATTGTGAAGCATCTGCGCATATTACTTTTCATTCTTATTTGCTGATACATGATCATTAAAGATTTACAAATTAATAAGTAAGCTTTGAAATTACAGTTGTTGTTTTTTTATTTCCTCACTGGGGAGTGAATGAAGAGATCAAAAACAAAATTATTGCCATTTATAATAGAGACTGTATTCACTTAAAGCATGCACAAAGCATATGGAACTGGCAGAAAAGTGACAATTATCCGCAGCTGTATGTCACTTCCAGGTACTTGGTGACACCATAACATGGATCAGAGTAGACAGAGTTTGAAGCATATAGATGACAAGACTTCCTCCCATTGCACCTTAAAGGTAAAATAAAATAAAATAAAATGAAACAGCAATATATATTTTATTTAATATTTCTTTGTGTGTGTGTATCTGCAGTGTCTTTTTTCTGTCACATGAATAATTTAAATCTAAATGTCAAAATTGTGTAATCAAAATTTGAGCGTCTATGTATTTGGTACGTAGCTGTGGAATACACAGGATAATGACTGGGTGAATGTACATTGTCACTTTAAATTATTTTGTATATTGTTTCAAACTAGTCTAAGATTAAATGTTTGTGTGTGTGTGTATATGCGATCTGATGTGTTAAGTGACTGTATAAGTGTATCTGCTGTACCTGGAACGCAGGCTGCTGGTCTGAAGAGAGTAACAGTCTGCACTTGTTGCATATTTATTCGGACAGGTTACAAAATCCCGGCGTCCGTAATTGGCATAATGAACAGATATAACACCAGTATCTTTTGAAACACAAAAACAGCAAATTTCAAAACAGTAATTTGTGTCACGATCTACTGTAGCTGCACTGATCCACTCAAAATACTGAGGACATGAGGCCCTGAAGAACTAAACAAAATGCTTTACCCTTTTGATGCTATGACCACAGAACTTACAGAAAGAAAAGGTCAGTCTTACCACAGACAATGACGCTTTGAGTACCTTCACAGGTTATACTTTTTCCTAGAATTAGGATGAGGGAAAATGGGAACAAGGTTAGTAATATTAACAGTAACTACCAGTTATAGATACGTAAAGAAAAGAAACCATTAATAATTAATTTCAAAACTGAAAACTGTATAAAACGACTGGCTTACTTGCTGGGACGCATTCATAGGACACATGCAGGTATTTGTAAGTCCCATAACAAGGATCAGAGAAAACGGAGTTCGTTGCAGGAACAGAACAGCTCTTTCTTCCGTCACACCTGATTCATGAACAGAAAATGACTTGAGAATAGATTTATTATATTAAAGACAATGTGAATGTTATGTATCTTGCTCTTATAAAATAAAAGTTTTTCTCTTTCAGTCCTACCGAATGGACATCCTATAGCGGGATGATGCTTGAAAGCAGTGCGTATTTGCGATAGACTCCCATTTTAGGCCTTGAGCGCATGTTGTGTAATCAGTCCGCCCATAGTTGGCATTAACAACACTTATGTATCCCACATCTGACATGTTTAAAAAACAAAACAAAAAACATAAGAATTGTGGTAAAATTTAAGTACACTGCACACGGTCAGAGTCCAGACTCAAGGTTTCCTGCTGATCTTGTTCTCCTCTCTTCTCTTTCATACAGTCCTATTTGGGCACCAAAGACCGAAAATATAACTTAAAATGACTGAATACTCACCACAGCTGAGGATTGCAGTTCCTCCTTCACAGATCAATGTTCTTTTTGCTTCCACACCTGCACAGAGAATGTAGTAAAATTGCTTGAAATATTATTTTATGAGACTGTACACTATACATTAGTGAACTGCCATTCTTACCATACTGACACAGTATCAGCAGGGCTGAAAATCAAAATCACATAGAAACAGAATTAAAAAATGAAATCCTAAAATCAAGTTGAATTGGTTCTACAGCAAATCAGTACTTACAAATGATCCAGCTTTGCTTTTGCACCAGCATGTTGAATGTGTGAACAGAAAGAAGACTCTGAAATCCTTATAAGGAGACACATGGGTTTAATCACAAATGCAGAAGTACAGCAGGTGTTTTGAAACAAGCAAGATAAAATGATTGCATGGGCATGTTGCGATAATAAAGTGATGTCAGGTGACTTCTATAGCATTTTACACAATACAGATAAAATTCTGCTGTAAAGCATCTCTAAAAAAAAGTTGGTGTGAAGTTTATGCACTTTAAAACTATTTCAGTTCAGCTGTAAGCCATTGTAATCATCAAATAGTGTCAGTGCAATGAGATAAATACTGTTCTTGAGTATTAAGAACCTTTTAGGAGTGACATTTATGTGTAGAGAGTGTTGACTGTGTAATTAGATAAATGAGCTCCAGAAAGTCAATCATTCAAAGGTAATCAAGGGTGGCTTTGACAGATTTGAAAAAAAAAAAAAGGCGGAAATAAAGAACTCAAGAACCATTTCAGCAAAAGGCTGACATGGTTCTAAGTAGAATTGTCACTAAATGTAACAAAAAGGTCATTTAGCAACTTTGCTTCCATTTATTTTATATGTACAAAACCAGTCTTTTATGCATTTGTTATAGCATTTTAATGTATACAGTGCCTATGGAAAATCATCATTTTTGCGAAACATTGCACTTGGAGTTCAGTCCAAAAAGGTCAATTTTGGTTTCATCAGACCATAGCACCTTTTGCCAGAAGGTATTAGATGTGTCTTTGCATGGTGCAAACAAGACTGAGACTTTTGTGCCACCCTGCCATACAGGCCAGCATTGTGTAAAGCTTGGGAGATAGTTGTCACATGCACAGACTGACCAGACCCAGCCGTAAAGCCTTGTAAGTCCTTCAAAGTTGTCTTTGGCCTCCTGGTAGCTTCTCTTATCAATGTCCTACTGGCTCTGTCATCCACTTTGGATGGACGGCCTGATCTAGGCAATTTGCTGGTGGTGCCATACGCTTTCCACTTCTTATTCATGCTCTGAACAATGCTCTGAGGGATAGCTAAAACCTTTACAATTTCTACAACTTCATCCCGGAGGTCTTTTGAAAGCCCTTTCCCAACCATGGTGAATTCTTTGCCGCACCATGCACAACTAACAGTGGAATCTTCAAGGAACAGCTGTTGATTGCTTGCACTTGAGCAAGTTTATAATGGTATACTCTAAGGGGCTGATCATTTACCAAACCAGGCGTTCTACTGATTAATTTTTAATAATCTTCCAGATTTACTTTAATGATGAGGGTTATAATGTGTAAATGCAGCTTATAAAAAAAAGTTTGACTTAATTTTATTTTCAAGGGTAAAATGTGACAAAAGGTAAAGGTTTTCATGGGGTATGACGATTTTCTTTAGGCACTATAGTTGTAAGTACAAACACCGTGGTTTTGTAGTCTTACAATATTGTACTTTGTTTTCTTGTAGTTTTTCACAAACAGCTTACTTCTGCAATACAAAAGGCAGCAGATCCACCAAGATCTGCTAACTGTAGATAACAAAAAAAGGAAATCATAGGCATGTTTCACAACCTCTCAAATGTTGAAATCATAAAGTTTAAAGCATGATTCTAGAAAACAATACTTCTTCTTTCTACTTCTTATTTTATTGCTGCTTACAGTTTCTTATTCGCTTTGGTACTATTTTCACATAAGCAACTATTGTCACGTCATCATCACGATCCCAAAGCCAGAACACACGTGAACCGTCACCTGACTACTGATCACGAGCACCTGTTCACCCAATCACACCGCAGTATAAATACTTACCTGTTTGTGCTACTCACCGGCTGGTATCAAACATACATGGTTCCTTGTACCTGGTGATGCACGCTTCTCCGTCTGTGTACTTCCTTCGCAATGAACTCCAAGAGGATTTTGACTGGAACGTATCTGTGAAGGAAGGACATTTAAAGACATTTAAGGGAAGTGACTGAACTGTTCCTTTGGATATATTTGCTTGCGTATTGGATACTTACCTGTGTTTAGCGGAACAGTTGTGAATCACCTGCTCAAAGAGATTTCACTACTTACCTGTTTTCACCGTGTTACCTTGTCTTTGCACTTCATCACGAATAAACTATTTAAACGCTATCTCTGCCTCTGCCCTTCTGTGCCAGCATAACAACTATTAAGTTTTCAAAACTCTTAGTACTAATCTCACAACAGATTATCAAAAGTCGACTTTTCCCCAAACATTTCAGCATATTTTCAACTGTCTTAGTACAATAGACACAATCACAAAGTATCCTTTTCACTATACATTATAAGTGTTTCATGTGGGTCATTCTATAATTGTGGGTACACCTCATGTCCATGAAGTATATATATATTTTTAATATATTTTTATCAATATAAAGCACAGATGATTTTCTAATACACAATTATATTTTTTCCCAATCACACTACATGTTGAAAAAGCAATTTCTTTGGTTTAAAAATATTCATATTACATACAACCCTGGTATTTAGCTGTCCGATTTTAAGTTGCTCATTCTACTCTGCATTTAAATGACCTCAAATATTAAAAATTAATTTAATAGTTTTGCCTTCAGTTAGATTAGGTTATCAAGACATTTGAGTGCACAGTTCAAAAATAGTTTATTGTGATATAACTTGTTTTATTTGTGTCCGAAAAAACATTGTCAACTAAGTTACCCACTAGAACCCCCCCCCCCCCCCCCAAAAGGAATGGTTTGACCCATTCTCACATAATTTGCACAATATGATGATATTTCCTCTAGAAGCACAAGGATGAAACACTAGAAGTTATGTTCTCTCTCTTTCCCCTAATATTGGTTAAACTAGCAAACCTCTGTCAAGAGTGGATTAATTGACTGTCAACAGTGCTACACAAATATTTTGTGTAATACATTTTAACAAGACAACTTAACTAAAACTAATGTTTTGTTTATGAAAATATATTTCTAAACATTCCATACGCTCAGTAGTTCTAGGCTTCCATATTGAGTATAGGCCCAAAACACTAAAAATGTCAACTAAGTTACCTATCAACTGTGTTACCCAGTAAAGGTAACATGGTGGACAGTAGCAAACATAGATGGTATTTTATGCACATATTCCTATAGATCACCTTAATTAATTTAGCACTTTATACAATATAGACTGTTTCAAAGCAGCTATGTGAAATCATGTTTGGGTTTTTGGGAAAAAGGAAAACTTTTTTCTTCATATTACCAAATTCTAAATGTACCCCTAATTATAAAATGACCAATATAAATGTTTCATTCAAAGTAACTGCCTTTCATAAAGCTCTTACCATCAAACTTTTCATTTGTATATCTTCTCATTCAGTTTAATACATTTGTCTATTAATTAATCTAACTCATCTTAATGGTTAATCGGTAAATCATTTGGTACATTGATAGATATAGGTTCAACTGATATCGTTTCTAAAGAACGTGTTTGCAGTTTAGGAATAACCAAATGTAATGACTTATTTTTTCACTATAAGTGATTTATCTTGGTATGGTAACCACTATTTTGCACAGTAAGTGTTAGGGTGCGGTTCAGGTAAACGTACCCTACAGTATGTTAACTTTCTAAAAGTTTCCACGCCTCTGGAACTGCAAGCCATTTGCTAACTCACAATTTTACAACCATTTCAAGTCAGATATTCAAGGAATATACACTCATGTCTGACAGATTTCAATAACTGAATGGATCATTGCTTACAAGTTGTGAAGAGTTTGACAATTTTAGTGAGAACTGACTCATCAGTTTTAGTTATTGTGCAATTTGTAGACAGTTGTACTTACTCTTTTGCACACGTGCCAAAACACATGCAATTTGCTTAATAAGAAATTCAAGAAAATCATGAACATTGTCCTTTAAATCAACTATTTTAGTGTTACATAATACTATAATACCATATAATAATAATACCCATAATACCTTATGTGACTTCCAAGTGGACATGGATCAGAGTAGACAGAATTTGAATTACTTAGCTGACAAGAATTCTTCGGATTGCACCTTATAAGGTAAAACAACAACAATAACAACAAAGTTTATTATTTATTATCATCTACATAGCTGTGCTTGTGTATCGGTTTGCAGTCTGTGACCCTGGACCACAAAACCACTTATAAGAAGCATGGATATAGTCGTAGCAATAGCCGACAATAATTGTATTGGTCAAAATGATTAATTTTCATTTTATGCCAAAAACCATTAGGATATTAAGTAAAGATCATGTTCCATGAAGATATTTTGTACATTTTCTACCGTAAATATATTAAAACTTAATTTTTGATTAGTAATATGCATTGCTAAGAACTTCATCCGGACAACTTTAAAGACCATTTTCTCAGTATTTTGATTTTTTTTTTGCACCCTCAGATTCCAGATTTCTCTACCAAATATTGTCATATCCTAACAAACCATACATCAATGGAAAGCTTATTAATCCACCTTACAACTGGTTTTGTGATCCTGGGTCACATATCTGCTGCTGTACCAGAATGCAGGCGGCTGGTCTGAGGTGAATAGTAATATGGTGTGGTTGCTAAACGATGAGAGCAGTTTACGAAATCTCGCGGCCCATTTTATCTGCTTATCGTTTGTCATGATAAGCAGAAATAAATCTTGATAGCTTTCAAAACATACAAACAGATATTGATAAACCTAACCTCACACACTGTTTAGGCTAGAAAGAATAATAATGTGGACTGCGATGCAGCCAATGATTCTACGGTCTTGGTGATTTCATCAAAATGATGCAAAGAAATGCTTAGTATTATTCTCATTAGGTGATATTATAATTTATCCCATAATGCTGTTTCTGTTTTTAACGTTCATAGTGCCTTAGCAGACACTATGCGAATGATCACACACTATCAGGAACACAACGCATTGGTGTTTTCATAATTGTGACTGCATAGTCTGCAAGATTATGAGAAGTGTAAAACCATATTAACAGATGTGGCTCACCTAACACTGTTTATTTCAGGAGGCTCATTAGCTAGAATGTTTGGTGTCAGAAAAGCAGAGCAATATGTCCTGACAGTTTTAGAGTCACACAGCTCCATTAATAGCTCAACTAATGCTCTGAAAACTCATATCTGTTATATTAGTCAAATAAGTTTGTTAACATTTAATATATATAATTACATATAATTTTAAAAACAATTGTTACATACAATAAAATATGTACTTATATGAAATATTTTTGTATAATTTCATCTTTTTAACTTACTAAATATGCACATTGTAAGACATAAATGGTGAAAAACTGGCATTTAAAAAAAAAAGATGTAGTCTGGTGTATGATTTCAGTGACCTATGCTCTGTTTCTGCTCTACCTTAGATTTGCATGATTAGATTTCTGAGTGCCACATGTTTGTGTCCTCAACTCAGCAGAGTACCAGTAAACACAGAGATTAGATTGACCCACTTTTATAAACCATTCAAGGTCTTCTGCCAATTGAATTTATGGAATTCTGCTGGATAGCGAGTCCAAGACGAGACAGCAGCTGATGCAAGATTATCGTCCCTCAAATCATTATTAAACAGGCTTCTGCTTTCAGTCGGGTCAGACAAACAGGTAGCAAATCCATTCAAATCTGCGCATTTTGTTTTAAAAAATAATACAAACACAGAAATAAAAGTTTACATACACCTTGCAGAATCTAATAAAAGAATCTAATAGAAAATAAGAGGGGGATCATAAAAATGCATGTTATTTTTTAAATTAGTACTGACCTGAATAAGATGTTTCATATAAAAGATGTTTACAAGAGAAAATAATAGTTGAATTTATAAAAAATTACCCTGTTCAAAAGTTTACATACACTTGATTCTTAATACTGTGTTGTTACCTGAATGATCAACAACTGTGTTTTATTTATTTAGTGATAGTTGTTCATGAGTCCCTTGTTTGTCCTGAACAGTTAAACTGCCTGCTGTTCATCTGAAAAATCCTTCAGGTTCCACACTTTCTTTGGTTTTTCAGCATTTTTGTGTATTTGAACCCTTTCCAACAATGACTGTAGGATTTTGAAATCCAGCTTATCACACTGAGGACAACCGAGGGACTCATATGCAACTATTACAGAAGGTTCAAACGCTCACTGATGCCTCAGAAGGAAACACGATGCATTTTGAGCCAGGGGGTGAAATCTTTTTGAATTTGAAGATCAGGGTAAATCTGAGGAACATCTTATGTAGCTTCTGAAGGGCAGTACTAATTGAAAATATATGATATTTAAGCAGAATAAGACAAATGTACACATCCTCATTCCGTTCAAAAGTTTATACCCCTGGCTCTTAATGCATTGTTTTTCTTTCTAAATCATCAGTAAAAAATAACATGCATTTTGTATGATCCATCTTATTTTGATAAAATAATTAACATTTCACAGATTTTGCAAGGTGTATGTAAACTTTTGACTTCAACTGTATATATATAGCTTTTATGTCACAGTGAACCCACACATGACCGGGCTGTCGGTGACTATGTTTCTTAATTAGCGTATCGTCTCTTCTGGCCTTTGCTGGTATTACAGAGTACCAGAGTGTGACAGTCACAGCTGTAACTGCAGATTTAGGCTTATGTGTGTGTGTGTGAGCAAAAAAGCTGACACCCTCCAGCTCTCATCCGCTCTGATTAATGATTCTGGTCAGGTAGCGGACGTTGCCATTCACACCAATTAAGATGTTAGTTCATACACATGGCTCCCTGCTCATACACAAACAGCATGGCTGCTCACCGCTTTTTTTCTCTCTGTCTGGCTCATATGCCACATCCACACATTTCTAATTTACATTTATTATAGACTTTTCCACCTAATTTCTTCGTACTTGTCTTTCTCTTTTTAAAAGGGCATTTTCTGTTTCAATTCATTTTTGCTAGACTTACAGAATCTAGAGGAAACTGTATTTCTATTTTTGCATAATTTGGAATCTTGCCAAATCTGAGATATGACCTAAAATAGCATAGAAGATCTTTTTGACATGAGGAAAGTGGATAAGCAGATTCACTACACTAAGTTGTTCAGATTTTAGTTACATCTCCCTCTTTATCGTGACACCTATCTTGTACATAAAGACATACATTCTGCCACCTTTAAATACCTTAATCACACGAACAATAAAAGTGCACAGTAGATCTGAGCTCAGAAAAGACAGTTTAATTAGTTAAGATGAACCTGCACGTTTAACAAGGACCCATAAACACTGATTAACAATGACCCTGTAGATGCTACATGGGTCATTTACAAGCGAGGTTAAAGACTTAATGATGCTACTGAGATGGCTGAATATAATTAAAGCAGATAAAAAAGGAATTCAAATGAGGGCCTGGAAGAATAAATATATCTGAAGGTATAATTCACCATTGCATTTGAGAACATTTAAATGACAACAATACTCTGACCAAAAAGAAAAAGCCTCTTCCATGCAGTAGAATCATAAAATGGAAAAGGAAAAATAGTGTCAGTTACAGAGATGGCAAAAGTACACACATCCTTCACTCAAGTAGAAGTACAGATACTCATGTTTAAAAATACTCTGGTAAAAGTAGAAGTACTGACTACACTTTTTTACTCAAGTTGAAGTAAAGAAGTATGAGCTCTGACATGTACTTAAGTAAAAAGTACCCATTAGTACTGCCTGTTCTGGACCTCAAGTCATACTGACACATTAATACAAAATAATTTACATTTAAAATTTTGTTAGCTAATCAGTGTATCAAGGCTGAACAACCACCATGTAGAACAGGGCAGGACTGGGACAAAATTTCAGGCTGGTAAAATCTCACACTCATCCAGGCCATCCTATCAACTGACAACAAATTCTGAAACCACCTGTTTTTGCATGGCCATCACATTTAAAAAGGTTTAAAATCTAATAATTAAAAAAAATAATTAAAGGTTCTCTCTTGAACTGCACCTTAATTTCCATTTTCCTTTTCAGTCTCTTTATTTTCAATGATATCTCTCTGCTTCTCACTTTGTGTGTGTTTGTGTGTACTTTTTCCACTACTTTTCTTGTAGCTGTCACTTTTCCCATCAGCCATCTACTGTTATGAACAGAATTGTCTCCAACTTCTTGCAAAACAACCACCTCATTGTATTCTGTTTGCAATAACAATAACTTTATTTTAGTTCAATTTAAAAGTATCACATTATGACCATGTGTTGTTTTATCGTAAAATTACCTAAATACTATAGATTTAGTAAAACTATATTTTCTAAATAGCCTAAATGTCAAAAATAGCACAATAAAAATTACATTATGGCAATATCTTTACATAAAAATTCTTATTCTGAACATGTTATTGCTTTATCATGAGTCATATTTATCTCTTATTAAAATTAACCATGTTTTTTTGGCGGATTGATTACAATCTGTTTTAATTCACAACCATAGTTTTACTACAAATTTCATGGTTAGACTATGGTTAGTGTAGCAAAACTATGGTTAATTTGTGGTTTCCATGGTTTAACTATACTAACCATGGTTTTAAGGGTTGTGTAATTATCTGCTCTAGCTTCCTCTAAACATATTATGAAACAATCTCTTATAACATCTGTTTGCTATTACTACTGTAACTTTACAATAGATAATAATGATGTCCTTTTGCATACAGTATTTTAAGTAATTGTAATTTAGTTTATTTTAGAGTATTATCAGGGCTCTCAAGTTTTAGAAAAAGTTTGGAGTGAGATTATATCTGCTAGGAGAGGAGCCCCTCGGCCCCACTCAATTCTCTCCAGTTTTTGCTAGAAGTTAAATTTTATCTACTGGTCATAATTGACCAGCACAAAATAGAAACTATAACAACTGGTAAGTTTGATTAAAGTCAAATTCATAAAAAATAAAATATATTTAAAAAATACAAATGTATCAAAAATCAAAAGAAATTTGGCCCCAAATGAGCCAATAAACAGCAGTGCTCAAAGTACATACTGTAGGCCTACACATACAGTATTGCAGAACTTGCCCTGAGCATGTCAGAGAGAGAGAGAGAGAAAGCACATATTTCAGCTTATGAATAGCAATTTTTTATTGCAAGTGTTTGTTGCACATATTGATGCCTTGATGACAGTGGTAGGGGCTCAAACTTAACTAGTAACTAGTTACATGTAATGGAATTACATCATTTAATCACAACATAATTGTAACTAATCGGTTACAGTTGCTGAGAAACAATGTATAGTTAAATTACAGTTACTTATGAAAATCACAAAGTGGTTACATCTGAACATTTTCACACAGATTTGATTAATTTCTTTCCCAAATAGCATTGACTGCTCTAAAATATGAAACAAAATGTTTCAGAAGGCATTGTTAGATGCCAGTGTTTCCAGTCATAGCTATGCAAGGATTTGATTATAAAAATGGTCTCATAGCTACTAAACTATATCTTCTGATTTTAAATCTGTATTTAACCTAACCTAGGTGCTAATGTCTGATTTTGTAGTGGTTGTGCTTTAAAATTAGATTATTATAATCTTAAATCAAGTGAAGGTAAGTTTGACAGTAATCAGTGTTGAGTGCTACTGTAAGGTTAACCCTGCATGCTTTAAAACTTTCAAAAGGATTAACAGTTGAAAACATTAGTTAGAAATTTAGAAAAGTAATCAGTTTGGATAATTTGTCTGTTTTTATCAGATTTACCAATTATCTAGTCCTTTCCTTAGTTTCCAGTAGCCAAAACTTAGTTAAAGCTGTTGGAGAGCTAATAATTTAGCATGAGGTGGTTTTACCGAGAAAAAAACAAAACAAACAAAAAAAAAAAAACAGAAGAATGGGTTACATACTGCATTTGTTTTGTTAATTTTTAGTAAATACAAATGGCAACGTCCGCTCCGTGACCGCAACGCGACCACCGCTTCAACTGCACAAAACGCTTCCACTGCTAGAGAAAGCGGCAGCCACGCGATCGACGATTCCACCGCTTGCCTCATCCCGTGTGTGCGCGTCCATGTTGCCGAGTGACGAACGTGACTGAAGCGGGATCACGTAATTTACCCGAAAACAAAAAAAAAAAATCTAATTTCTGATATTTGCTGGTAGGTGGCATTTAACTGTCAAGACGACTATGAACTCCCCGTGCAAGCCTGTGCCTCGTCCATTAACAGTATATTGCGGGACAAGTTATCCCTTACTTTTTAGCGTGAGAAATACAATGTGTGGCGTGAGAGCGTGTGAACTGGTTGAAATGCGTGTGTCTCACGGCGAATGCGTGAGACTTGAGAGCCCTGTATTATTAATCCTCTGGCTGCTACTGTTTACTAGCACTTACCTAAGTAAACAAAGACAACTACAGTAGCTTATTTACACATGAAACTGACCTGCACTTGAAGTCCTCGTCAATAGGACTTCTATGCCATTCTCGAGTCTCTCGCATTGATTACTCTGATAATAACCGTTTGACGGAAACGCGGAGCGCGCGCGTAAGCTGAATCGCGTTGCCAGTACAGACTAACCGATTCATGATTTAGAGATTCGCAATCGAATGGTGATCCACCAAATGCAGATTAAAACTAAAGTAACGAGCCTGGTTTGAAAATGTAAGAAGTAGAAAGTACAGATATTTGTGTAAAAATGTAAGGAGTAAAAGTAAAAAGTAGTAAGAAAAACAAATAGTTAAGTAAAGTACTGATACCAGAAAAATCTACTTACGTGCAGTAACAAAGTATTTGTACTCAGTTACTTCCCATCTCTGGTCAGTTAAAAAAATTATAAATAAAAATAAATAAAATATTTGAACTACTTATTTTAGAATTTAAACCTTATTTTAATATATATATATATATATAATTTCATTATTATGATAAAATAACAAATAATAATCTTTTATTTAGATATAATTTATTTAGGTAATTAATTTAGGTTTCAGAACATGGCTGTTACGCATACAGAAGGTTCAGGCTTGTCTCAGTGTCTTCCTACCTTCATATACTTCTTAGTTTCGACTCTGAGTTGGCCTGAGTTTAACGTCACTACTGAAGAAAACAGAAAACATTAGTGGCCACACATGCCAAAGCGAACTGTCTTTAATGACACATAATAATGAAGTAGGGTGGCTGTACACTTATAAACGGTCCCTGACAGAGCTGCAGAGACTCGAGTCACTCACACTAACGATTTGAGCTGCGGAGACGACAGCTAATCATGGTCAGTGATTAGGGGTTTATATGCGCGTGTCAGGGGTGGAGACTTACGCCTCTGCTCTTCTGCTCTCAATGTCGCCTCATCGCTGCCTTCACCTTCTGTTAGCGGGCCTGTCAATCAACTCGACAGGCTATCTCTCATCAAGTCGCTTTGCATGATTGCCAACGCAAGTGTGTGCAGGACTTCATACCTCCCCGGAGTGTGTGTTTTATGTGTGTGTGTGTGTGCGGGACCTCATCTGTCACCTGCTCCGGTTTCATGATGGGCCCTGACAGATGCGCTCAACGACACATGGGTGGCCGCGCACCTCTTTACACGCATGTTTGCATGGATGAGTGTGTTTAGATTAGACCACAAGCAGACACGGAGGTGCATCGAACTAGACATTTCAGAGCGGATTCATTTACAAAGGTGAAACCACATGCAGAATGAAAGCACCGCTGTCCTTTATCTAGACCTGAAAGAAACAATGACGATCAGAGAAATAGAGAAAGCTAATCCTATATTTTACTGAATAAAGCTGGGTAGATAAACCCTATTTTAAATGGGTCTCCACATCCGCACACAACAAATACATACATACATACATACATACATACATATATATATATATATATATATATATATATATATATATTAATATTAAAGATTTAAAAATGCCCTGTCTACATTATGAAAACTGGTAAAACCAAACAAAACATATTATAGTGAGAAGTGAGCATGGTTGCCAGATTGCAAAATTAGGCAAAACACTGGGCAGAAAATGTAACAGTGAAGCTCTGATTTAGAGATTGAACTCTTGATATCTGGCAACCACAAAACCAGTCATAGGGGTCAATTTTTCAAAATTGAGATTTATACATCATCAGAAAGCTGAATATATAAGCTTTCCATTGATGTATGGTTTGTTAGGATAGAACAATATTTGACAAGATACAACTATTTCAATATATGGAATCTGAGGGTGCAAAAAAAAAAAAAAAAAAAAAAAAAAAAAAAAATTGAGAAAATCGCCTTCAAAGTTGTCCAAATAGAGTTCTTAGCAATGCATAATACTAATCAAAAACTAAGTTTTGATATATTTACAGTAGGAATTTTACTAAATATCTTCATGGAACATGATCTTTACTTAACTTCCTAATGATTTTTGGCATAAAAGAAAAATCAATAATTTTGACCCATACAATGTATTTTTGGCTATTGCTACAAATATACCCCAGTGACTTAAGACTGGTTTTGTGGTCCAGGGTCACATATAAGCTTATGTCGTAGAGGCATGAATACTGAAAAACACAACTTAGCAATAACATTGCAACACACTGGCAACCATCCAGAACAACCTAGCAACTGCATAGCAACATGCTAAAATCATGAACACCTTAGCAACCTCATAGCAACACCCTAGCAACCAGTTAGGAATTGCAAAGTAACATGCTAAAAACCAGAACTTTACTTACTTTAGTAAGCACATTGCAGTGTCCTGACAACCATCTCGAACACCCTAACAACCACATAGCGACATACTAAAATCATTCAGAACACCTTAGCAACCTCATAGCAATGACCTAGCAACCACATAGAACACCCTGCATAACAACAGGCTAAAAAGCAGAACACTTTAGCAACCACCCAGAACACCATTGAAACATGCTGAAAAACACAACTTAACAACCACATTGCAACACCCTGGAAACCATCTAGAACACCCCAGCAACTGCACAGCAACATGACCCAGAACACCCTAGCAACTGCACAGCAACATGATAAAAATAATTCAGAACACCTTAGTAACCTCATAGCAACACCCTGGCAACCACATAGAACACCCTAGCAATTGCATAGCAACATACCAAAAATTATTCGGATCACATTACAAACCTCATAGCAATGTCCTGGCAACCACATAGAACACCCTTGAAATTGGAAGGAGCATGTTAAAAACCAGAACACCTTAGCAACCACACAGAACACCATTGAAACAAACTGAAAAACACTACTTAGCAACCACATTGCAACACATTGACAACCACATAGAACACCCTAGCAATTGCATAGCAACAAACCAAAAATCATTCAGAACACTGTAGTAACCTCATACCCTGGCAACCACATAGAACACCCTAGCAATTGCATAGCAACATACCAAAAATCATTCAGATCATATAACTAACCTCATAGCAACACCCTGGCAACCACATAGAACACCCTAGCAATTGCATAGCAACATACCAAAAATCATTCAGATCATATAACTAACCTCATAGCAATGCCCTGGCAACCACATAGAACACCCTTCAAATTGCAAAGTAAGATGTTAAAAACCAGAACACCTTAGCAACCACACAGGGACCTGCGAAATAACATTAAAAACAGAATACCTTAGTAACCACACTGCAATGCCCTGGCAACAATCTAGAACACCCTAGCAACCGCACAGCAACATGCTAAAAACCAGAACACCTTAGCAACCACACAGAACCCCATAGAAACATAGTAAAATACATTCAGAACCTTAGCAACCACACAGCATCACCATGGCAACTACTTTTTAGAGCACTCTAGGAACTGTATAGCAACACACTAAAAATCATCCAGAACACCTTAGCAACACCTCATAGCAACACCCTGACAACCACATAGAACACCATGCATAATAACAGGCTAAAAACCAAAACACCTTAGCAACCACCCAGCACACCACTGAAACACGCTGAAAAACACAACTTGAACATCCCGAACACTCTACAGTAGCAACCGCATAGCAACATGCTTAAAATCAATCATAACATCTTGGTAACCTCATTGCAACACCCTGACAACCACATAGAACAAACTAGCAATCACACAGCAACATGCTAAAAATCATTCAGAGCACCTTAGTAACCTCATAGCAACAAAAAAGTAACATGTTAAAATCCAGAACACCTTAGTAACCACATTGCAACGCCCTGGCAACCACATAGAAACATGCTAAAAACCAGAACAGCTTAGCAACCACACAGAACCCTATAAAAACACTGCAAAAAACATTTAAATACCCTAGCAACCACATAGCATCATCGTTTTTAGAACACCCCAGGAACTGCATAGCAACACACTAAAAATCAGTCAGAACACCTTAGCAACACCTCATAGCAACACCTTGACAACCACATACTGTAGCAACGTGAAAATCTAGTCAAGATACCTTAGCAACCAATACCAAGCACCACTCACATTATAAAAGCCTATATAAAAATAATTTACAAATTATTAAATAATTTCAAAAGGTGACACATTTCAAAAGGAACCGACACATAAAAAGCTTTTTACATAGAAAAGCCTCAAATTTTTATAGAAGATATTAATTCTTTATGAAGTATAATTAAGAGTGAGCAGCACATATTGTAAAGTCACTAAATGTCTTGATGTAAAGCTTAACATGTTCTTTTTTTTTTTTGCGGGTTTTATACTTCAAGGCTCAGGCGTATCAACGAAATGCAAATGTATTCAAAAACCGGAACGATTTTCTCCCAACGGAGTCCGGCCCACCATTTAATGGACCATCACAGTGAAAATGTGATGACTGAAAGGTTTTATTACTATTTTTTTATTGCTGACATTTTTCAAAAAACGTAATATTAAAGTCAAGAGTGAATCAGAATCAGTCATACCTTTTCTTTCCTTATTTGACTCCAGCACATCCTGCCATTTCTCCCTCACCCCCTCTCATACGCACAGGAGTGCACACAGAGGACATTGTCAGAGTCTGGCAGGGTCTTCCTCTGACCGGAGAGAGAAACAGACGGATTTCATCTGATTAATCGCCAGTGTGTGGCCTTGTGGAGTGAAAGAGAGAGAAAAGTCAGGGAAAGGTGAGGGATGAAGATGTTTGATGGACTACTAGACTTCTTTATTTCAGAAGCACTGACATGTTTCTCTCCCTGTTTTGTACTTGTTTCAACAATGAGCAGTTCACCCAAAAATGAAAATGATCACATAATTTACTCACCCTCAAGTCATCCTACACGCATATGCCTTTCTTCTTTTTAGACAAATACATTCAGAGTTGTGTTAAAGGGAACCCTGGGTGTTAAGACTTGAGCAAGGATATTATAATATAACTCTGATTGTGCTCATCTAAAGAAGAAAGCCATATACATCTAGTATGGCTTAAGGGTGAGTAAAACATGGGATAATTTTCATTTTTGAGTGAACTATTCCTTCAAACAAGAGCAATGCAGACTCAAGCTTATTAAAAGATTATGAAATTTCCATTGTTAACATTTTTAATCAGGTGAAAAAAAAATTAATTTGTTTTAGAAGGATTTAGACGTGCAGGTTCAATTCGTGCATGTGTTGGATTGGAGGGTGACGACCAACTGGGGGGCCTGAAAAGACCCCTGGTGAAAATTCTGCCATGGCAAGATTAAAAATAAAAAAGTGCTGGCTCAAATATTTCAAAGCTGCCATAGCAGGCAAACCAGCGGAACGATATTGTCATGTTTGTAAATTAGTGCATGAATACAGAAATGCATGGGAGTAATCCTCTAATCGTGTTCATTTTAGAGCACTGCGAGGCACTGAGTTTGCCGTTGCCCACCACTGCGGATTACTGGAGCTCATTAAACACACAGATGAATTATTGAAATGGTCCGGGGGCCTTTTGCTTCTATCCAAATTGAAGACAAAGGGGACTGGGAAATGAATGCTTTATCAGGGCCGGACAGCTCTCCCACATGCTGCAACTCCTGGGCACGACATCGGTGCGATCGACCCCTCCAAAGCTCCAAGATTAAATGCTTTATTGACTGTTGGAAAGGCATCAAAGCGAACGGGCTCGCACATGAACTCACCTTCAAATGTTGCTGTCACTGTCCTAGTCTGCACGCTATTGATGGGAGGTCCTGTATTTGTTTGTGGCTTTGTGGATTTTAAATTTGGGTTTTGTAGGATTAAAAAAGCCAATGAAAAGGTAATGCCAAAGGATGCTAGACTTGGGCACAGAACTTAGCTGTCTTTCTTTTTTAGTAGCCGCAAAGCAAACACCTGGAAACCACCCAGAATACCCAAGAAACATTGCTACAACATTTTAGAACACTTTAGCAACCACACAGCAACACACTGCTATTTTCTCATACTCAACATCATAAATTTTCTAAACAACAACATTAATCTGTTAGATACATGGGAGATAGTATACACAGCTGCACAAACCTCAATTGAACATTTGCAAACAGCTTGATTGACAGGCAATCTGACCAATCATAATGCCAAATCTGTCATTTTGTCCAACAAATCAGACAAGAGAGTAGATTAAGTTTAGTTTTTTAATTGATTCGTTTTTTTTTTTAAGTTATATTTATGGGCTTTTTACACCTTTATTGTGAGAGGACAGTGGAGAGCTGACAGGAAAGTACTGGGAGGAGAGAAAGGGGCAGGATCGGCAAAGGACCTCGAGGTGGGATTCGAACTCGGGTCGTCGTGAGCGCAGTTGCGCTATACTGTATGTTGTTGCACTAACCACATATTTCAGTGGTTTAAATAAAATACGTTCTGATGTTCATTCATGTTTAATTAACTATGTCAGAAACTGCAGATTCTACCTGACCTAAAAAGCCTCGGCATCCATCTAAATATAAATTCAAATAATTATTAAAACTCAAATATATAAACTCATCAATTTACAGTGTAAGGCTTGTTGTGTTTCATTAGCTGCATTTCCATTACCATTCAAACTGTGCAAATTAAAATTGCAAATTAAAAATATCCCAATTGAAAGATGTCAATTTTGCAAAAAAACATTGCAATTTTTTTTTACGCTCATATGACGTGGTTTTTACGCCAATTCAAAAAGGAATATTTCACAAAACTGTAGGTCACCAGGTCACCTGGTGCACGTAAAAGTCACATGTTAATTCTTTATACCAGCCATGCCATGGCACGTTTCAGAAGCGGCTCTCTGCACTCCTTCGCTAAAGATACATGGCCTGTGTCTCCTTGGAATAAAAATGATGGTACACATAAACCTACTAACATCCGTCGCCGTGACTTATCACGGGAGGAAAAAATTGTTTTAGTCGCATAACATTGGTTAATAGAAACATGATTTCACAATAGCTTTTTTTAATCAACATATATAAAATATTGCTAAATGTTTGTGCAAATCTGTAATGGAAACACAGCTATTGTCAGTTGTGCTTGCTCCTGTTATGTGTCCTCAATCTGGCAACCCACGTGAGTGTTGAGTCTGAGGTGGACGGGGCACAGTTATTCTACTTTCAAATGTGTGTTCCGTGTCAGAATGTTTTTGTTTTGGTCTGTTAACAACCAATTTACCCAATAGTATTTTGACATGCCGGGTTGCCAGTTAGTGGAAAACACAGCATATTGCAGCCATGGAAGCCAGCAAATGAAGAGATTGCAGATTCCACCCTCTATGACCAGAGGCATATTAAAACTCAGATAAATCAACTAACAATCAACTTTATAATGCAGGGCTTGTTGCCTTCTATTAGCTGTTTTTAAATCTAAAAAGAATATTTCACAAAACTGCAATGGAAACATTTTTCACATTTACAGGTCACCTGGTGCATGTAAAAGTCACAAGTTTCAAGTAACTCTGTAATTGAAATGCAGCTATTGTCAATTGCACTTATTTCTGATGCATGTCCTCAATCTGGCAACCCGTGTGAGTGTTGAGTCTGAGGTGGAGGGGGCAGGGGAAGAACTCACATATAACGCAAAAAATTTGGTGGTTCAAAAGGCAATTTGAAAATGGAATGTTTTGCAAAACTCAAATGAAAATAGTTTTTCATATTAACAGGTCACCTGGTGTATGTAAAAGTCACATGATCATTCTTTATACTAGAAACATGTTGGCATGTTTCAGAAGTGTCTCCCCGAACTGCTTCACTAAAGATACACGGCCTGTGTCTCCTTTGATTAAAAATGATGGCTAGTGCGATGGCTATACGGAAAACTACTACTTTACATCGCCACGACTATTCGTGAGAGTAAAATATTCCATTTTAGTCTCATGACATCAGTTAATGGAACTGCTGTAATTTCACAAAAGTTTTTTTAATCAACATTTAGAAAATATCGCAAAAGTTTTGCGCAAAATTTGTACTTGTTCCTGTGGTGTGTCCTCAGTCTGGCAACCCCTCAGCCTTGGCGGAAAAAACAACTCCCTCCAATTTTTTTAATTTAGACTACAGTACCCATTTCAACCACTAGCTGTCAATATTACATACTGCACCTTTAATGACAAAGTCAACATCAATATAGTCAGCAAACAGTAAATCAATAATCTTATAACACTGATTCCCTAGAAACGACACTCAAAACTCCATTCAAAACATGTTTACAACCCCTAGCAACTGCACAGCAATGTGCTAAAAATCACATAGCAACATGCTAAAATCCACTAGAACACGTTAGAAACAACACAGCAACACCATAGCAGCTGCACAGCAGTTACCATCCATTTTATTTCAATGCAGAAGTAAGCCGTTTTCTGTAAATTTGCAAGACTTCCGATTTATTAGATGCTGTAGGGAAATACTGAGAAGAATAACAAAGTGCAGTAAAAGGTAAAATTGTTTACACTACAAACCACTGTGTTCATAATTAAAGGAAAAGTCCAATTCCAAAACAAAGATTCACATATAATGTACTCACCCCCTTGTCATCCAAGATGTTCATGTCTTTCTTTCTTCAGTTGTAAAGAAATTATGTTTTTTGAGGAAAACATTTCAGCATTTTTCTCCATATAATGGACTGATATGGTGCCCCGATTTTGAACTTCCAAAATGCAGTTTAAATGCGGCTTCAAACCCAAATGTGGTTGTAAACAATCCCAGCCGAAGGGTCTTATCTAGCGTAACGATCGGTTATTTTCATAAGAATAATACAATTTATATACTTTTTAATGTCAAATGCTTTTTCCGGTTCATGACAGTTAGGGTATGTCCGAACAAAACTCTCATCTCATGTTCTCCCTCAACTTCAAAATCGGAGAGCAAGGCAAGATAAGCTTTTGAGAATAAAAAGTATTTAAATTGTATTTTTTTAATGAAAAAAAACAATATCGATCGTTTTGCTAGATAAGACCCTTCTTCCTTGGCTTGGATCGTTTGAAGCCGCATTTAAACTGCATTTTGGAAGTTCAAAATCGGGGCACCATATCAGTCCATTATATGGAGAAAAATCCTGAAATGTTTTCCTCAAAAAACTAATTTCTTTAAGACTGAAGAAAGAAAGACATGAACATCTTGGATGACAAGGGGGTGAGTACATTATATGTAAATCTTTGTTTTGGAAGTGGACTTCTCCTTTAAGATAATACTTTAAAATAATATGGTAAGACACACCAGTTCGCAATATCAAGCAGCAAGTTTTGTACAGCTAAAAATAGCTGGATGCGAATGACACCGGAGGCCAGACACATTAAATTTACAAATTGCCTCTTACGGGAAAAGTAAGGTGGACACGATTTGAAATTTGAAAACCACTAATGAAGAGTTGATGCTAAAGGACCCTGGACTTAAACACCAGCAGCTAGTTGTGTCTTTCTCTGCGTGGGTGCAAAGCGGTCTTGCAGGCATGCGGTAAAGGGCAGAGTCTGATTGAGCTGAAGCGAAGGCAAAGGCCAGGCCATCTAAAGAGCGATTGCAGGTGGGCATATTGGCTTTTCCAAATCACCGGTATTAATTTGTGGAGTTGAAGTCCTCTACACTTTATAAGAGGCCAGACACTTTCAATATTTTCGAAGGAGCCAGAGGTATTCATGCTCAGAGAGACTGGATTTTCACTTACTGTTTATCTGCTACCTGCACCTGGGGGCTGCCGTCCCACCGCCTTCTCTTTCTAAGGTACATTCAAGCCCTCGTCAACATTCCTGACCCACATTGCCTGTGACATTAAATTAAATAGGTTATTGACTGACCAATAAGTTGGCAATGAGTCTGCTTGAATTCACGCTCACTGCCTCACTGACCCAACAGGCTCTGGGTCACCGCACCAGAAATCAAAGCATAATGGATGCTAATCTTCTGAACTACTTCCATGTACACATATTATTTGTTTTTAATTTGTATTGATGGTAATCCCATTGCTTTTGATGGATAGCCACTGGCAGGTACAACAACACCTGCAAACAACATAGTACCTCTTGTTGTCTGTGGATCCCTTACATTTACAGTGGTTCTCTAATTTCATTGGTACTTTTTACCCAGTACCAGTATCTTACAATAATAAATGCAAATCATGTAAAATAGCTGGAAATATTTATCAAACTGGGATAGTTCACGTCAACAAAGTAAATTGTGATTTACCCTCCCTTCATTCCAAAGCTGTAAACTTACTTTCTTCTGTGGAAAAGAGACATTCTTTTGTTGCTCCACACAATTAAAGTCAGTGGGGTCCAGTTTGAGGGTGAGTAAATATCACAATTTTCATTTTTGATCAACTGTCTTATGATAAACATCAATTCATTTTTATTTAAGACAATAAATTCTTGTAAAATCTTATTGTTCAATAATATCCTCAATTACTACCAAATTCAAATGTAGTATTTAGGGGTTCAAGCGCGTAGCGCTGAAACCCTATTTTAACTTTTAGAATGGTCACGGATCAGCGAGCTCTACATAAAACTGATTGTGCAGACCAAACCGTAAGCTGTAGAGACTTTAAAGTTGGGCTGGTGGGGCGCTACAGTGATTAAAAGTACAAAATCATTCATAACTCCTAAACCGTCAATCACAGACTCAAGTGTCTTATGTTGTTGAAATCCTTGTCTCACACCGGACAAAATGCACACATCGAATTCGAAATTTTTTTCACATTTTTCGAAAAACCTACTTTTACAAACTAGTCCTGGGTTTTTCGCCCGATTGGAACCAAATCAGTGCAGAAAGAATCTCTGGAGAGTGAATATCAACATTTATCAAAAAAAGTTTAACTTTTGACTCATCGTCAAAAGTTTTCGATCAGGTTGTGGTTCTTTTGCCTCCAGAACCACTGCTGTCAGTAAAATTGTTCTATAAATGATTGAGAAGATGTAAGAAAAACCTACTTTTGCAAACTAGTCCTAGGTTTTTCACTCAGTTTGGAAAACACCACTGAAGTACAATTCTCTTGACTCTCTAGGCCAATAATTATCAAAAAAATGTTGAAATTTACCCTTTGGGAAGCTATAACGAGGCCGTTTAGAAAAGGGGCCTGTCCAAATGTACACAAAATCCTATAAAGCTTAAAGGAAAACTTGATTCTAAACAAGCATGCAAAGTTTTAAGGGGATCAGACCACAGCTGGCACTATAACAGTCATAAATGTTAAAAAACATCATATTTCTATGGTAAATTACCTGGATTTGCCAAAAATGCTTTTTTAAATCATTGATTTGGTGGTAACAGGCTGCTTGCAGCTATATTTTTGTATATTATTACTAACTTAGTTTTGTTGGTTGCCAGATCTGCAAAATAATTGCTATTCAAAATTAGCTTTAAACTAGCCAAAAGACGTTTTTCCGTGGTTTTCCCTTCCGTCAAAATAGTGTTTCAGGTTAGTCGCTTTAACCTGCGGCAACAGTGTAAAAGTAGTCAGATTTTGCAGAAAAACTTTGGACTTGGCAACACTGGTAACAATAAGTGTGTTTCGATTTGAAGCAGTGCTACACAAAACAATTGGTGTATGACATCAAAGTACCGCAAGACTGTTTTGCAAGCATTTGGAACACCTTGTGTTGCAATGCATGCTGGGAACTTACAAACCATTAAAGGAATAGTTCTCTAAAAAGATAATAATACTAAAATAAAAAATAAATATTTTGAGACTTCATTTATGAAAATCGTGAAAATTTCTAAAGGTTGGATGAATACAGTAACCGCTTGCTATACTCTTCCCATTAAACAGGGTTTTATAATTTCAGCCCACTTCCACCTATTCAATCATGCACACTCTGCACCTTAAAAGTGTTGATGTAGAGCTACAGCACCACCATGATCAATTGCACCTGCAGGGTGATGCAAGTCTGCTGCAGCAGGAGTTCCTCTGTGCTTCTCCGGCTGAATCTCCAGTTGTGGGGTGAAGAGCTGAATATAAAAGGAAGGTTTTTCTGCTGTGAAATGTGTGAATAAAGTACTCACTGTGGTGGACAGTATGGAGAAAAATAAATAAAGAAATAAATGCCTAAGTCACTGAACACCAGGGAACTGTGATTGATGTGATACCACCTGCCATGATTTAAGGTATGCTGAGATACCAGAGAAGATGACAATAAATCTCTTTGTGTGGTTCCATCAAACAGAAACGTGTAAGGGCATCCAGCGGGCAAAAGAAGCTCTGCAGACATCATTATTCTAAGCACTGCTACAATGACCCAAACAAAAGATGTCAATAAATATGTCAGGGGATGATGCTGACAAAAACCAATAACCAGGCAACCTCTTTCACTGTGCAGATGAATCCAGAGAATTAAATGTACAAATTTAAACTCAATCTCAATTAAACTCAACTCGCTTTTCTTCAGAAAAATCCTTCAGGTCCCACAAATTCTTTGGTTTTTCCCATTTTTATGTATTTGAACCCTTTCCAACAATGGCTATATGATTTTGAGATCCATCTTTTCACACTGAGGACAACCGAGGGACTCATATGCAACTATTATAGAGCGTTCAAATGCTCACTGATGTTCCAGAAGGAAAAACAATGCATTACGACCCGGGGGGTGAAAACTTTTGAAAAGAATGTGCAGATTTTTCTTATTTTGCCTATAAATATCATATTTTTGTCATTTAGTACTGCCCTTTAGAAGCTACATAAGATACTTACATGTTTCCCAGAAGACAAAATAAGTTAAATTTACCCTGATCTTCAACTTCAAAAAGTTTTCATCCCCCGGCATTCACTTAATGCGCTGTTTCCTTCTGAAGCATCAGTGAGCGTTTGAACCTTCTGTAATAGTTGCATATGAATCCCTCAGTTGTCCTCAGTGTGAAAAGATGAGTATCAACATCATACAGTCATTGTTGGAAAGGGTTCAAATACACAAAAATGCTGAAAAACCAAAGAATCTGTGGGACATGAAGAATTTTTCAGAAGAACAGCGGGCAGTTTAACTCTTCAGGACAAAGAATATTTTGGTAAAATAATTCTGCAAAGTGTATGTAAACTTTTGACCTCAACTGTGTACACATTTATTAATCTAATAAAGATCATTTTACAGATTAAGACTAAAATCATATGAAGAGTTTTAGCTTTGCGGAGAGCTGAACAGCATAAAGATCTTGTCTTATAAGGAACGTGAGTATGTGTTTAGTTTTGGGATACACTGAAGGTCACTTCTACTTCCTCCAACTTTGATTCTCTTTACTTTTCAATCCCTCCATTTCGTTCAACCTTCAAACAAACAATGTTCAGTCAGAGAGTGGCAAGCAGCAGCTGATGGCTTTCTGAACGTTTTAGTGTTCTTCTCTCTGTGGCGGTTTTGTATTTGCTTTTAATTTGTATCGATCTCTCTCACAGGCTTCCATTTTACTGATGTCAAAGGCCTGAGAGAGCATTACAATATACAATGTTTTCACTCCGCTCTTATCGGGCGGGAAATGAAAAGCAAATGGCACCTTTGTGCCGGGACGTGCGGCCGCCTGGACGGACAGGGCTTTGAAGCGAAGGCCGAAATTGAAAAGGTCATGAGTTCACCTCCCTGGACAATGACAAGCGTCTCCTTCCTCCTCTGGCTGAGCCCGTGAGGAGATTAAATGTATCAGCAAGATAAGCCAAGGAATCAGCTGCCATGGTTTTCGGTGGCAGCCGGCTACCTGATCGAAAGAGGCAGAAGAGCTGGCGTTTGCCAAAAAGACTGACACGGGGTTTGGGACGGACTGAATCACTCAGCGCTGACCTTGGAATGATCTTTACCCAGTAGACACTTTCGTCTCTTGTATTGAGGGAGGGAGGCCTGCAGCAGACAAAACAAATCAATAGCGGAGCAACAAAAGGATCAGTCAATTTGATTAGCCGCGATATGATAACAGACTTCACTGTCCAATGAACTAGCATTCTCCTCATATTGAGTTCCAGTTTGCATCTAAGTAACAAAAGCAGTAGCCAGTTGTAAAGCCATTTGGGGTTTAAAGTAGTGCAAAAGAAAACAAAAACAATGACTTCTTTCACTTACAGAATCTGCAAAATGTTAATTATTTTATCAAAATAAGAGGGATTATGCAAAACGCATGTTAGTTTTTTAGTACTGAATAAGATATTTCACATAAAAGATGTTTACATATAGTCCACAAGAGAAAATAATAGTCGAATTTATAAAAATGACCCCGTTCAAAAGAAGTCATACACTTGATTCTTCATACTATGTTGTTACCTGAATGATCCACAGCTGTCTTTTTTATTTAGTGATAGTTGTTTATGAGTCCCTTGTTTGTCCTGAACAGTTAAAATGCCCACTGTTCTTCTGAAAAATCCTTCAGGTCCCACAAATTCCTTGGTTTTTCACCATTTTTGTATATTTGAACCCTTTCCAACAATGACTGTATGATTTGAGATCCATCTTTTCACACTGAAGACAACTGAGGGACTCATATGCAAGTATTACAGAAGGTTCAAGTGCTCACTGATGCTCCAGAAGGAAATGCAATGCATTAAGAGCTTTTTGAAAACTTTTTGAATATAAAGTTCAGGGCAAATTGAACTTATATTGTCTTCTGGGAAACACGTAAGTATCTTCTGTAGCTTCTGAAGGGCAGTACTTAATGAAAAAAAAAAAAGATATTTAGGCAAAATAAGAAAAATGTACATCTTCATTCTGTTCAAAAGACTTCTAATGTTTTTCCTACTGGAGCATCAGTGAGCGTTTCAACCTTCTGAAATAGTTGCATATGAGTCCTTCCGTTGCCCTCAGTGTGAAAAGATGGATCTCAAAATCATACAGTCATTGTTGGAAAGGGTTCAAATACACAAAAATGCTGAAAAACCAAAGAATTTGTGGGTCCTGAAAGATTTTTTTTAAAAACAATGAGCAGTTTAACTGTTCGGGACAAACAAAGAACTTATGAACAACTATCACTAAAAAAACAACAACACACAACTGTGGATCATTCAGGTAAGAACACAGTATTAAGAATCAAGCGTATGTAAACTTTTGAACATGGCCATTTTTATAAATTTAACCATTATTTTCTCTTGTGGACTATATGTAAACATCTTTAATGTGAAATGTCTTATTCAGGTTTTGTATGATCCCTCTTATTTTGGTAAAATAATTAACATTTTGCAGATTCTGCAAGGTGTATGTAAACTTTTGACCTCAACTGTATTGTTTTAATTTGTAAATAAAAGAAGCACTTTGGAACTAGCCCCTAGAACAAGCCATACTTAAAAACGCCAAAAATTACAGCTAGCTGACAAGCTAAACCAGCTTGGAACACCAGCTAAGACCTGCAAACCACCTAAGACTATTTTTTGCAACAGGACTGATATCAATACAGTTAAAACAGTGGTGTCCAATCCTGCTCTTAGAGGGCCAGTATCCTGCAGAGTTTAGTTTTAATCTGCTTGGAATTTTCTAGTGATCCTGAAGACCACGATTATCCGGTTCAGGTGTATTTAATTGGATTTGGGCACTAAACTCTACAGGGCACTAAAACTCCAGCCCTCCAAGGAGCAGGATTGGACAACCTTGATTTAAAAAAAGATATTAACTCACTTAAGATTGTTGATTGGACATAGAGAAAAAAATAAAATACAAATATAGAATAATGGTATATATAATGATATACTAAATCTGACGAATGATAACAGTAAACAAAGCCATGCTTGAAAAAAAAAGCAGCAGCTGCAGCTTTAACCTCTTATCTGCAAACTAAATTCCATCTCATATCTGATTAATATTTGACATTTTAAATATTCATGAGAAAACAAAATAGTTGGAGCATTGTTATTCATAAACCATCAAATTCCACAACCGCCAAGTTGTTAATCTTGTCCCTGGGTTTTCAATTACGTCTTTTGAAAGGGATTTTAATATATTTCTCAGAAATGAAGGCGATGTCCACCTGTGTACAGAACCTGGCTAAGCTTCAATCATACAGGTTATTATTTATTAAAGACTCTGTCTGCTTAAACTCCCACATGATATCAACCTTCATTATTGACCTCATCTCTTCACACACACACACAAACACACACGCATTTCATGCTGTGCGGGGCAGACGGATCCAGACTGGCGCTACCAGACAGACCTGCACAGATGGAGAAACCAGGCACACAAAAGCTTCTCACACCGCGAGGGGCAGTTCAATCCACACATACGATATGAAACATGCACAACCACCTCAGGAGAGATGCCCGCGTTTAAACCCAAAGCGACGGCTGGAAAGTGAAAGAAGAAGAACATGAAAAAGAGAAAACAAATCCCTCAGCATTTAGATCCCTCACAAAAGAATGTTTAAAAAATTCAGCCCCCGTCGAGCTCCATACCGGCCTGTGCCGACGGGTCTGTCAGCCGCCGAGTCCTCTGGCCCTTTTCTGCCCCCCTGATGCTGGAATTAGCCAGTTCAAATGACAGGGCTGCCTCGAAGGCCTGCAGAAGGCGGCCCGACGCTCCTGAGGTTTCAAAGGGCCGTTGAGCGGCCAGCCAGTCGCTGTCAGGGGGGAGACGTGGGTGTGCGGTGAGGAGATAACCTGCTCTGGACGGGCTCTCCCTGGCCTCTCTGACAGGCTTATTAACGGGAACCTGCTGAGGGAGAGCTCTCTATCACCAGAAGAGATCTAAAGGAAGGAGAGAGCGAAAAAAAAAACAACCTTATCACCGGGACACCGGGGATTAGAGTCTGGTCTCCTCTGATAAATTAATTATTCCCTCTTATCTGTCACTCTCCAAGGCTGTCAGACGAAGCTACCCAAAGCCAAAGCAACAGAGCCCAGGTAGAGGTGCGAATGATGGAAGGACATATGTAGAATGTATCTGTGTGACCTTTTAAACACACTGCCGTTTTATGCGCTTGTCATTTCTGACGCTCTGATGCCAAACTGGCGCTCTGATTTGGGCAGATCTGTGGGTATTTGGACCACGCTGTGATCTCAAGGCCAAATGAGAGTTGTTTTTCTCTTTATACTGTAAGCCAAAAACACAAACAATGTGTCTGAAACGTGAAAGATGATTCCAGTTTTTTAATAGTTCCATTAACCACTCTTTTAATTTTGTGTTTTCATTGCATAAATCTAAAATTGGCAAAAGATGTTTAAACATACTTTTCTTCTTAAATAACAATAATATACAAACAAATGTGATTCATTCATAATTTATTTTTTATAAAATACATTTTTAACTACATGTCATCAGTCACCGCACTAATTTCTAAGAAGTCTCACAGTTGGATTTAAGCTATATTTGATTCTCTAAAGAGAACCAACTCATTTCTTTGGGAATCAGACTACACTAGCTAAACTGTTTGATTCTTTTCGTTTTAGGATTCAGACTACATTGTTTGTGCTGAATGTTTTTGATTCACTAAAACGAACCAGTTTTAAAGGGTCATTTGTTCAGACATTGTACTACACTAGCTGCGTTTAATTCATTAAAACAACCATCTCGTAAGAGTCATTTTTTTTAGGGAGTCAGACTACACTTGTGCTGTGAGTGTTTGATTCACTAAAAAGAACCATGTCAAAAGAGTCATTCATTCAGGAATCAGACTACTATCAGACTTGATTAAGGTGTATGTTTTATATTCATTACACATTCAGAAATCATACTACACTGGTTGCACTCTATGTGTTTGATTCACAAAAAAAGAACCACTTAAAAGAGTCATTTGTTCAGAAATTGAAGTTGCACTTTATGGGCCCTATCATGTACTTGGCGCAATGTGGAGCAGTGTGTGGCGCCAGGCGCAACGCAACTGTTTACTGCTAGTTTCAGCCCAACACAGTTATCATTTTCACGCCCTGCACCACGTTGTTTAAATAGCAAATGCATTTGCACCCATTTGTGCGCCCCACGGGAGTGCTGGTCTGAAAACGAGGTGTGTTCAGGCGAATTGTTGGTGCTTTGCTATTTTGATGTTGAAATAGACTGCGCTATTGACCAACTGAAACCTGGTCTAAAGTCAGTGCCGCAATATTTTTTGTTATTTAAAGAGCGTGTTAGTAATATACGCCTAAAGGCAGGTGCACAACGTGCATACACTCTGCTTATTACCAACACAGGGACATGCAGCAGCACACAAACATCCCAAATATTAAAAATGAAAGGATTACAATGTAAAAGATTATTATTGTGCACATAAATATAAAAATGCCTACAAGTCATAACTGATAGTCAGTCGCTTTCTTATGCGAGCTGTTTTTTTGGTTTCACTTTCATTTTCAAAAATGATCACATTCAGCAAGGAGGGGAGAGGATGGAAAAGGGGTGCTCTCAGGAGAAGCGTTCAGTCTTGTTCGAGCAAATTCTGCCCATGTAAATAGTGAATCCGCCATGGCACGAGTGCAACTGGCTCTTAAATAATTGGCTCAAGAGAATCATTCGTTTAGGATTCGTGGCCACACTGGATGTGTTAAATATTTTTGATTCACTAAAAAGAACCAGTTCAAAAGAGTCAGTCACTTGTTTAGAAATCATACACCACTGGTTGCACAAAAACAGTTCAGAAATTGTAGTTGCACTGTATGTGTTTGATTCACAAAAAAAGAACCAGTTAAAAGAGTCATTTGTTCAGAAATTGTACTATACTATTTGCACTGTATGTGTTTGATATATTAAAAGAACTCATTAGAGTCACTAAAATTAATTGGCTCAAGAGAGTCATTCATTTAGGATTCGGACCACACTGGTTGTGCTGAATATTTTTGATTCACTAAAAAGAACCAGTTCAAAAGAGTCACTTGTTTGGAAATCATTCTACACTGGTTGCATTGTATGTGTTTGATTCATTAAAAGAACCATCTCATCAGAGTCATTTGTTTGGGAGTCTGACTATACTTGTGCTGTACTGTAAGTGTTTGACTCACTAAAAAGAACCATCTCCAAAGAGTCATTCATTCAAGAATCGGACTACATTGATTAAGCTGTATGTTTTAGATTCACTAAAAAGAACCAGCTTAAAAGAGTCACTCGTTCAGAAATCGTGTTGCACATGTTTGAATCACTAAAAAAGAACCAGTTCAAAGGAGTCATTTGTTCAGAAATTGTACTAATTGTACAAATTCATATGAATTAGCCACCAATTTTTAAAAAAACAAAACAAATTTCCATGAGATTGTTGATAAAAACACTCCCTGGTAAATTATTGACTGCTTTAAGTCTTAAACACAACGAGCCTGTACTTACATTACGCCAAGCCCACAGGAAGTGACTGTGTCAGAAAACTAATTTCAGGCGGTTCATCTTGCTACTGAATATTCTAGATGCTTGGTATAAGCATTTTCATCTAAGAAGTCTGAACTTGGCAGTAAACAAGCACAACAGGAGGTAAAAAAATAAATTCAAACTGCCTCACTCCAATGAAGACTCAATCACAAAAAAGCCAGAAACGTTCATGTGATCCCCAGAGCTTTGCCAGTATGTGCTGAGCGAGAGGCGGCGAGCCATTCACTCCCGCGAACAATAACTCTTCAGATAGAGCCAAGATAGCCCTCTGTTTAATTCACACAAACGGCAATTTGAATTATTAAACAGACCCTTTCATTTGGGCAATTAATTGTGTGCTATTGACTATTGCAATGACTGAAGATAATGTTCCCAGCTGGATTGTGCTAAGAGAATCAAACCCCAGAGATCCTGTCAGCATAATTGCAAAAATTGCAGTGTATTTTACATTATAAGACTTATTTTCCATCATTATGTTGTTTTTTTGCGTTGTATAATGCAGCTATTCTTAATTACCCATTTTCAAGATATTTCCAATGCGTCCAATGTGAAAATGTTTTTTTTTTTTTTTTCTCCATCAAAGCAAAATAAATAGGTAATTAAAATTAAAAACAGAGGACATGTCTTTTTCCTCGAGGTCAGTATACAAATTACCTGGGGTTCTAGACACTTATAATTGCACCTTGAAAAAAATGTCCCAGCTAGACCACAATACAACTTTAAAAACAAAACAAAATGCACAATATGAAGGAGAGTAGATAATACAATTAACAAACCACAAAGCCAAAATGCACATTTTAAAGGTATAGTTCACCCCCAAATTAATTTTTAAAGGGGTCATCGGATGCAAACTTTACTTTTACATGTTGTTTGAACATTGAACATTGTGTTGGCAGTGTAATAAAAATATAAATGCATGCAGTGGTTTTTAATTAATTTGTAAAAATAATATCCCCTTTTTCAAATCGAGCCATTCTCAGATGCCTGTCGGTGTGGCGTCACACCAACAGAGGCCGCTCCCATGATAGTTGGTTGACATGAGCGTCTTACCTCAGATCAGCTGTAACAGTCCGACCTCCATTGTTACGATGCCGGAGCAGGGATGTAAGTTAGACAAGAACATCTACAACTGAGCAATTAAGGTGTTGTGTTGCTGGATGTAATAATGAACATAGTGGTCGTCATTTACTCCTGAAATCTGAGCTGCAGAAGATGCAGTGGATTACATTTGTTTGTGAAGGGAATGCGCCTCCTGATCTACATAAATGCGTCTATGTTCGCGCAAATCATTCGTGATCCAGCTTCACCTACAGCAGAAGTGAGTATAAGGTTTTTTTTATGAATCTCTGCAATCACCTTTCCTGATAACGTGCTAGTTAGCAAGTTTTGCGGCTAAAGTAAACAATCTCTCAGAGCACAACTCGTCACTCCACAGAGAGAAGAGAAGGGCGGGGCGAGCAGAGCTCATTTGCATTTAAAGGAACAATCCCTCAGAATGGGATGATTTCTGCAGAGCTCATTTTGACAAGGGAAAAAGGGTGTTGTTTTACACTACTGTTGAGCATTTTTAACCAAAGTATATTATAGACTTTTCATTAAAATTCTAAAGAATCATATCAACTTGTGGAAAATGGGCATCCGATGACCCCTTTAAAAAGCTGTTTTGGACCCCATTGACTTACATTGTATGGAAAAAGGAGGGAAAATATTCAGACATTTTTCAAAATATCCTTTTTTCCTCCAAGTCAACAGAGTAAAAAACACTCATTTAGGATTCCTTGCGCATGCATATCACAGGAAAAGTACTTAAGATCACAACCCTTGCACTAGATAATGAATATGTCAATATCCAGGAAAAAAAAAAAATGTCAATTTGCATCAAAGGCAAGCGACGATTCCTATGTGGACACTTTGGTCGCTCAGATGTGAGTTTATATGTTGATGAGCTACAAAGGTCTTGTGTGGAAGCAGATCTTGTTTTCTGTTCCCTCCAATTCCCAGCCCACCACTGAAGCATTTGGCTCTGGAACATCTAAAAGATGGCGGGAGAGGAAAGATGCCACATTGGACCTGCTGTAGAGGGAAGTATGAGGTGAATACTAATGTTCCTCATGTTTTATTAACCCTGCATCCATCCGGTCTCAATCTAGATGCTCATGAAACAAAATCATCAATCCCTGAGCTGTAATGAGAGGGAGATGCCGATCAGGGCCGGAGGGGAGGGGAGGCTGTTGGAGTTGGGGTCGGGTGTTTGGGAAAACTAATATTTGACAGTGTTCCTCTGAGACGGCATTATTAAAATGCTCAGCTGGAGGGCGGGTGTGGGGCATAAGCGCTGTGCTGTCACCGTGCCAACTCTGAATCTGTTTGAGGCTGTTTGTTTGATACCCCTTCACTTTGCATGTTTTTGAGAGGTGGAAGCGTCGCTTCTCGTCACCTGCCACGGCTTGTGAAAAGCTACAACACTCTGAGTAAAAGACATCAGGCTGCATAAGCACTGACATTATAAATGTGTGCTTGTGTGGTACAAAAAACGCAAGGTCAATGTTCAACCAACGGGAGCACTTTCACTTTGCATCTTTCTCATGCTGTTATGCCTTCAGTTTTGGCCAATTCTTTGAAAACACCTTTTCAAAGGTTTCTGACAAACACTATTCCTCTGCTTCACCAGCTTTTCACAACTGTTATTGTCTTAACATACCCCCACCACAACATCAGAAAGAATTAAATATCAAATAATACCCTTTATCGACATCTCATAGCAAACAGGATAACATTTAGCACCAACAGCAATATTTTTAAGTACCCAAGCAAAAGACACTATGAGTGAAAAACAGACAAAGTAAGGGCCTGAAATTCAAAAAACACATATTAATTGACCAGTGAATAGAGGTGCTTAACATTCAGAAAATGCTGTTTTTTTAACCTCAGGAGGTCAAAGTAAATGATGAAGCTTTAATTTGTATTAATTTTTGTGGGATGTTTAATTTTCTGGCAATTAACAGTAAAAAAGGCATTAAAACTAAATAGACAAAATACAAAAGAAATTAAATTAAAAGCATTTTAAGTCTGTCACTAGTGGCTGGCTAGTACATTATGGCACTAGATGTTGATTTGTGGTTATCGATAAACTTATTTCCTATTAAAAACAACTATTGGTAAATTGGTAATGTGCAAAATGATGGACACAAATTAAAATAGAGACTAAACAAAATTATTAAAAAATTACAAATTAAATTTAAATATTATATATATATATATATATATATATATATATATATATATAATTTGTCATTAAAACATAATTTTTGACATTGAATTTAAAATCAGTTTACCAGACTGTCAAAATGACAGTAATGTTGACAGTATGATTCAGATTGTTGCATACAGACAATGATGTGAAGACTTAGAGGGGGAACTTGGAAGAGGCCAAAAATCACCACTGAAATGATAAATAATAGGTTACCTATTAATAGTTAATTAATATTTAATAGTTCTGACAACAAAAACAAAGGATGTGTATCAGTACCCTAGCAAAAAAGTAATATATTTAAAATAAATGTAATCATACTAAGTATAGTTCAAATCTATTAACATTAGGGTTTGTACAAATACTGTAAAATGAAACACCAGAACTTTCAAAGGACCTTTCAAGCACTAATCAGAGATCTCACTTATCAAACAATGTCTTCTCTTTCAAATTCTAAAAAAAGTATGTAAAAAAATATATACTAATAAAACAAAATGGCAAAAACAAAGTAAAGTGACCATAGTTACCTAACGATAATTTCGTAGATCGCAAATCATTTGACTTAAATCGGAACTTTGCATATTGCGAATTATTTGATGCGTAAATGACTCAATTGATTTGGTTCATCTGTTCCTCTTTTCATGTCTTCAGCCATGTTTACACAACACTGTCAGTATACTACTGGCTTAGCTCGCTAGTGTTATGACATTAACTGAAATAAGCATAAAAAGTATGATGTTTTTTGTGTAAATTTTGTGTAAAAATATATGTGCTTTCTGAAAAAATTAAACACTTATTTCATAGATACATTGTCTTTCAGTAATTCAAGCACTTCTTAAGTACCTCTCCAGGAATATTGCTCTTTTCAAGGGTTTTTCAGGCCTTAAAGGAGAAGTCCACTTCCAAAACAAAGATTCACATATAATGTACTCACCCCCTTGTCATCCAAGATGTTCATATCTTTCTTTCTTCAGTCGTAAAGAAATAATGTTTTTGGAGGTAAACATTTCAGGATTTTTCTTCATATAATGGACTGATATGGTGCCCCGATTTTGAACTTCCAAAAATTCAAAAACTTCAAAAAAAAAAAAAAAAAAAAAAAAAAACAGTCCAGGCAGAGTAAGACAAGATGAGCATTTGACATTAAAAAGTATATAAATTGTTTTATTTTTATGAAAATAAAAAATGAATATGAAATTAAAAAATGAATTTACACACTGCCTCTGAAACTTTCGTCCATCATAAAAAAGTTCGGACCAGGTTCGATTTTCTGTGTTTTCGCATCAGTAGTAAGAATATTGATAGGAAAGGATGACAAATACGAAAAAACGGAAAAACACATAAAATTTCGGAGTGTGCAATGACCTTTACTGACATAAAGATTATAATTAAACTTTATTTGGAGTACTAATTGTGCACAATGCACATTTCATAATTTGTTAAGCCTAAAAATGTTTTAATGTCACTATTGATAAGGACTGTGTGATCTTTGAATAACATCGGTCTTTAAATGCAAGATATTTAGCACAATCAAATACACTTAAGTATAGTTTTAGTTGGACTTCAGCACTACTTCTGCACAATTAAAGTGCATTAGGTACAAAATTAGTTGTTCTAACTTTTAGTATACCAGTTTAGTATATGAAAGTACAATTAAAGGGTATTTTTACTTAGTACATAAATATGTACATGTATTTGTAGCATACTTAGCATGAAATTAATTTATTTCAAATACATTTTAGTATTTATTTTTCCCTAGGGTGTTCCTTTAAATAAAATGTCATGGGTCATCAAACTCTACTGTATTTGTTGAATGTTCCATTTGCACTACAAAGGTTATGTGTCATACACAGATGCATAGTATAGAACTTGCACACATATTTTCTTTTTTTACAAGCAACATGATTATTCACAATAAGATATTTTAAGTGAACAGAAATATAAATCTGACTTTTTGTTCAAGCAGGCTGCCACTTTATGTTATGTGGCTTGCTTTCTTGCTTTCACCTAAGTGTATTTTAATTAAAATACTTTTTGATTGGCTGTCAGCCTTTATACGATTTCTGTTTTCTTTGTGGACAGACAAATTATTAACTAAATCATTAAAAACTTGTCACATCATGCCCGGGTAGGTTTCATTTCGCCATTGTAATCATGACTTGCGATTATGACATGGCACTACAGTGGCTCCCTGCTCAGTCAGTGTAAACAGACTGAAATAAACAAGGGACATGAATTTGGCTCTCTGGGATGCTGTTTATTCATCTATAAAACGACTGTAACCCTCCCATGTCATTACGGTTAGATTTTATGACACTTCCAAAACCTGCTGTTCTTTGAAACCAAAATTGGTCGGACCGTAAACACACTCTTGTAATGTGTTGTTTTATTAGTATCACCAGATCAGTAAATAGGATCAGTGACGAGAGTTAGACGCTATTTTTTCGTACTTGTTCTGCTGATATTCGTTAATCTCCCGCTTTTCTCTTTAACAGCTGTGGAACTGCTTACACTTTAAGATTTACTTCCATCTTAATGACTTTTTAGAGCCTACCTCACCACGCTCGTAAAAGCTCAAGGTGTTCTTTGCGAGGAAACATTTTGACAGAGTTCTCCTTGGTTCCCCCCTTAAATCTGCAGATGGGATCCACCCCGGTGTGCGGTTTGACAGAGCAACGGTCTGAAGGCCTTTTCCTTGGATAAGGTTCCCACCCCCCACTGCACCGCCTGGCCAGAGAGACATGATTTAAATAAATTTAATGAGTGCTGGAATCCATTAATGTCAGGGACCTGACCCGGGCCAGATGGAGGTCTGGGCATTAGGAGCTCTATTACATTTAACAAGTCCTGAACCACGAGCTGGAAAGGCCACGTCTGGCAGAGCAGCAAGACGCTTGAAGAATAGAGTGGAGTATGGAAGATGGCCTTCTTGCAGCCTAGCCGTAATTCTTCTAAAGGTCAGGGTGATGCGCGTATTGAAGCGCTGTTCCATGTTAACCAAAGTCTCTGGCGGAAACACATCCACCGGCTAATTTGATTCTCCGGGCTGCACTTCGCCCTCCCTGCCGCTGCTGTCACTTTAAAACAAGACTACATGGGAGATCTGCTCTGAGATCTAGTGAGCTGCCTACTGCTTACAAAGTCAGCTGCCTTCTGAGGCAACATCCCAACTGTCATGCATCTCAATAAGTGAGAGATTTGGAACATTGCCACTCTACACGGGCTCACAAGTATTTCCAATAGATTTATTTTCTCCATAGGGAAGCTGATTTGTAAATATAGCTTGTAAAACTTTAGACACAATAACAGTAGAATTTAAGGTGAAAAATTACACGTGACATGCAGAAAATTCCACCAATCACAGAATAGTGACTGGAAAAAATTGCACCAAAAAAGCTTGTAGGGAAAGACCTATGCCCTGAAACACGGCGAAATATGTAATGATTTCCTTCCTACTTTCTCAAAGTACTCAAACCTATCATATATTGTTTCCATAACCAACAACTTTGATTGTTTCTGATAAATTCATGATTATGGCCCAAGCACTGGCGGTGCAAGCCAAAATGAATCAATCTTTGAGTGCCTAAACATGTTTGAAAACTCATGAAACTTTGCACACGTGCCAAAAGTGGTGAAAATTTACATCTGAGGTGGGTTTCAGAAGTGGGTGAGGCAAGATGGCTCAACAGCGCCACCTATAAAATTTCAACCAAGTGCCCCTCGAGTGTACATACATGTACGAAATTTGGTAGGCACATGTAACACACCAATACCTACAAAAAAGTCCTTCGGCATGAAGTCCGAAACCCAACAGGAAGTCTGTTATTTTGAATTTTCTCAGCAAGATTTGTGCCGCTTTTGCCATTTTCAGGCGTTGTATTAAAACTAAGTCCTCCTAGAGATTTAAACAGATCAACACCAAATTTGGTCCATGTAATCTAAGGCCCTTTGTGACATTAAATTGTGAAGATCTTGAGTTTTCATCGAAGGGCGTGTCTGTGGCAGCCTGACAAACTTCGATGTTCTGCCATGAAACAGGAAGTTGTTATAGTTCAGGCATACAATGTCCAATCTGCACCAACATTCACATGTTTGTTAAGAGTCCTGTCCTGAACACATGCCCATGACCATATTTAGTTATAGTCATAGCGCCACCTGCTGGCAACAGAAAGTGGCATGTTTTACACACTAACAAACTCATCATAGAGATTCAGTGACATCAACATTATATTTGGTCAGTCTAATCTTAAGGGCTATGCAAATGTTAAATGGCGAAGATCCTACGTTTTCGTTAAAGGTTATGTCCGTGGCGGTCTGACAAAGTTTGACGTTTCACCATGTAAAAGGAAGATGTTATAACTAACCCATACAATGTCTGATC
This sequence comes from Cirrhinus mrigala, assembly GCA_036247105.1. Taxonomy (NCBI): domain Eukaryota; kingdom Metazoa; phylum Chordata; class Actinopteri; order Cypriniformes; family Cyprinidae; genus Cirrhinus; species Cirrhinus mrigala. Next base: position 9,098,460 of record CM070029.1, on the reverse strand, counting down.
TGACCCAAACTTCACCTGTTAGATAAAATTATGGATAAGACACATCTAAAGGCCAATATTCTGTTATAATCATAGCGCCACCTGCTGGCAACAGGAAACGACTTGTTTTACACTAACTTAAACATGCAATGTCCAATCTGCACTAGACTTGACATGTTTGGTAAGAATCCTGACCTGAAGACATCTAAAGGCCTATATACAGTTATAATCATCTGTTGCCATCTGTTGGCAACAGGATATGTCTTGTTTTAGACTAACTTAAACATCAAATACGCCAAACTTCATATGTCTGATCAAAGTCCTGGATTGAAGACATGCCAATATTCAGTTATAGTCATAGCGCTACCAGCTGGCAGCAAGAAGTTTGGCACATCCAAATGGAATTTGACACATTCCTCCTATATTTACCACTTTAAATGCATATTGCTCACCATTTAATGTTTTCCTAAAGCCACTGCGAGGGCCTTTTTTTAATGCTGCTTGCAGCTTTAATTCTTTAAAAAATATATATATTTTTATGAACTGACAAAATATTTCACAGTTTTTAATTCTGTTATAGTTTTTAATTCAATTACATTCCTTATGGAACTGTCTTGCACCTTTTTGTCTGATTTTCAAATACTGTTTTCCTTTGAATAAAACTTTGTAATTTTGTGATTCACCTTGTAGCTGTTTTACATGATTCATGGCTCAAAATGCTTTAACTAACACTATTTTAAAAATCCCTATGGAAAAAAATAGTACTAATGCACTCTATACAGTATGACTTTAACAAGTTGCTTATGTTTAAACATGCAAATGAGGCATTATCTAATTAAACTAATGCACTAATTTGCATACATTTCTCAAACGGAAATCTGAACAGTGAATAACGCAAGGTTAAATTTTTTTCATCTTTCATTTTGTTGAACACCCTCTATACAAACTTCAGAAAATAAATAGGAACTGGATAAAAAATGAAAATGAAAATTTAGGGTGGCCAATCAGATATGAGGTGTGTCAAGTGCCACCCTAGACACCCCTCTGGTTCCCATACAAAAGCTGACCATTTTATGAAAATATAATGGTTTTGCCTGTAGCACCATACAGTACATAAACTATATATATATATTTTTTTATTGACACTTCTCAAGAGCTAAATGACATAAAATAAAGACAAGGACTAAAGGCCAAAAAGGTATGTTAGAAGGCATAGTTTATGCAAAAATTAACATTCTGTCCTCATTTACATAATTATTGAAAAAATCTGGCATAACTGCATTAAATTAACCTTAAAGTTAGTGACAGTACAGGACAGTTCAAGCTAGAGTCTGCAGGTATAATCGATTGCTTTTGACTAGTAGCTACCCAGCTTTTAGTATCATCAGCTGTCCCTTGTAATTGAATAAGAAACTGTCCATATATCAATACAAAATTATGCCCCTCTTTCCAATCAGACTGCCAGTATTGGGGAACAGATGAAAAAAATGGATACGCACTCAAGGGAAAAGGACAAGCCACCTTCTTCTGATATATTCTGGAAGAGGACTGAGACTCACTCCACACTGAGGAATAGGTCAAAGGGGCTAAACTACACGGTGAATAATTTAAGATTCTATTAACATTTAAATTTGACATTGATTTGACATGGCGGCGCTGGAGAGAAGTGACGGGGAGCATGGAGGTGGCGAGTGAGAGGATGTGCTATGCTAATTGTGCAGATGGCTGCTTATGTTGAATGCCATATTGCACCGTGCAGCCAAAGAATAATGCACTTGTTTTCAGGATTCAGCTAGTATACATTTACGAGTTTTTGTTGAACTGCGGGCCCTTTCATGTTGCGGGAGTTGTTTTGTCAACCTTTTTTGCATTATGTACTCTCATTATATACTCTGTGTGTGTGTGTGTGTATCTATAAGTATATGTGAAGAGTTCAGATGCAAAACCAGCTAAATCCATATGACGTATTTCTTCAAAATGAGCATTTCTTTCTGGCTACTTTGTATAGGTTTCTATGTAAGTACTGGCACTTCTGATTGGGCTGAGACTGGAATTTAGCGAGTTTGAAGTAAAAGTATTTGATGGACGTGTACTATGTGTCAGGAGCATTCACTCAGTATCATTATCTCATTTTTGACCGAGATGGCTTTTATCTGGTTTTGCATCTGAACTCTTCATATATATATATATATACACACACACACACTCTCAATTCACAAATAATAGACCAGTGCGGATGCACTGACTACTACCTGGTCTGTGTGCTGCTGACATTAACCTTTAGGATCCTGACAGGTGGGCCAACCCCCTGCCAAATAAAGAGGGTTATCCTATTGGGGAGAGCAGAGTTCACAGATCAATTGCCCCCGGGCATTCACTGACCAACAGGATGTCAAAGATAAGAAGTGCGGAGCGGGGCTCCCGGTCAGCCTTTGCGCATCCATCCACAGCTGTGTCAGAACCTTTAATCACGGGACCTGCCGCAGCACAGGGGTCATTCACCTACAGGGGTGAAAAGTTCACACCACATGCTGAAGATATTTAGCATGGCCATATTATTGTTTTAATCCCCGAGACAGCTACTGTGATGAGAAAGTGACATAATGTCAATAAAGTCATAATATTAGAATATGTCTATATAATATATATATATATATATATATATATATATATATATATATATATATATATATATTTGGGCCATTCTATAGAATTGGTGCAAACTGCTGTCCCACAAAAAAAAAAAAAAAAAAAACACATCACATTTAAAAAGCATTTAAGCAATCAAAACTGAAATGTTTACTAAGATCCTTCTATTGAAACCCACAGTAATATTTAAAATATCAGTAAGCTTAATATATATAAAATCATCATTTAAATCATTTCACTGTCCTGAACCCTAACCTAAATGTAAACTTATGAATTAATTTTTGCATTTTATTCCATTGCTATTTTTAAAAATATCTTTTTAATTTTTTTTTTTTTTAAAGTGAAGTTAAAAAATTATTTTATTTTTTCTTTGTAAATTATGAAAATTGCATCCCACATTTTCATGTCACTACCAAAACAGTGTATGTTTTAGTCCATTAGCTGAGACCGATTTAAACTACACCCCTACATTCATGATCAGGAAATATTTATGTGTGACTCTCTCTCATAGCTACATGGTGAGTAGATAGGTCCATTATTTTGAGGTAAATGTGTTCAAAAGTATGAAAAATATGTGTGTAATTTTAAACAATGTCACTACTAAACACCATTTTTCTATAATTAAACACACTTTTTTGGAAGTTCTTCCATAACATTTAGTTTTTAAATGTGTTTAACTGTTCAAAACTGTGCTAGCTAACCATTTGCTGATTAGCATCTTCGAGCTAGGTTCAAAGGTATTTAAAATGGTCATCCCGAAACAGTCACGACGAAACATTTGATGAAGTTTCGGTAGTGGCATCATTGTTTTTTTAGGTGATATTCCATAAAACTGTCACTACCGTAACAATCATGACTAAAACGTCATTGTTTTGGTAGTGACAAAAAGGAACACATAATCCTTTATTTGGAGAAAATAAACAACATTTTAGTACAGTTATGCAATTTTTTGGTATTTTAGTATGTTTTAGTAGTGTTTTAGCATGCAAGTTATTCTGTAATTCTGTAATGTGATGAAAAAGATGCATTTTTTCTCTATGTTTCGAACTCTGAAACAATGGCCCATACAATATATATTGACACGCAACTAAGATTTGCAATGCCAGGCTAGGTGTACTAAAATAACCCTGACACTCAAAAAGGTAGAACTAGAAGTGGAAGCCATTACCGAGAAGCTCAACTGACGGAAACTACGAAGTGAAAATGTCTTGCTGGCGGTCATGTTTACAGCGAGTAGCTCTGCCCAGCTGTCTTCCCTCTTCAGGGTGGAAAAGTTTGAGTTAAGCCCCAGTTCTCTTCGAACTCAGAGGACACACTGCAGGCAGTCAAGCTTACACATGCACACACACACACACATACCGCTAATGCCAGGTGGCATCCTGCTACTTCAGCACTGCCCAGAGACACACATGAGCAGGTGGCATTTAATGTCTGAGCACAGGAAAGAGCAGGAGAACCTTGCAGGGGTGAGAAAGAAAAGGAGAAATGTAAGCAAAAGGCCACTGGAATTACGTGCAATAACACCACTCCTCTAAAGCAATGCTGTTTTTTTGTCTGCTCAAACCATGTGACCTCAATTACTTACTCGAAACACATCTTAAGGTCTTAACTAATGGCGCTAACCATTCAATTAGAGCTACGCATGTCAAAATAACTTTGCATGCTCACATATGAAAATATTGCAATTTTACCTTTAAATATTTCTACGCTAATTTTTTAAAAAAATTATACATAAAAAATATGCACGCAATTTGTATATTTTATTTGTACACATTTTTGTATTAATGTTTTTATGAGAGGCTAAAAAGTTGCAGAATCTGCAAAATGGTAATTATTTTATCAAAATAAGAGGGATCATACAAAATGCAAGTTCGTTTTTATTTAGTAATGACCTGTTTCGTATTTCACATCAAAGATGTTTACATACAGTCCACAAGAGAAAATAATAGTTAAATGTATAAAAATGACCCTGTTCAAAAGTTTACATACACTTGATTTTTAATACTGTGTTGTTATTTGAATCATCCACAGTTGTGTGGTTTTTATTTTTTATTTTATTTTATTTTATTTTTTATGTAGTGCTTGTCCCTTTGTTTGTCCCGAGCAGTTAAACTGCCCGTTGTTCTTCAGAAAAGTCTTTTAGGTACCACAAATTCTTTGGTTTTTCTGTGTATTTGAACCCTTTCCAACAATGACTATGATTTTGAGATCCATCTTTTCACTCTGAAGACAACTGAGGGACTGATATGCAACTATTACAGAAGGTTCAAACACTCGCTGATGCTTCAGGAGTAAAAAATATTCATTAAAAGGCAGGGGTGTACATTTTTGAGTGTGTACATTTTTCTTATTTTGCCTAAATATACATATTTTTTTCATTTAGCCCTTCAGAAGCTACAGAAGATACAGTACTTACATGATTCTCAGAACACAAAATAAGGTACATTTACTCTGATGTTCAAATTAAAAAAGTCCCCCCCACACACAGCTGTGGATCATTCAGGTAACAACACAGTATTATGATTCAAGCGTATGTAAACTTTTGAACGGGTCATTTTTATAGATTCAACTATTATTTTCTCTTGTGGAATATATGTAAACAACTTTAATGTGGAATATCTTACTCAGGTCAGTACTGAATAATAAAAAAAAAAAAACATGCATTTTGTATGATCCCTCTTATTTTGGTACAATTATTAACATTTTGCAGATTCTGCAAGGTGTATGTAAACTTTTGACCTCAACTGTATATCGTGACAAATTATTTTGTGCTTTCTGCCAGAAATATACAAAGCAAAAAAAAAACACTAAATATTCCCATTTTATCATTTTATAAAATAATAAATAAAAATAATACTATAAAATATATCATTTTTTATTTAATTGTATTTTTAATTAATTATATATTATATAAATTACCTCAAATCACACATATTGACATGTAATCAGGCAATACTGTAATATCTCATTCTGCATTTTTAGAATGACATCTATAATAGCCTTATCGAACAAATTAAAATCTCCTCATGGATGTGGACGATTTCAAAGAGCTGAATATAACCTACGCTGATAGAATCTAAAGGCCATTTTTCCACTCTGATGACCATTTGAGCAATATACCTCTATTGTCCTCCCTGAATAAATTACTATAGTCAATCTACTGCCCTCAATGCTCCACACCATTCAACAGAAACAGATTTAGACTTTAATCTGTTCTGCATGGGCAATGAAAAGACATGGAGAAATATACGGCTCTCACCCTCATTTGCTATAACAATACCATTTAACTAAAAATGCAACCTTGTTTATTTTTTTCAAGCACAGTGAATGAAGCTGGACATCTTCCAGCCTCTGTAAAATTACGCAACCAAAAAACCCTTTCCACCCATGCTTCTGGATTTTTGGCTACTAACTGGATTAAATCAAGTGCTTCTTCTGAAATACAAGGGAGAGTGAGATTATGATCGCTCATGGTTGAATTAGTTCTTTCACGGAACAGGAAACAATAAAAGTAACAGCATTATATATTTTATAATAGTGTGTTGTAACCATTTCTGATGTGTATTTCTTCCTGAAAGCCAATGTTTTTTGCACAATGAATCTTGGGAACTAAGCTATGGTCAACCATCAATAATTCAGGCAGACTGCATGCGCGCTGTACGCGAAAAGGTGACAGCTTTACTCTGGGAATAAAGAACCACCTGCTTACATTCCAGATTGGATGTCAAATGATTTTGAAATCGTAGAGGTCAGGAGGTCCTGCAGAAGAGCTGTCAGTTCCTAAAGTTTAGTTCTGCAACTGTGCTGGCAGGAGCCGTGAATGTTGATCATGAAACACTTAAGCTGTAGCGTTATGAAAATCTATACTGTATATAAAACAAATTGGATTTACTGGACATGCTGTCCAGTCTGAGAGAGGGTTTTGGCATTTAAATGCACTAGACACTAGAGTGAAGGGTGGCTGTCCCTGCCAAGATGAACAGCCATCCATTTATTTGATTAACCACTCAAGTCCATTCACAGCACTGAACTGTACAGCATACTAAAAGAAAGAAAACAAAGAGCCAGTCGTAGCATAAACAGACTACAGTTCTCTCAGTTAATTAGAGGTACTTGCTAAGACATCATTACTATTGCTCATGCTTAGGGTCAAAAACTTAAACTTTAATACTTAACCTAGCCTGCACTGTTTGCACTGCAGACATGCATTATGCATGAATCATGCAGTTTGTTGAGAAGAGGTGTGCTGTTACTTTTTTTAGGTGATTTGATTTACTGTTTTAAGCTGGCAGATGATAAAACAGATGAAAAAAAAAAAGAAACCTAAGCCATATCCATTACATTTATGCACTTGGCAAACTGATAAAAGTGACTAGTGCACACTATGTACAGTTCATGCATTGCCTACAAAATCAAAATCAAACCAGTGACCTTGGTATTGCTAGCATCTTCTAAATGCGTTGTGGTACTCTCGTGAACGCAGTCGTAGAGTTAAGAGAGAGCTTCATAAAATTAAGGTTGAACCACTGATGACACATTGACTTTTTAACGATGTTTTCCAATGATGAACGAAGGTCTTAAGTGTTTTGGAACGACATTAAGATGAGTAATCACGTTTTTCGTAAACTACCCATTTAAAATGGATAAGTAACTCAAAGGAACTACATGTTGAGGCAGAACTGCAAACAAAACCAGAAAAAATTCAGACCGCAGCTGCGTGATTCTGTGCATTGAGTCAGGCTTATGCAATCACATCAGAGTGACACTGCAGTCAAACTAAGATGGCAGACCTTAGAAACATTCCCCTTGTTTCATTGGCTTTGGAACAGGGCAGGTAATTCCACAGATGTAGGACCACCTGTCTCTTGAGAAGCTCTGGCTGGATGCTCATTATTCGGCACACAACACACACTCCACTTTGTGTGTGACACAAACTATGCTTCTTTTATACAAAACCCCTGTGGGACAGCAACAGATGTCCCTGGCTGTCAGTCAGGGTCACATGACTATGGCCTTCTAGAGATCAAGAGCATTTCTTGAACATAAACCATATGAACACTCACTCACACTGGTGCACAATGATCCACTGTTTCAAATTCTAGTGAGCTGACTACCTAGACAGCACTTCTAGACATAATAGCACACTTCCTAATATGTGGCAAGATTATGCTGTCATATAAGACACCTGATTTTTAAATGAAAAATAATGCAGCATTGCATGAAGGGATTCTTTTCACAGACTATGATGATGCATTTCCACAGTTCTGTCATGACAACTCTCAGAGAGTTTAGCATGGTAATATACATGGTAATGTTAATGTGTTTGGTCTTGGTGGAATAGATCTGAGCAAGAGCAAGTATAGAGACTTGCTAGTGGCCAGTGCATCCACAGGCATGCTGCTGTGAATATGATGTTGCTGCACATATAAAATACATAAAATAACCACCATATATAATGAAATGAAATCATGAAATCACCCTGTAGCAGATCTATACGGGTGGAGCTGGGGAAGGTGGAGGGTTTCTGATGCGTGCTGCAACTGCTACAGCAAACACTAGCTAAGTATTTGAATGTTGAGCTGCAAGCTCATTGGCTGCTGATGTGAAAAGGAACTAATCAGCTGTGCCATGCGAGTAATGATGTGATTAGAACTTTGCATTTATTATTATCATCGTAAATCTAGCATCGTAAAGTTCTTCATGTTAATTATTTTTTTTAATTGAATGTATATTTATGACATTATGGACCAGATTTACTAACAGCTTGCGCCAGTGCAAATCACCTTTTAGTGTTAAAATATTATTTATTAAAAAAATAAATTTAAAATAGGATTTACTATAAACATGCAGTGAAGAATTAGTGATGAAAAGGTGTGGACACAGTTATTTTTGCGCCTGACCTTTTTGAATATGCATTTGTAGTAGTTTCCTTTTAATACACAAAATTTATGGGAGGAGGGTATTAAAATGAACCAAGCAAAGTGATTTACTTGCGCCATTATTTAACATCCAAAAAAAGCAAGTCGGTAATTTGCACTGCTCTTGGTAGATTATGCTGGTCATTATGAAAATAATCTGGCTGCGTCTTATGGAATTGCGTTCTAACGCTAATTTGGCCTGTTTAGTAAATCTGGCTGTATACTTTGTATAAATCGGGAGTAAGATGTTACTTTAGTTCTAGAATAAATGTGAACGTGCATTAATTCATCTCACTCACCAAAAAAACAGATCAGTATTCCTCAAAATGAATAAAACAGTGAAATGCAACTCAGAATATGATGCAAACCTTCAATAATTAAATATGTTAAAAAATGCAAATATCACTTATGTATTTACAGCCATACTAATAAGCAAAAATTGCTCAAGACAAACTAACATTTTTCTTCTTTTTTTATTGCTGAAGTGTGTTGAACTTTCTTCTTCTGAGTTCTACTGTACAGACATGAATTTACTTTTCCTTTAGCCTGAGGCTTTTTGTGTGAAAGAGCTTTTACATTTGCCAAAAATATAACTTTTTATATTAAAAATAAACAAGCAAGAGCAGATTTAAAAAGTAACGCAAAAGTAATGTAACACATAAAAAGTAGCTAAGTAACGTAAATAGCCCATTTAAGCTCACCGGCAACTGTAGTTGCCACAGTTTATATTTGTCATTTTCCTTTTGTAATTATTTTTCTAGATGTTATCCATTTTTTATTTCTCAATGGCATGCAAGCTAACAACTAAATAAAGGATTTCAAGAAAAAAAAAAATTCAAATTCCTACCCCTACTTCCAGGAAGCATGGCGAAGGCAAACCCTCCCAAACAAAGGACATTTCATTTTCATGTTACTAATAAGTATTTTTTGTTGACGCATATCAACATAATCATTCAGGTCTCTAGAATCATCCAAACAAAACAAATCTTACAAGAGATCTATAGTTTTTTGTATACTTAGTCAAACATCCAAGCGGCAACTGACTTGTCAGTACATATATATTGTGCAAATGGGGTATACTGTGGGTAATTAAATCAAGGTTACTGGTCTTGTTTAGTGCTTTTTGGGAGAAGAGAGATAGAAAAGGGGAATGGGGAGGACACGTATAACATAACTTCCCATTCCGAATGTCTTTTGAAAGAAATTGTCTGTATGCATTATTTTTTATTTAATTTTATTTATTTTTGGTCATATAGATATAATTTTTTTTTCATACTTTTTTAATTTTATTAATTTATTTTCATTTACCTTTTTGATACACAATGCCCTGTTGGGGCAACTTGATGGCTGCACTTTGTTCTGCATTATGTTGCCCCACTTTAAGACAAACGGATATGTTGTTTGTTATGTTTTCATATTCAAGAGATGCAAGATGCAGATTTTTTGGGTTTGCTTCGAATGTTCTTTGACTTTTATACATAATAATTTTGCTTATGAATAAAAGTTGATCTGTTGAAAGCAGTTATTTTGAGTTAGGTGCCAAACGTTTTCCTCCTATTCAAATTTGACATTGAAGGGGTGCATACAACATATTTGCCCACTGGCAACTATAGTTGCCGCACATTCAAAGAAAAAAAAAAAACATAAACCTCGGAAAAATAAATGAAGAACATGTTCACATAGAACACTGTTAACACAACTATATGCATGAAACCTTTCAGAAAAAATTTGGGTACAAATGGGTTAGTTCCTTTTTTAGGGAGTAGTGCAATATTGTAATGCCTTACTTTTAAAAGTAACTTTTCCCAACACTGCCAACGACTTCTGAAAAGTCACAGAAATGGCAAAAGAGAACACAAAATATATTTGTTGTAGTTTCTATTCATCACTATAGAAGTTTATCCAACTACAACGATTTTCACTTCTGAGAAAAGTGAAATGTGAAAAGGGTCCATTCTTCGCAAACGAGGCAATCCCATAACGCACAGTAAAGTGATCAGAGAAGTTTCCATAAAGTGTATTTAAATGTAACCATAAAGTCAATTTAAAGCTAGTCTTGCATTGCCAGACCTTCAGACTGATGACAGAAGGTCTGGGAACCTAGGCTGCTTTGAATGGCCAAGGACCACTCAAGAGGCCATTTGACTGACGGGTAAAGCAAGCGATCACGTTATGTGCCACATCATTAGGGGCGTGGAAATGTCTCCACAACAACAGACCAGTATGTAAAACTCTTGGATGCATTTTAAAGATTCTATGCCACACACTTTAGATATTTCACATACTAATCTAGCTTTTAGTTGATCCTGTTGTCAGAGTTGTAAACACGACGGCTTTCTTCTTCCATGAAGGGGTTTGGCTTCGCAGCATCTTTGTTTCCAGGTGGACGGTTAAAGAACGTGACACACATCTCCTGGAAAGATATCATTTATTGACATGCTTTTTCTCGAGTGTTTGAAATAACCTTTTGCGATCAGACATGGTTTCATATCACAGAATGAGGCAGAAATGTACTATTTTATACTATATTTTATATAGTACTATTTTATAGTACTATAAAAGCTATGTCGATTAGCATTGCATTATAAATATAGTTTATCCTTATAAAAATACCCAAGAATGATTTAAGAACACAGACACAGTTTATTGTCCAGTTTCCTCAGTTAAAATTTCTCTATCTGCGTTTTATTCAGCTACAGCGGTAAACTGGAGCTTCAGTATTATTACTTCTGCTAGTATACGTGGAGTTTCCGCGCAAGGGCGCCCCTCCGGCTTTCAGTATGAATTAAACAGTCATTACATTATACAAGTGTACTCAGTTGTGTCTATTTTGGGTAAAAATAGGAAAGATAATACTTTTCTTTAAAGAAACAGGATTCCCTGAATTATCGTCATTGATATCGTTATTGTAATTATCGTGAAACATTTTTAAGCCCATATCGCCCATCCCTAAGTGTCATTACATTTTTAAAACTTTAATTCTGATATTGGATAATATATATAAAAGTACACATTTAATATATTTACATTAGATAATAATTTTTTGAATTGTGATTGATTTTTATAATGTAATTATTCAGGGAGAAAAAAGTATTTACTTATTTTTTATTTTTTTTACCTAACATTCTAAATGGTCTAAATTTGTTAGTATCAGCTGTAAACATTAAAGAACATCGAAAGCCTAGCAACACTGAAAGCCTAGCAACACAGAACAACTCACCATGATGAAACCACACGGAAACACATTACAGATGCTGCCTTTTAAGGTAGTTGTCTATGTGGATAGTGTATGGATAAGGAGTTGGTACACTATGGTTTGGGACACTGAATCGGATCATCTCAGATATGTCTGAGAGTGTGAATTAACCAAGTATAGCAACACTTTAAGAAAGAAAATTTACAAAAAAGCTGCTGACTAAGCAATCCTCTCGAATAAAGCTATTAAGGAACAAAGAGCCCAAGATAGGACAATTACATTTTAAGGAGCCACTTGGGGACAAAATCTTGCAGATAAGTTTGAAAAACTCTGGAAGAACATGACATGCCCTTCCCTCGTTTTCTCTTGTCTTTTCAGACAGTACATTCCTTCTGACAGCCCTCAGACTGGCCCCCAATTGTGCTCCTTATCAGTGAGTCACGGTTTTCAATTTCTTTACTGCCACAGAGGAACTGTTACCAAAGAGCCAAAAAGAGAGAAAGTGAGAGAGAGTCCAAGTACTAAAAGTCAAAAAGTGAATAACTGCACACGCTGACCTCCCCTGCTCCTGAGTGCGATAAAATATCTTTGCCTCGGTGCTTTTCATCCATCAACGTTTATAAAAAAAAAAGCTAGAGTCTGTAGCAGCTGTACTGTACATTGTGGTTTGACACTCTAAAAGACATTATAGCAATACAGGACAAAAAAATAAATCGCATTAGATACAACCATTACTTTCGGACAAAATATGTCTTAATACAGTGGGATGCGTAAATTTAGCATGTGAACCCTGTCAGATTTCTGATTCGCTTCTTTCGCTTCTTTCAATGCTTTTGTTCGACCATGTGCAGAAATTCTGATCTCTGTCACTCAATGCTAAAAATACTGCACTATCTGGCCACCGCAGACAAGCGTGTGATATTGTTAGCACACAATGGCGTATAAAAACAAACGATTTCAAAATCAAACTGACAAGCCAGAGCAAAATCAAGTATTGGGCTTAATAAATTACGCTTGACAAACCACTAATCACAAGCAACGAACAACAATAAATACTCGACTTTCTCTCTATGACAGATAAAATGGAAACTGATGGTTGAATAGTTACTGTAGGGTTTGTGAGAAATATTTGTTTCTCAACTCATGGGAAAAATATACATACTATTAAAATGTTTTGGGTTCGGTAAGTTTTTTTAATCTTTTTGAAAGACTGCTTTTTGACCAAAAATGCAGTGAAAACAATAATATTTTTCAGCAGCCATTCCTAGATGATAAATGGACTCTTAAACATGCAAACATACATAAACATACAAAATATCTGGCATCATATATAGTGTATACTGCACAGATGGCAAGTTTTAATTGGCCAACGGTTAAAGAAACGAGTGCGAAAGAGACGAGAGGGGTGAAGATTTGCTTCATTGATGACGCGAGCTTCAAACGCATCATGCTATTTTGAAACTCTTGGTACTGAATAACATACTTGATTACCTCAACACAAGCTCTGATGAAGCGGAGCGATGTTACAGAACACTCAGCCGCTGACTCATTGAACATGACGGGAGGACATCAGGCTGACAGAGGTGAGGGTACCATGTCTCATCTGCGTCTGGAACAGCGAGACAGTGACAGCAACAGACACAATATAATTAGAGGCATTGTTATAGCTGTGGCATTCAGAAAGCGCCTGCGGATCGACGTCGCACTCATCGGGACTGAGCAGCTAGTGGTTTAGAAGATGACAAGATCAGGTCCAGTCATGTGTAAAATAAGTTACTGCTAAGCAGCTATGAACTACACTGATGCTTAAGGCTAATCATGACTCATGGAAACAGTTTATGATTTCTAGAAAATTACAGAATGTTTGAAAAGATCAATAGATTACTTTCGACATGACAATGGCATAAGGTCGAAAATAGCCAGGATGAGGCAGTGATTATAGATACTGTAGATAAACTGATATTAAGAATGAACAATTAATAGGATGACAGAATGACAGAATGAAGAGGAAAGATCGATAGAACGTATACAATAACCGAACAACATAAAACTACAGAGCAAACAAACAAAATAGATATGAAAGACATAAAAATGATAGACAGACAAATAGATACAATAATAGACAGACTGACAGAATGATAGACAGAAAGACAGACAGATAGAATGATACACAGAATAAGAGAATAACAGAACAATAGACAGGCAGAATGAAAGATAGACAGACAGACAGACAGACAGAGAGAATGATACACAGAATGATAGAATGACAGAACAACAGACAGGCAGACAAAATGAAAAACGGACACAGACAGAATGACAGATAGATAGAATAATAGACAGAGAGAGGCAGAATGACAGAAGAACAAACAGACCAACAGACAGACAGAATGAAAGATAGATTCACAGAATGATAGAATGACAGAACAATAGACAGATAGAATGACAGACAGAATGATAGAATGACAAAGCAATAGACAGACAGACAGAACGATAGACAGACAGATAAAATGATAGACAGACAGACAGGCAGAGAGACAGAATGATAGACAGACAAACAGAGAGACAGAATTATAGAATGACAGAACAGACAGACAGAAAGGCAGACAGACAGACAGAATGAAACATAGACAGACAGACAAACAGAGAGACAGAATGAAAGATAGACAGAAGACAGACAGACAAACAGACTGAAAGACAGACAGATAGAATGATGCACAGAATGATAGAATGACAGAACAATAGACAGACAGACAGAATGATAGAATGATAGAATGATGGAGCAACAGACAGACAGAATGGTGGACAGACAGAGACAGACAGACAGACAGACAGACAGACAGACAGACACACACACACACACACACACACACACACACACACACACACACACACACACACACACACACACAGACAAATAAAAATGACAGACAGACAGAGAGATTAAATGATAGACGATAGAATGACAGAACAATAGACAGACAGATAGAATGATAGGATGACAGACAGAAAGATAGAATGATAGACTGAATAATAGAGTGACAGAACAATAGACATACAGACAGACAGACAAACAGGTAGAAAGATAGACCGAATGATAGAATGACAGAACACAAGACAGACAGAATGATAGACAGAAACACACAGAGACAGATAAAAATGACAGAGATTAAATGATAGACAGAATGATAGAATGACAGAACAATAGACAGGCAGATAGAAAGATAGAATGACAGACAGACAGACAAAGATAGAAAGATAGATAGACTGATAGAATAACAGAACAATAGACTTACAGACAGAGGGACAGAATGATAGAACAACAGAGAAAGAATGACAGACATAATGATAGATTGACAGAACAATAGACAGACAGACAGACAGAGAGACAGAATGACAGAATGACAGAACAAAAGACAGAAAGAATGATAGACAGAAACACACAGAGACATAAAAATGAGACAGAGATTAAATGATAGACAGAATGATAGAATGACAGACAAATAGACAGACAGAATGATAGACTGCATGATATAATGACAGAACAATAGACAGACATAAAAATGATAGACAGACAGAGAGATTAAATGATAGACAGAATGATAGAATGACAGAACAACAGACAGACAGATAGAATGATAGAATGATAGAATGACAGACAGACAGACAGACAGACAGACAGAGATAGAAAGATAGATACAATAATAGAATAACAGAACAATAGACTTACAGAGTGACAGAATGACAGAACAGTAGAGACAGAATGACAGACTGATAGAATGACAGAACAATAGACAGACAGACAGACAGACAGACAGAATGATAGAAAGACAACAACAGACAGACAGAAAGATAGACATAAAATGACAGACAGACAGACAGACAGACAGAGACGGTGATAGACAGAATGATAGAATGACAGAACAATAGACAGACAGACAGACAGACAGAATGATAGACTGCATGATATAATGACAGAACAATAGACAGACATAAAAATGATAGACAGAGAGAGATTAAATGATAGACAGAATGATAGAATGACAGAACAACAGACAGACAGATAGAATGATAGAATGATAGAATGACAGACAGACAGACAGACAGACAGACAGAGAGATAGAAAGATAGATACAATAATAGAATAACAGAACAATAGACTTACAGAGTGACAGAATGACAGACAGATAGAATGACAGAACAATAGACAGAAAGACAGACAGAGACAAAATGACAGACAGACAGATATAATGATAGACAATGATAGAATGACAGAATAATAGACAGACAGATAGAATGATAGAATGACAGACAGAGATAGAAAGATAGATAAAATGACAGAATAACAGAACAATAGACTTACAGACAGAGAGACAGAATGATAGAACAATAGAGACAGAATGACAGACATATTGATAGAATGACAGAACAATAGACAGACAGACAGACAGACAGACAGACAGACAGAGACAGTGATAGACAGAATGACAGAACAGACAGACCAACAGACAGAATGAAAGATACACAGACAGATAGAATGATAGAATGACATAACAATAGACAGATCGACAGACAGAATGAAAGATAGACAGACAAACAGATAGACGGAATGACAGACAGAATGATAAAATGACAGAACAATAAACAGACAGACAGACAGAATGAAAGACAGACAGACAGATAGACAGAATAATAGAATGGCAGAACAATAGACAGACAGACAGATGTATTTAATAAAAACAATACTTCTTAACCACCTCTTTACACACATATACAAAATGAATAATATTTTAGATATTATTTATGCAGTTATTCTGTATAATTAATTATTCTTTATACAATACAATCAATAACTGTATCTCTAGTTACCAGGTGCACTTTTTTTTAAAAGAGAGTTTCACCTGACTAGTGTACAACAGTATTGTACACTTCTTTGAATCAAATGGTGGATGAAAACACACTGAAAGAAAGTGCTAAAATTCTTTATGGTTGTAATACAGATTTTATGTGGCTCCAAAGAGCAATGAATCCCATCCTGAATTACAGAGATGGGATCTGCAAGCTGTCAGGTGGAGAACGTACATGAGGCAGGAGGCCTCAGGCGACTTCATGGTGGAGAGACAGAGGAAACGCAGAAAATTACAGATTCGAGCACAGGGACTGCAAAAATCAGCTATTATTTCCTTTCTTAGAGTAGCTTGATGTACTACGGACTAAAAGTTTTAGTTTATACATGTTTTTGTCACTCAGGGCGCTTGAGCAGGGGTCTCACACTCAAACAACATAGGGACCACAAGCACTGTGATTTTATCCATCAGGGGCCAGTTGAACAGTTACAACAAATACAGATGTTTTTACGATCATATATAAAACTATCGGCCCAGTTAGACAGTTATTGATGCTTCTATTGCAACACCTCAGCAGCAGATACTGTAGATAGTAGATAGCCTTCTCCTCCTGAGTTGCTAAAGTGCCAAAACAAACAGATGCAGCTAGTATTCGCAATACTCAAGTTGATGATACAAACACACTGTGGTTTATTCAGGTCAGATAGATAGAGGGTGGAATAAAACTCAAGTTTGAAGTATAGTCTAAGCGTGAGAGAAATAGATTCAAAACCGCAGACGTTCTGAATACAAACCACATTTATATTCTGCTGTCATAATGACAAAATGTGAACATAAACTATACTGACATGGTAATCTATCAATCTTGAGAACTGCTCAGAGAGACTGCTGTCAACCACCCACTTTTCTCAAACTCTATCCGAGCTGAAATGCATATCAATCAAAAAGGAGCAAACTGTGGAAAAATTAGACCATTAGGTTTTGATTCATCCGGCTTTGTTTTTTTATTCTTCTTTAAAGAGCGAAGAAAGTAACATCTGTGCCACTAGCATTCCCAAATGCAAAAATAATGGCTGTTTTCACACAAGTTTCCTGGCACAAGCCTCCTTGTCCATCATTGGTCAGAAAAAATGGATTGCATCAACTCTTAAACCAATGGTTCAGAAAATGCATGTTAGGCTGGTTAAAAAAGAAAAAGTATTTTAATGCTTAAAAAACAACCAGTGATGGGAATAATGGCATTATAAATAAACAATGTTACTAACTGCATTTTTTTTTCAGTAACGTGTAATCAGACTAATTACTGTTTGCCCCGTTACAACGCCGCTACCGTTACTGACAATAAAATGTGGCGTTACTGTAATTTATTATATTATTATAATTTTATTTTTCAGTTCATCTGAATGTATCCGCAGCGTACCTGTATTTGATGAACCATAAACTCTAGTGTTAAGGCACACGATTGTATTTTCCTGTCAAAGTAACGGAGTTTCTTTGGAATTCTTCAGCTTTTAAGAACTGCCGGTTTCTCCGGTAGTAGGCGGAACTAATGCTCAAACGGAAATCTCATTGGCTGGCGCTTGCCTATTATCGCCCCTGTTTTGATTTCAGCAAATCAGCTCAAGCAAATGCAGACAACTTGATTAATATTCATGAACCCAGCAGCTCATTTATCCTTAGTGCATTTTATTTTATTAGTAGTAGTAGAATTCGTAGTAATTTTGTTATGTTATCAGTATTATTTTTAGTTTTTCCCCCAATTTTATAGAAACACTAAATTACAAACAATATCTTAAACACCACCACCAGTCTTAAGTTCAGTCAGCATGACAAATATGCATTCATACAAGGTTATTCTAATTATTAAAGTTCTAATTACTAAAGTTTAATGCTAAATTATCAAAAATTTACTAGCCAATTGTGATTCTATCTTTCACATTGTCCCACAGCAACATTAAAATAGTGTAAATTAGTGTACAATGTTTTATAGTAATAATTTATTCTATTTTGTGTAATAATTTACTCCATTTAGTGTCCATTTCATTCATTTAACATTTAATATTGGGGACATCCAAGTTATTTGACATATTTGAACATATTAGTTACTTTTATAATGATGTAACTCAATTACTAACTCAGTTACTATTTATGAGAAGTAACTAGCAACTATAACTAATTACTTTTTTAAAGTAACATGCCCATCGCTGAAAATAACAATCTATTCAAAGGTTTAGGAATGGTAAGATTTTTTTATGTTTTCGAAGGAGTCTTTTATGCCCACCAAGCATTATTTATTCATTTAGGGATCAAAAATACAGTAAAACTTCTTAAAAATTCTATTTTAATATATTTTAAAATGTAATGTATTCCTGTGATGCAAAGCTGAATTTTCACCATCATTACTCCAGTCTTCAGTACCACATTATCCTTCAGAAATCATTCTAATATGCTGATTTGATTCTCAAGAAACATTTATTATTATACAAAAAATCAAATTATAGCCCATTTTTCAACCCCAACTGGCAGTTTCAAGCACAGTTTTTTGTAACCAATTAAAATGTGACTAAACTAGCCTTTTAATTTTGAATTTTGACTGTAAATGTTAAAATATGCAAACATTTATACACTAAATACATTTCAAGTAAAGACGATTTTAGCATTAACTTTAAATTCAGATTGTCGCTGATGACAGGAGAGGTGCTTGTGGTGGCATTTTTAAAGAGCTCACTTCATTTTCCAATTTGCATTGCTTAATGAACTATCCACTTGAAATGATGTTGTGATTGACTCGGCTGAGCACAAGAGGAAGAGAGCAAGTGAGCGAGCAGGAGAAAATAAATGAGAAAATCTCTCCAAACACTCTAACTAGCTAACTGATGTTTGAAAAGGACCGGCAGGTTCGAGTCGTAAGCATGTAGGTGGGCATTTACATCCTTTTTTTTTTTTATCAGTGTGTGTCGTAAAATCCACCCTAGTATGAAGCTGTCACTTTGATAACTTCCAAAGAGAAATAAACATACATCCTGCCACTTCCTCTGCACCATTGAACCAGATTAAATAATCACAGTCCAACAGACACCAGACAATCAACACGGTTCTGACAGGAGCCAATGATCCAGGCCACATAAATTACGCACCCAAAGGATGTTTTTGGGACACACCATTGAGCAATTCAATGGGATTTAGGAAGTCTTTCTGATGAGCTACCAAATGTTTGAAATGGGAGGGGAAAGACCTATATCTGTGTTAAGTAGGGTTGTGATTTCCTATATCCCATTAGCATACTCCATAAATAGCTTTCTCCCTGTGTGTCATCAACCTGATCTAGGACATTTATCACAGAAAGAGAGCCACATTTGTAAAGTGACATCTTAGTAGGCTGATCTCCAAACAGCAGTAGCAAAATTCCTGCACTTTTTGTGATCTACTCCCTCTAGCCAGAAGGTCAAGGAACTGCGGTCAATGACAAAAGCGGCTTGATTGTCCTTCAGACACCACAAGGTCACAGGCAACTATTAAGTACTAAAAGCAGTGCTATGAATGTAATTGCATTTTTCATTGGCTGAATAGTTACTGTTTCTAAAATAGTGTGGCTTTTCCAGAAACAAACCTCCTCCACTTTGTTACTGTTGTTATATTCAGATATAATATAATATTATATTCTCTCACACCCCACATCATGTTCTCACGCTGTGGAAAATACATTGCTGAGCAAAATGAAGACTGACAACGTGCTAACAGACAAGACAGAGCAAGTATGAAAAGTCAATTCAAACAATAAATACCACTGAAATACCATTGAAAGCCATAAATACATATCCACCGACGTTAATCTACTCTCCTGTCTGGTTTGTTGGAGCAAAAATGGCAGATTCGGCATTACGATTGGTCAGATCACCTATCAATCAAACTACCAGCGAGGGGTCAATTGGGAAGTCTGATTTAGTTCATTCTAAATGTTCATTCAATTAATCTATTAAAAAAAAATTGATTCATATTATTTATAGAAAAAATATTTAGTTGATGCTTGATACTATTCTTTTAGTGCATTTTAGTGTCTTTTATGCATTTAGTGTAAATGTATAGGCTGAAATACAGTTGTGTTATTCTCATTGTTTTTGCACCAAATAAATACTGTGTTGTTCTGTATTTAAAAATAAATACTGTTCTAGGGAAAAAAATGGTTTAGGATTTACAAAGTAAACAGTACATTTCTAGTAAATTTCACAAACATTTAAAAAGAAATGGCAAGTAATAAACTGAATTAAACATGGAATTTTGAAGTACAAAGATGGAAATAGTATTTTCTTGTACAACAAGAAGTGTATATTGTGTATATTTTTACAATGTATATCAATTAAATGTTTTTTTTTTTTTTTTTTACAGTAAACTAAAAAAAATACATAAGCAATATACACTGTAAAAATACACTGTAAAATGTACAATGTTAAAAAGCGATATTACAAAAAAAAAACATTGTAAAAAAAAAACATTTTAAGTGACATACACTGTAAAAAATATTTGCTATACTTGGGGCCCTATTTTTTTTTTCTTTTTTTTAAACGTATTTTTATTTATTTATTTATTTTCCTGGATTCAGTTTTTTTTTCCAGTTTAAATTTTTCTAGACTCTTAAAATATTAAGGGAAATTCCAGGCAAAAGTCAACCTTACCATAAAAAAAAAAAAAAATATCAAAGGTTTTTACTATTCCGATAGCTCAGAAGTCATTTGGTGGTTTAAATATCCATGTGAGGTCTCTCAAAGTTTTTAAAGCATTTTTTTTTAGTGCATGATTGTCCGGTAAGTGCTATTTTCAGGTTTGTCACATACATATTCCTCATAAATAGGCACATCAAAATTAAAATTACATAACAGTTATATGTTCTGTGAAGAGCCATCGCTTCTCTATTTGTTAGATATTATTGCGTCTGGTTTGTGCATTTTAATCCTACAAAGTATGTGGTCTCTCAAAAACAGTGTCCTTTTTTGTCACATCCATAACGTATGATTATTTGCCTTTTTTAACATAGGAAACCTGTGCATAGACTAATATTTTTCTGATGTTTAGACTCTATCAACAAGGGTTTATTAAAATATAAACAGATGGTTCGGTATATTGGTAACACATACATTCTCTAAGCATTTATATGTCACATCCATAATGCTGTACTTGCCCTTAAGCAATTATGCAGCAATTTATTAAAACTTTAACAAAAATTAAATTACATTTTCAAAGCCCTATGAAATGCATTTTTTCTCAAATTCAGTTATTTTTTTTTAACAAATTCAGTGTTTTCCATAAATTTTCTAGATTCCATTTTAATTGTTGCATTCAATTTCAATAATCAAAAGCATCTCTAATTAACTGATTTAATAAAAAATGTGATAAATATTAATAATAAACAAAAAAAAAGTTCTAATAATAATTTTATTATTACTAGTAGAAGTACATCATTACAGTAATATGATTCTGTCACAGTTTCTTTAAGTTACACCAAACCTTTATTTTGATGGGTTGCTGTTAAGACTTTTAAGTTTCTGTTTAAGATATGTCGATAGTTTTTCTCAAAAGAAAAGGTAAAATGCTCATTAATTGAGCAGTTCTAGACATTATGTTTATGCGTTCATGTATTTATATATTTAGGCAGCAGAGGCTGAAAACAGTGTCACGTGTGTATGTGTATATGTGTGTAGTAAACAAAACTGCGCGTCTGTGCCATTCACACAGAGACACAAAGAACATGCGGGATTCATATTTAGATAGTGTTTTTTTGTGGCTTTATATTCACAGACACTAGTCCATATCACAATTTGGTTTTGATTTATTCATCCAATGTCCAATTCATCCATGACATTACGCGTTATACAGCAAATTCCATTTTATGACTGGATTCTGCTATTCAGTCCACGTTTTCTGCGTATATACGATATATACTGCATGCTGTAAAAAAAAAGTGCACTGTAAAAAAATAAAAATAAAAAATAACCTAAATGATGTTACTAAAAAATACACTGCAAAACACTATTTAAGTGATATACAAAGTAAAAAATTGCTTATTTTCACTCTACAAGCTGCTGATAATTTGTAGCAGCTTCGCCAACACTCACTAAAAACCAATAAAATGACTTTAACCCTAAAAAGATGCTCCGCTTGCCTTTACGCTTTCAACAGGTGGCTATTTAATGGAAAACAACGTTCCACATAGATGATCTGGCAACTGAGGTGATGAAATACAAGCTGGTTAAACACGCCACCTTAAAACGGAGCGCGTGACATTTACAAGCTATTTACAGAGACAGTAGAATTTATCTATTATTAACGTATAACCTACTGAATTATTAACAATACCATGAGGGAATTGTTTATGCTTTGTAATGTGTAAACCTCTACCACTGAATTGATGAATAAATCACATTTGTTCTTGCAGGTGTGTGGGCATGCTGGGACTGGCAATTACACCAAAACAAGGGTATTAAAAAACAAACATAATTACTCACAGTGTTCGGCAGTGCGGCGAACAGGCATTTTCCTTACCTGCGGAGACGTCACAATACAACCACACACCCACATCTGCGATTAATTCACCCTAATTCACAAGCTAATTAAATTTGTCAGAACCGAGTGCACTTTTTCCCTTTTTTTCGGCTGCAAATTCAACAAAACAAAGCAAAGACGTCTCTCACTTATGTGCGTAAAATAGAAAAATATGCAGAAATTCATACGAGAGGTCAAAGTCGGTAATAACCTGTGCAAATGGCAAATCTTCCACAGATGGTTAAATATGCATGCATTCACACATTTCTCATGAAGCAACGGCTCCCAAACCTTCAGCTATATAAGCGGGGTCAAACGGGACACTGTCCTCCTTTCATCGAGGTTAATAATTTAGAGAGCAATTAGACAGGGAAGTGAGACGGTTTCATGTACTGGCGGGGGGAAGCCGGGGCGGTTAGGGGCCGTCCACGCTCCCAAGCCTTGATCTCGGGGCCCGGGGATCTACGCTGTGACAGTGACATTAACGAGCATTCGCAGTGAGCACGAGGCCGGCTCTGTGCCCATTAGCAAGCTCCCATCAGAGTAATTAGAGGACATATGCTCAAGATCAGCGCTTTCAGAACGCCGTGCCAATGAGGGATTGATTTCTGGAAGTTTTTTTCTTACTCAGGCCCCCTACCTGAGCGCACATAATCTAATCTGGCAGTCTGTAGAGTAAACACACGTCGAAAACTGCCTACGCAATTGATCTGACTGGAGTGGCTTGTGAAATCGATGCCTTTATTGTGACAATCAAGCAGGAAAAGGCAACCACGGAAATGTGCCATGCGCAACCCGTCTTCAGTTTCTCTCAAGTACAACTATAGCGGCTTTAATATAATATTATATAAATGCTATCTAATAACACAAATTCTTATCATTTAAAATAAGTGTTTTCTATTTTATTTCTGTGATGGGAAAATGAGATTCCAGCATCATTATTCCAGTCTTTAGTGTCACATGATCCTTCAGAACTCATTCTAATATGCTAATTTGGTGCTCAATTATAAACACTTATTATTGGTGCTCAGTTATTAATAACAGTTATTATTATTATCAATGTTGAAAAATGTTTTGTTAATTTAACCATTATTATATTCTGTTTTTATTTTTTATAAATCTATTGTGATTATTTTACAACTAATTTACTTATTATCAATGTTGACAAAAATTTTGCCATTTTGGTAAAAATACTTTGATGAACAGGAAGTTCACACCACATTTTTTGTCAATATAAAAAATTTTTTAACATTACGAATGTCTTTACTGTCACTTTTGATGAATTTAATGTGTCTCTGCTGAATACAAGTAATAACATTAATATTATTAAATATTAATATTAAATATTAAGCAGCAAATAAAGATTTCAACGCATAATATTTACATAGTTTTATGTTGGATGCGATTAATCACGATTAAAATTAATCATTTTGGCAGCCCTAATATATACATCCAGTTGAAGTCAAAAGTTTACATACACAATGCAGAAATGTTAATTATTTTGGGAAAATAAGAGGGATCATACAAAATTCCTATTCTTTTTTATTTAGTACTGACCTGAATAATTATTTTGGGAAAATAAGAGGGATCATACAAAATTCCTATTTTTTTTTTTTATTTAGTACTGACCTGAATAAGATATTTCACATAAAAGATGTTCACATATAGTCCACAAGAGAAAATAACAGTTGAATTTATAAAAATAATGACCCTTTTCAAAAGTTTACACACACTTGATTTTTAATACTGTGTTGTTCCCTGAATAATACACAGCTGTGTTTTTTTGTTTAGTGATAGTGCCTTGTTTTTCCCGAACAGTTAAACTGCCCTCTGAGTCCCTCAGTTGTCCTCAGAAAGAAAACATGGATATCAAAATCATACAGTCATTGTTGGAAAGAGTTTAAATAGACAAAAATGCTGCAAAACCAAAGAATTTTTGGGACCTGAAGGATTTTTCTGAAGACTCCAGGGACTCATGAACAACTAACACTTATGTATGTGAAATATCTTTTTTTTATGTGAAATATCTAACTGAGGCCAGTACTAAATAAAAAATAACATCCATTTTGTATGAAACCTCCTATTTTGGTAAAATAATTTACATATTGCAGATTCCGCAAGGTGTATGTAAACTTTTCACTTCAGCTGTATATATGAAAAGTTCAGATGCAGAACCAGCTAAATCTATCTGACATCTTCCTTTAAAAAATGCATTTTTATCAGGCTCAGATGTATAGGTTTCTATGTAAGAACCGGTACTTCTGATTAGGCTGAGGCTCAGTATCATTATCTCATTTTTGACCGAGATGGCTTTTAGCTGGTTTTGCATCTGAACTCTTCATATATATATTTATTTTACAAGCTATGAAAATGTAGGATTTATTTAAGATTTCATTTATTAGACTTACTACAATAACTGGTTGAAGACTACATTAATAATTTAGTTTTAAATGTAATTATTGGTGTTCTGAAAGATTAACTTTAAGTGAGCATTAAACGATGGCAAAGGTTGGCTGTCCAACTATATGCCAGCACACATAACCTTAATCACAACCTACATTACTGCTCCGTTCCACCTCACTGAGTCCGACTGACAGTAATGCATTTGTCTGACACAGAACACCTATATTGTTGTGTATAGAGGTCAGCTTTCAGATTTAAAGGGTTAATGTGGAAACAGATTAAACCGAAAGGAGCAATATGTTACCGTTTAAAATTGGAGCTCTGTCGCATTCAACCCCCACATGTTTATCGATCAAGACTGCTGGATGGCAGATTCCAAATCGATGGTTATCTGAAAGATGGTATTTTTATGCTTATTTGCTAAATACAGTTCTCAAAGTAGTCAAACTTGGCGAACTCCCTCAACTGTTATTCATTCAGTCGCAGGAGACTGACTAATCAGATGTGCGTCTGTTCCATACATGCAGTGTTCCGTGAAATAGAGATGGAACTAGGTTGCTTTGAAAGCCGGTGTCTTTGTGTCCCTTCAGCATAGAGAGAGAAAGAGAGAGAGAGCTGGTCAGTTCTCTAAAATAGCACAGTCTCAGATGGTGCATAGGGCAGAGAGATGCACAATGGTATTGATTCAAGCATTTGAGGGAAAATAAGCAACAGTTATCGACCTCCGTCAACAGTGCGCAAAACAAACATGGAGAAAAACAAAAATCAGAGGTCAGTAAATCTCCCAGAGCAGAGCTGCTTTAGCTCCTCATTATCTTGGAAATATTCCTCTATTGCACTCTACAGCTGCTCAACAGGAAATGGAGGGGGTTATCAAAAAGATCATAGCCCTCTCATGTTTTGCAATCATTTGTACTAATGTTTGGGGTTTACTATCACAGCAGGGAGAAAGTTTACCTGTGACTGATTGACCCTACTAAACATTCATTTATATTCAGCTTTTTTTCCACCAGTTTGTGTTTCTTTTGTAAAAATAATCAAACTTCCTGGTTGTAAATGGTGCATTATATCAACATGCAAATATGTACACATATGTATATTTATGTCTGAAAGATAAGAAGTTTCTTATAGTGTTTTTGATGTTTTGAATGTTCACCAAGGCTGCATTTATTTGATAAAAACTACAGTAATAATGTGAAATATTATTACAATTTAAAATAAACTTTTTCTGCTTTAATATATATATATATACTAATATGCTGATTTGCTTATGTTATTAATGTTAACTGATTTTTTGATAAAAAGTAAAGTAAAAAAAAAAAAAAAAAAAAAAAAAAAAAACAGCATTTACTGTCACTTTTTATACATTTAATGCATCCTAGTATTAATTTCTTAAAAATAAAAAACCGCTGACATTGAGGACTGATGATGTCTATTAGTCGTGTTTTTGAAAGGTTCAAGAGGTTTTAGATTGTCAGCACTCAAGTCATAAATACTTATGATACTTACTTACACCAAACCTCTCCTTTGGATGTCTCTATGATTTTTTATTCCCTAGATATCAGGTCCCTCATTTATTTTTAGAACATTTCTGGGAATAAAAAAAAAATCAGTAAAATTGAAGATCTGATTGCTTACAAAAGCAAAAGCGCACTTCAAAAAGCTTTCAACATGCTGCACGATTTGAGGTATCATTCATGTCCACAGCATAAACGGTGTGTGACAAGTTACTCATCAAAGTTAGCATTAGAGGTTTGTTCAAATCCCTCATCCTTGCAGTAGTGAGTGCCACAAAAATTACAGTATTTATGACTTGAGTGCTGACAATCTAAAACCTCTTGAACCTTTCAAAAACACAACTAATAGACATCATCAGTCCTCAATGTCAGCGGTTCTCTGGTCTATATGAATTCCACTAGAAAAGGTCCGTGCACAATTTCTCCACAGATTCAGCACACTTGGGGGTTGCAGACAGGGTGAATGGCAGACCGCTGGGTCCCGGTAAGGCATGACGTTAATGGCCCTTAGCAAATGTGCCGGGCCCGGAGCTGTGAACCACAGCCGGGTCCATTTCACGGTGTCTGCCTGAGACCCGACCGCATTCACTCTCTCTGATGAAGAGTTCCCGGAGATACAACAGCCCACGAGCAAGGCCGGCCAGCTACGTATCAAAAAAACGCTGTTTCGCTTAGTGCTTCAAAATGGAATCGATGCACTATGTGTACAGCATATTTCTCTTATGTGACATACAAAACTTTAAAGTCTGTTAAGGAAAACATGGTGATAATGTGTTTAAACGCAAGTAACTTAAAGGAATAGTTCACCTAAAAATGTTTAGTGTGTACAATGAAGGAGTTCAGCGTTGTTTTGGACCCCATTGTCTTTCATTACATGGATAAAAACAGTTTAAACATACTTGAAAGTATGTTCTTTTTTGTTCTACAGAAGAAAGAAATGCATACAGATTTGGCTGAGTAAATGATAACAGAATTTTAATTTTTCAGTGAACTATCCCTTAAAATTTCAAAATCTCTGGTATTCTTCAGCTGAATATAGCCTGAATAAAGACCTTTTTTCAACATAGAAAATTGTATATGTATGTTGTATGTTAAAATAGCAGAATGTTCTGCTGTTTATACTACTTATTGCAAATAGTGGCAATTATCTGCACCTCAGTATTGTAGTACATTATAAAACATTATGAAGTAATAACATATTGAGTATAAACTATAATTTAAATTCAAATGATTAAATAGATGCCACTTACAGTAAATGAGACAATAAAGCCCTTCCATCACCTACCCTATCCGTCCCCGATACTTTATTTTCAACTTTTCCATTATTTCCTTTATTTTTATTGAGAATAAATGCCTTCTGACGTGATATGAGATTTGAAAATTGAGAAAAAAAAGTTTGGGGAAAGGCGGTTTTGAACTCGGGTCACTTACATCAAAATGATTACAGAATGTGCTTTTACTAGCTAGAGCTGATATTTGATGCTCATTTTTTGTAGTGTTGACTACCCCAATCATACATTGGTGGGCGGAGTTAGTGTAAATAGCCTCTGCCAACAAGGCGGGATATTTGCACTTAGTGTAAATAGACACTCTTTTGTTTATATCTCTATATTCTGACTATTTTATGCATTTCTGACATTTTTCTTCTCAGAATTGTGAGATATAAACTCGCAATTGCGAGTTATAAAATCCAGTTTTGAGAGAGGGAAAAAGACTAATGTTCTCAGAATTGTGAGTTATATCTCACAATACTGACTTAACTCGCAAAATGCATGTTAGAAATCAGAACTGCAAGATACAAACTTGCAATTGTGAGAAAAAAGTCAGAATTACGAGTTTATATCGCACACTTCTGACTTTATAACTCGCAATTGCGAGTTTATATCTCACAATTCTGACTTTATAACTTGCAATTGCGAGTTTATACCTCACAATTCTGAGAAGAAAAGTCAGAATTGAAAGTTTGCATCACCCAATTATGAGGAAAAAAGTCAGAATTGTGAGATTTAAGCTCACAATTGCAGGAAAAACATTGAGTGAGTTGAAACATCAATTAAAAACATTTAACAATTAACCAACACAAATATCAAGGAAGGAATTTTAGTAGACTATTTACAGGTTATCTGCAGGATTTTTAAAATCAAACTGAAGGCTTTTTATTACCCATCTTAAGACCTGCAAAACTAAAATTATTTCTATGATGTCTATAATAACATATTAAACTATAAAACAACATGATTTAGAGTTTAGATAGAGGTTTTTACAAAAACAAAAACAAACAATAACAAGCATCTTATAAACCTCACATATCAGACTTAAAACCATTTTTAAGAACAGGGATGAGTCAAACATATAAATAATTATATTAATTTACAACATATAAAAACATATTTTACTGCTTACGTTTCTTTATAAGGCACATACGCTTCTGTCGCATTTACAACTGTATGTGTTTGCTACATAAAAATATGGGTCAATTTTCACATTGGTCTGAACTAAAACAGCAGACGTAAATTCATTCTCAGTAGTTTAGGTCACAGCTATACACAAAGCAGAGCTACGCTCATTAACGCTACTTTATCAGCTATTGTAGGTACGATTAAATAAAAATGTGAGACTTTATAAGACTATTTAAGGACCAGTAGGAACTCTATATTTAAGATAGTATATCGGGCAAGCCGGTGATAGATTTTGGTAGGCTGACTGAAAGACACAATAGTCCCAGGATGATGGTCTACCGATTTTGCGAGCCCTGCTGTACCCTTATACACACACTACCCATTTTCAAGAAAAATAAGCAGAATCTACAAAAAAAAAAAATCCTTCTTGACCTCAAAAGAAGTAACTTCTGCAGACTTGCACTCTCAAGAGATGTTCTGTCAAATCCTATCTGGAATCACTGCACGTTTTTCAACTTCGCTCCGTGCTGCTTGATTACATTGCTTTGAATAAGTCTCTCTTTGGATTTCTGTTCTATAAAATGCTTCAGAAATGTTTCATTGAGCATGTAATCCCAGCTGCTCTTCACTTGAGGCTGCTGTTTTGATCAGTTTGTTCAAACTGTGTCTCCTTTAATAGCCCTGGGCACAGAGCAGCCTCAAAATCAACTCTATGTTTCAGCCTAATTCACTTGTATAACACTAAGTATTTCATTAATGCTACTTTGCAGTATCAAGAGACGCAGTTATAGCCATCTCTGTAAACAATTTTGGAAACTTTCTCTTTGTTCCCTAGCTGTTTGAAGCAATCCTTGCAGCTGTTGTGTTAATAACTTTTAGTAATTGTGTCTTATTATTCCTCCCGTTGTGTAACGGCTCTAATGAGCATGAAATACAAAAAAGAACAGGTGCATATTTCAAAATTAAACCATATTTCAAAATAAGCTTTTGAGCACAATAGAAAGGGAATTATAAACTTATATAAATATCCTGATAAACAACATTGCAAGTTACACTAGTACACAGAGGTCAGTCCATGATATACAGTAGCAAAAAACTTAATTTTTAAAGCCTAAAAACGTAACTTTAATTTTAAAAGTCTAAACGGTTTGTGCGAAAAAAAAAATACTAAGTAAAAAAAATCAATACAGTACTAACTTTAGCAGGAAAAAAAGTAAAAGTTACAAAATAAAAGAATATGCTTCCATTAGTGCCATTTTGATGGTAAATTATAACATACAGTCTGACTATTATATTAGAAAGTCAGTCAGCTGTTGTCGTCCTGAGCATGATAGACTGATTGCCAATCAAATCAGGCCACTTGGCGCCTAAAGGGCAGTCCAGGAACTCTCTCATGACAAATATCAATGTAAGGAAAACAAATGAACAATGAAACACTAAGTTATTGTACCATGAAGTCCATAAATCTATTAGAAAGGGCAGAAGGGGCTTATGGATTTCATTAATCATGGAGAGCGGCAGAGAACACTGTAGCAGAGCAGCAGGGCTGCCAGCAACAGAGAGGTTCAAGTGTTCTGCTTTGCACCAAAGACCTACATTATGCACATCTAAACCATACATTTTCCATAAAAGCTAAAGAAAATGCATCAAATACATGTTTGGCTTTGATATCTTTTAGACTGACGTGAGATTTTAAATAACACACGGCAGGAGTAAAACACTGCTTGTATAGTTACTTAACAGTTCAACTGACAAGAAGTTAATATGACGCAACTTACATTTCAGACACAAAATTGTGGGTTGCTTTGTCTTCTTTCATTCTCCAGACGAAAATCATTCCAAGTACAGCCACTGCAGTTTTAACCGTAGTAGTGTAGTTCTCGAGCAAATAAGTGCTTTTGGATGAATCAGTTGAACAAATAATTCAGTGATTCACTCATAAAGAGTCCTGAATATTCCTGAATGAATCACTGTTTTGAATGAACTGCTTGAGTGAAAGATTCAATAACTAAAAACATCAATGACAAAGACAACAGCTCGTTTATTCCTGAATAAGTTTGTTTTGGACAAATTGTTTAAAGGGGTCATCGGATGCCTATTTTCCACAAGTTGATATGATTCTTTAGGGTCTTAATGAAAAGTCTATAATATACTTTGGTTAAAAATTCTCAATGGTTGTGTAAAACAGCACCCGTTTTACCTTGCCAGAATCAGCTCTGCAAAAATCATCTCATACTCACTTCTGCTGTGAGTGAAGCTGTATCACGAATGATTTGCGCGAACATAGACGGATATATGTAGATCGGGAGGCGCATTCCCTTCACAAACAAACATAATCCACTACATCTTCAGCGGCTCAGATGTCGGGAGTAAATGTCGACCACTACGTTCATTATCACATCACGCGACGCAACACCTCAATCGTTATGTTAAATGTTAAATATATTTTACAGCATAAAACGTGCCTGATCCATAAGCAGATTTTGCAACTGACACATTTTTGTAAATCATCCAAACACTTATGGTTATCAGCCAATAAAGATAATCTCAAAGTAAAAAAAAAAAAAAGTTTAGTTTTTAGTCTATATTTAATAAATGAATTAATTAATTAATTAAGCAAAAAGCAATTAATTAACATTAAATTAATTAATTAATAACATTAAAGTTTTTAAATATACTTTTATATTGCAATATTTCATATTCAATCTACAAACGAATGTAAAAACAACATAAAGATATATTTTTTATATTTGTTATTTTTTGACTGAGGGTGAGTATCACTGATACCAATATAACTGATGTCTCTAGGAAATTGTTCTTTTTTTCCTAATATTTAACCAATGACTATAGCCATTCAACATTACAGTATGAGTGAGAGCTAATTATAGAGCTATTATAGTATTATTAAACTTTTAAAAATAACAACTTCGAATTTAAGTGAACTTAAAACAATTTTCACATAAACCCATTATTTACCTGTGCCCTTCAGCAAGTAGGAAATATACAGAAACTGAATAAATTTATCAAACACTAAATACTTAATACAGATGAATCCTTGAAGCTACAAAAGTTACTGATTTCCTCTTTTTTTGGTTCTTTGGATGAATAGACATCACAGCAGCTGGGTTATTAGGTTATTTGGCAGCTATTACTTTAAGAGCTGCCACTGCTAAACGTCACTCAGATCTGACACGCATGCTCGTAGTTAAATTCGCGCTTTAATATGAAATGATACAGGCTATTTTTGTAACCTGGAAAAATGTATCACCTGGGTTAATCCATTCATTTTTACACCACTAATTTTTACATTTATATATTTGGTAGTTTGTGTTTTTTTTTTGCATCCAAGGTACTCATTTTCATTGCATCAGTTCTTGTTTTACGAATCGAACCCATGCTGTATTGTTTAAGCTACAGAACAGCTACACTACAGTACAAATGCCATCTTCAATCTCTGAAACAATCACACCATTATAAACAACCTCTTTGTGGTTGGATACATAATCAAATCAAATGCTTACACGTTATTTGTGAATTCTCAATAGTGTGCAATATCCACAGCAGTAGTCCCCTGAGTTTTACACCATGTGGGTGGTAAACTAAAACATTTTCAAAGGCAGCATTGTGTCTGTCAGCATGACATGTTTGGCTTCAGATTCTTCTTTTAAAAACAGAATGTGACAGACAGTGTGGGAGTCAGATACTCAGCAGGTTTGGGAAAAAGCATCAGGTCGAGAGAACAGCGTCTGCTTACTCACGGCTCTCAACTGGGGATCTCCCAATAAAGCAGTGTTGCTCACATTAATTTAGCCCGACATAGGCTTTATGGGAACTGATTCTGGAAGCCGTTCAAACACACCGACCCCCAATCGCCCCACAAGAGGACCCCCCTCCAAAAAAGACAGAGCGCTTGTTCTGAATTTTTAAAAGAAAAGCCCGGCCTCTGCGGACCCCTATGTTTTTCCCCTCAGCTCTGGCTGCCGCAATGCTGTCTGTCTAGCCAAGCTTCGATTTGCTCTTAAGGAAGTGTAAACCATACCAATTACAGCCCTGCGATTGTGTGGACACGCGTGAGAGAGCCTCTGCTGAGGATAGGGGAGGAGGAAAGGGAATGGAGTGGAGGGGCTTGCAGACAGGGGTGGGATATTTGCAGGGCACTGGAGTGTGTACAAAAATGGACCCACAGGGACATGCAAGAGACAGACACGCACAAAAAACAGACATAAATAGAAAACAAACACTTATTTGTAGATATTCAAGTGATGTAGTGCTAAATTTCTCCAAGACTTGGATGGCCTGAATCAGTAAATTTTTCAACAAATTTTCAAACAAGTTTAAATTTTTGGGTTAATTATTCCTTTAAGACAGCACCGGAAAATATGCTATGAAAATAAAATACTCAAATTAACACATTCATTTACATAACAAATAACACACTCATAATGATGAATGTTAAAGTGAACCCTGGGTATTAAATCTTTGTTCTCTCCACTTTAGCCCTGATGCCTTTGAGCCTTTTAGCAGACAACAGCTACTGAAAGAGCTTACAAACGGCAAAGACAAGAAACACTAGATGCCATCCTGGCAGGATGTAAACATGCAGCGCTTATGACACCACAGCCACTGAAGAAATTTCCCGGCAAGCATTTCACTCGATATCCAGGAGCGTTTAGACTCTTTGTGGGGAAAATCAATGGTTTAAAGGCACAATATGTAAGATTTTTGTAATAAAATGTCCAAAAACCACTTGCACAGTGTTATATATTTCATGCAGTTGTGTACTTACGTTATCTCAAAAGTTTTCAAGGATTTGTAAATCCAGAGAAATTCCAGTTTTAAATAACGACTCATTGACGGTCATTGTCGCCTATCAGTGACGCAATATCCACGCTATCCTCGGTTTCCGCTTATGAATACTATGGCAACACACGTGGACAAAGCTAATTATTAAAGCTATTATTATCAGAGCATGTGAGCAGAGCATAGCGGGAGCAGATCAGTGGATGAGAGAGTAAGGTCATTTTACCAGTGTTGGCCAGTACAGCTCTAATACAGCATAGCACAGTAGCGCTACTGCAAACAGGAACAAGTATACTACATAGAAACTTCCTATAGGCGCGTTATTTGAGCAGACTCTGTTTTTCCGGTGTTTTTCTCTTTCAGCTGAAAACCGATAATTTTTCGGCGGCTATAAATTCTGTGCATCCCTAGTTTTTATCAAGTCTGGTGAGCAAACCTATGTTAATGTAATTAAATACAGTATGTGCTGCACAAAAAACATTTAGCCATACTTGCAAATACGGTGGGTTTGTTCAAATTTACTTTTAGAACGACACGTAAAAATGCGCATCATTAACCCGCCATATCATGACAAATAATCACATATCAGTAAAAGGTTAATATTGAATCAAATTTCATGTCCTTTGCAGATAATTCATTACGATGACATAAAATACTGTTATTAAATGTACAAGTAAGTTAATAAAAAAGTAATACATTACCTCATCCGTGAGCATGATTTGTGAAAACGACATCTCCCAACGTTCCATGCTCCGTCATTGCGTCAACGAGCTTCGCCTCTGTTATTGTTTTGAAAATGTGACCTCTAGCTGCGAAAACTTGCATATTGTGCCTTTAAGCCTATGCTTATAATCCATCGCCACCAATAAACTCTTTCAGTAGCAGTGGTCATCGTACCAGTGTTTTATTTTCCGAGTTGTGTTGCGGTAAAAATAACAACAGGTTGCGCCAGTAGCTCACCAAAAGCAACCATTTTACATCATCAAAATAATAGTCCAAAATATGTACAGATAATTTACTCACTAGGGATGGGCGATATGGGTTGGTATTTATTGCAATAACGATATAAATGACTATAATTCAGGGAAATCCTGTTTCTTCAGAGAGAAATATTATCTTTCCTATTTTTACCCAAAATAGGGTGTTGTGAGCACTACCCTGTTGAAAAAAACAGCTAAAACCAGCCTAGGCCTACCTGGTTTAAGCTGGAAATAGCTGGTTTTAGCTGATCTCCCAGCCTGGCCAGCTAAAACCAGCCTGCCCAGCTAAGGAAGTGGCTAAAACCACTCTAAAACCAGCCTGCTGACCAGCTATGACCATCTAAGACCAGTCTGGATGACCAGCTAAAACCAGCCAACCAGCTGGGTCTTTTTTCAGCAGGGTACTGAGTACACACGTAATGTAATGACCATTTAATTCACTGGGATGTGAATTAAATTGTTTGTACTTTCTGAAGCTCCTAACATTTAGACAAATTCCTTGTGTGTGAAACACACATGGCAATAAAGTTCTTTCTGATTTGGAAGCTGGGGGGCGCCCTTGCGCAGAAACTCCACAATATGCTTTATAGCAGAAGTAATAATACTGACGACGCTTCAGGAATCTCTAATCCAGTTATTGCTGTCACTGATTAAAACGTATATAGAGGAATTTTAACTGAGGAAACTTGAAGACAATAAACATACGATTTCTATAATATATGGTTTGTCTGTGTTCTTCAAGCAATCTTAGGCATTTTTATAAGGATAAAGTATATTTATAATGCAATGCTAATCGACATAGCATTTATAATACTATAAAATAGTATGATTTCAGCCTCATTCTGTGATATGAAACCACGGCCAATCACAAAAGGTTATTTCAAACATTCATTTGGAGAAAAAGCATACTAATAAATGAGATCTTTGTTGGACAACAGGTTTGTAAACAGGCTCATACACATGCAAAACTATCACTCTGCACTGATGCACAGAAATATGTCAACAACCAGACTTTATTGTTATTATCGCGGGAAGATTAATTCTTATTGTGGGGAAAATTTTTACCGGTTTATCTCAAACTATAAGATATTGCCCATCCCTATTACTCACCCCCTTGTTATCCAAAATGTTGATGACTTTCTTTCTTTTTTGTTCTGGAAGTGAACTTCTCCTTTAAGCCTCTTTAAAAAAAACACCATATCAAAATAATATCCATAACATCTCATCTAGCGCTTTTCATCAAATATTGTGCTAGAAATGCTATACTTACATGCTATATTTGTATAATGGTTCATTAGAATGATACAGTTTATTAAAACATGCATTGGTGTACATGACGTTCTGTATGAAACATTTATCTAGCTTTGTAGCATCTCTACAATGGGGTCTTTGTAATGATTCAAACAAAGGAAACATGAGCGACACAGTCACAATCCATCATGTGTTCTCTTCTGCTTTGAGCGAATTATGTCCCAACAGGCTTTTGAGGTAATTACATAAAGGCCATTATTAATCTTTTCCAACAGCGGACACACTGCACTGTCAGAGCCGCACATGTTAAATTTTTTTGCCATACAATATTCAACTTCTCAAACTCAAGACTATGGCAGCCTTTGCGATTTGCAATTTTCTTGCCATGTTCATCAGATTCTGCCAAGGTCTTGACTATGAGTTCAGCTGGCTCTGATTTTAAGGTGAAGGTTCATGGGAGATGCTGCATCAAATCAATTCAAAACAACAGAACCATCGTACCAATGTTTTATTTTCTCTTCCATGTTTCCGTTTGTCTATCTGTGTCAAACTCATGAATAAAAAGTAAAATAAATATGTGCATGTGCAAAAACAAGATGAACTTTAAAACAAAGAAAATATGATACTGTGACTCTAAATCTCACCCCAATGTGAAGATGTTGTTGTTGTTGTAAAATTTGTACATTTTAAACTGTTTTTGGTCACTTTAAAGTTAAAATGAAATAAAACACAATTATAAGATTAAAAACTTTAAGTATTAGTTCACTTTCAGAATAAAAATTTCCTGATTATTTACTCACCCCAAAGTCATGTTCGTGTCTTTCTTTCTTGAAAAGAAATGAAGTTTTTGAGGAAAACATTCCAGGTCTTTTCTCTGTATAGTGGAATTCAATGGGAGCTGACAGGTGAAGATCCACACTGCAGTTTCAATGCAGCTTCAAAGGGCTCTACATGATTCCAGGGAGGAATAACGGTCTTATCTAGTGAAACACACTGTCATTTTCTTTAAAAAATTACAATTTCTATACTTTTTAACCACAAATGCTCATCTCGCACTAGCTATGTGTCTGTGACTTCATGCATTATGTAGTCATGTTAAAGAAAGTAAACGGCCTTTACAAAAAAATTTAAAAAAACAATTTCTGATGATTTTTAAGACGGAGGGCTGCAGTGCTAGTCCAAGATGAGCAGTATTGGTTAAAAAGTATATATATATATATATATATATATATATATATATATATATATATATATATATATATATATTTTTTTTTTTTTTTTTTCTTAGATGAAAAGCCCTTTGAAGCCACTGCAATTCGGACCTTCAACCACTGCAGTCCACTATATGGAGAAAAATCCTGAAATGTTTTCCTCAAAAACCAATGGGGAGAGTAAATTATGAAGAAATTTTTATTCTGGAAGTGAACTAATTCTTTAAACTTAAAAAAAAAAAAAAAAAAAAAAAAAAAGAAAAGGTAAAAATAGTAAAAAGTATAAATGTTAATAAATAAATGTTGCCTTGGTAACTAATGAGAAATATGTTTAAGTTAAAGCTAAATTAGCGAAAACTGAATTAAAGCTATATAAATTCACATCTTATTAAGATTCATTAAATCTAATTGCAGCTTTAATTAAAAGCTTTAAATCAATCTAAAAAAAAAAACTACTAAAATGACAAAGCTCATAAAATGACTAAATACTAAATTTAAATGAAGATCCAATAAAAATCAAATTTTTAATTTAAATAAATTCCATAATATGAGACAAATAATACTAAATTAACATTACTTTTATTTGTGAGACACAAAATAATGTTCACAATGTACTGTCGGTCCAAAAAGACAAAAAAGCAGCATAAAAACAGTCAAAACAACTTCTTTCTCAGACTGAAATTAAAGTCCTTATTTACTGAAACGGAATGCACCATATTTGATTAACAAGTAAGAATAATTTCTATAGAATATAGCACAAGAGTTGTATGAACCACTTGAATGGTATCTTTTGGCATTGTTTACGTTTGACAAACCCTAGTACTCACTGATTTCCATTGCATTGAAAATCATACACATTTGGGTGGATGGTGGGGGGATGGGGGGGATGGTGGGGGGGTGGGTGTGCTGAGCTATTTCTTTAATATCACCGTGTTGTATAAACACAAGATGACCCTGCTGAGTCTGAGTACACAATGTAATTGATGCTGTGTGGCCACTGCTGCAGGGTGAGGTGGATTATGGGAATTAGAAGTCCACAGTGTACCATTAGACTCTTATTATGGATTGGGCGGAACCCATTTACGCAATATAGCAAAAACCTATTGTGCTCTTAGAGCATCAGCGTCTACACTCTTTTGGCCCATCGGGTGTAGGAACTTCATTAAAAAATATTCCCATAAGGCAACAGTCATCTAAACATCACATCAGCTGATCATCACATAAACCAGTGAGAATTTCTTCTTCATAACAAAAGACTTGCCAAGATATTTTAATTTGTCAGTTGATCTTCTGACAACAAATCAAGCTGACAGGTTTATTTAAGCGTGTGCTTTGAAATACATCCCGATTACGTTCATTAAATTCCACTAGCGACGCATTAACCCGTGGCCTCACGGAATACTGCACCACCGGCAATAAACTGCGCGATTACCTCATTCACAAAGCAATTTAGATTCCTATCTTTATTTGATAAGAGACAACAGAAAGAAAACAAGAAATTACAAGGCTTAAACCAAAACAGGAGACAATACTGAAAATGAGTAGCTTTATGAATTCTAATTAACGTCTTTGGTTGAGGAAAACTAAAGCACGCACAGTCTCAAGTCTTTCGACTCGTTGTGCCTCCAGCTGTCCTCTATGCGAGTCACTTGTGATGGCATATGAAAGTGACGACATTTCCAATGAGGGAGCTGAACAAAAACATGGGTTGTATTTGAAAAACATCTCTTTGACCTTTAGAATCTGCCATTAATTGCTAATGCCAGACAAGAGAAGGATTTCAGTCTCCTGCGAAAACGAAATTAGAGGCGAGGCGGCCGGACCCAGGAATGAGCGCCGCGAGATTGAACTATTACGCACAAATGTGCGCTGTGATAAAAGCCAGGCGTATGCTGGCATTTCTAACATCGCAGAAAAAGCCAACAGACCCTCTCTCCAGGGAACTGAAACCCTTGTTGATAGGAAGCATTTTGTCTTGATATTTTCATAAATATTCAAAAACAAACCATAAAAGGTTGGTGAGTAATGCAAAATAAAGCGCCACACAGGTATTCACTTAACAGCCTTTGGTGTTTACATTTATTCATTTCGCGGATGCTTTTATCCAAAGCACTCAAAACGTACATTGTATCAATGCATGACCTTGATGTTACAGAAATAACTGCTGCTGATGGTGTAACAAAAGAATCGTTTGTGTTAAAATAAGCTTGAACTTCACCTCAAAACATCTCTGCATTTATACATTTGCTGACGACGTAAAACCAAGTGCAGGATCACAGAATCATGAACGTGCGTGTAAAAATAAGACACTCAGATCACATCATTAAAAGTTGAAATTCCACCGTTATGTTCTGGTCATAGATAAAAATATATTAAAAAGTTTTCTGGTGGAATCCAGAAAAGAAAGGACCTTTGCACCTCTGTGCCTCTGGCATCCTGTTCTGGAGAGATTAAAAAGATAGTTTTAATAGGCCTGCAATGCTCCTGGGCCTTATCAAGCTTGCACACTTGTACGCCAAGCTGCTTTGGGCAAATACAAATCATGCAAAGCTTCCAACTCTCTAGCAGTCCAACAGCTCAAAAGTCCAATGGTCTAATTTACATTTGGCATTGCAGGGTGGCAAATTCTGCACAGAAAGATAGATATGAGAATGCAACCAAAAAGGATTCATTCAACTGAGAATCGTTGGTGGAGCTGCCATAGAGATGGAGAGCTCATTTAATCCTGCTGGACGTATTGTGCACAAAAAGCCAGAAAATGCACTGATTTTGTACACAGTCAGTTCAACGGCTGAAGCCAAATTCAAATTAAAAGGTTATTCCATTAAGTCCATCAATCAGTGTTTCAGAAAATACATGTGCCTCTGAAACAAAATGTTACAAAATGTTATACTGAATACTAAGTTGTTAATCAGTTAATACCGATGACGCTGTAAGACTCTTAATTTAATCTGATCGAATCATGTTTCCACACAGTGAAAAATACATCACGGAGCAAAGAGAAAACGGAAGAGACAGAGCAGGTTACTCTGGTATGAACCAAAGTCTTGTTTTTCAAATTTTGTGGCATGTGAACCGATCATCTCTTCCTCTTTACTAGTTCCAGCATAAAATAAACATGAATGAACATCAGAAGCTATCTTGATCCAACTGCGGAATGATGTCAATACACACTATTTTCAAGTCCAACGATGTTAAAGAGTTCACCCAAAAATGAAAATTAGCCCATTATTTACTCACCCTCCAGACTTCCTAGGTGAACAGTATATGACTTCCTTCTTTCAGGCGAATCCAATCGGAGTTAAAATTAAAAATTACCCTTGCACTTCCAAGCTTTACAATTGCATGGACAGGTGTTTCTCTTTAACAGTCCAATAAAATGCATCCATCCATAATAAAAAGTGCCTCACATGGCTCTGGGGGTGAATAAAGGCCTCCTGTAGCAAATCAATGTGTTTTTATGAGAAAAAAATATCCATATTTAAAACTGAATAATCACTTTAGTCTAGCTTGCTGCAACTGTTCGTACACGGAAGCAGCTCCAGGCGGATGACATTGTCGTTGCGCATGCACCATTCAGAAGTGACGAGCGTGGATGTGCAGTTGAGAGACCAAAACAAAACAACGGTCATGAATCAGAGGTACAAAACGAGAATTTCTAAAGAAAAATGTTGAAGGATTTCGATATACTGTAAGCCAAAAGGAGATTGGTTTTGTCCTTGCTAAAGTAAGTAAAATTTGCTTCCTTTGCTCCTGTAAACAAATGTTGATTTTTGGAGGCTCAACGGCTGATATCCAACATCATCTGGAGCGGCTTCTGTGTAAAACAGTTAGCGGAAGCTAGAGAAAACTGATTATTATGTTTTAAATAAGGATATTTTTCTTACACAAATGCATTAATTCGCTACAGGAGGCCTTTATTCACCCCCTCGCCCAGAGCCATGTGAGGCACTTTGTATTATGGATGGATGCACTTTAATGGACTTGTTTTGGACTGTTGAAAAGAAAATCGCTTAAATACACAAATGTCTCATTAAAAATGTCTGCAAACTGATAAAACTGATCTGAGATCAGATAAAAACCATAGACACTGGTTCAATGGTTCACTGTTGGAGGGCAATATTTGCATGATTCATGGGTTCACAGAGATCGCCCCCCAACAACAAACCATTTCAATTTTGAACCAATTCGAAATGGTTCGAAAATGATTGGTGAAAATTGATTTCGACTGATTCAAAACAAATGATTCGCTAAAGTTTCAGAGCTTTATGAAACAGTGGTTCAAAAGCACCCATCACTAAACCACTACTGTATGTTGTTGATTGTCCTTTGACTTTTTTTTTAAAGAATTTTAGGAGCAGAAATAGACAAGTAACTAAAAATGTGCCGTGTTTAAAATGTAAATTACTCTATATAAACATCTTTACTGAACTTTTATGAAAGCAATATCACAATCTGTTTCTCTCTCCAATGCCTCTCTATTCGAACTGGGTGATGTATCTGGCTAGAGATCTATTCTTTCTTTTTACACACAGTCTCTGGACTAAATGAAGACAGGAATTGAGGGCCAGTGGCCCACAAGCTGTCTTTCCGGCTAGTAGCAGCTAATAGGAGTGTGTAGTTAGTGTAGTAAGTCATATAAACCTAGGATGCCTGTAGGGTGAGTAAATAATGGGCTAATTTTCATTTTTGGGTAAACTAACCCTTTAATTTACTCTCCCGTCTGGTTTGTTTCTTAGACTAAGTCAGAATTGAGAGATAACAATTGCAAAGTTTGATCACAAAGTTTACAATTGCTTTTTACATTTTTTTTTTATCAAGTGGCAGAAACAAGCTTCCATAATTTTTTTATAGGTGTATTATTTTATATATTTTGAGTTCAATTTTGCAGTTCTGAGGAAAAAAATAGTCAGAATTGTGAAATATACACAGAGAATTGCACAGGGAAATGTCTGAATTGCAGGATATAAAACTAAATTGTAAAAAACAAGCTAGAATTGTGAGGGAAAAAACGTTTTTTTCCTTTATCGATCCACCTTATTTTTCCCGTAAGAGCGGGCGTAGCCATTTGTAAATTTAATGTGTCTGGCTTCCAGTCTTATCTGCTTCCAGCTGCTTTTAGCTGTACAAAACAGCTAATTTTTCTGCTTAATATTGCAATCTGATGTGCCTTACCATATTATTTCAATGTATTATCTTAATTATGACCACAATTGTTTGTAGTGCAAACAGTTTTATCGTTTACTGCACTTCGTTGTTATTCGTTGTTCATTACCAGAAAACAGCTTACTTCCACCTTGAAAAATAAGGTGGATATACTGATACAAGCTAGATCGTGTTTATTAACACAAAGGCAAAAGTTCAGTATGCTCTCAACACTAAATAAAGAGAACTAACTGCACGTAAACATCATCTGTTCATATTCAACCAACGAAACAAGTTTAATATGCAGACCTAAGACTTCAGAGTTTGAGGGCAGTCCCCAGCACCACCCTCACATTAGCTTTTGCGTTATCACTCTGTAGCCAAACATTATCAAAACAGACGAGCCAGAGGCTTTCACGACTGCAGGGGGGTTTAAACACGTCACACGGGTTTAGAATTGGCTTCTTATTGCAGCCGCAGGAGTTATTAGTAGGAGCTTGGTGTGTGGTTATGTACCCTGGAGCAGAGATTAAGCAGGTGTTTGGGGTTTGTGCCATTGCCTGGTCGACACTAACTACACACTCACATTAGCCGCTAGTAGCCGGAGAGACAGCTTGTGGGCCACTGGCCCTCATTTCCTGTCTTCATTTAGTCCAGAGACTGTGTGCAGAAAGAAAGAATAGATCTCTAGCCAGACACATCACCCAGTTTGAATACAGAGAGATATTGGAGAGAGAAGCAGATGTGATATTGCTTTCATAAAAGTTCAGTAAAGATTTTTATATAGAGTAATTTACATTTTAAACACGGCACATTTCCAGTTACTTTTTTTCTCCTAAAATTGTTTCAAACAAGTAAAAAGGACAATCAACAACACACAGTAGTGGTTTCCACATAAGTGCTTTCAAAGCTCTTTGCAAATCAAACTACCAAAGTCACGTGATTTCAGCAAATGAGGCTTCATTACGTCACAACTATTTCGAAACATTTCGAAATGTGGACATTTAAAGAGACATTTCTGTAGTTAAAACAAAGAGTAGTTCATAGGCTTGTTTAGACAAGCTTTCCATAAAACAGGCTTTGCAAATTAATAATAAAAATTTTATATATTTTATACATTATATAAAATATTACAGTTTGTTAATATTATACAAACACTTCATATTTAATGGCATTTGATTGTTATAATTGCATTTAATGTATTATACTTTCAATAAAATATTGTTTTGGTCTGAGTTTTTGTTGCATTTACAAAGTTTTGACCGGCAGAAGTCACCCGCCTGTGGTGTATGGAATCATTTTGTGAAGCAGCAGGTTTAGCTGATTCAAAGCTTCAAAACGGTTTGTTTTTCCCATCACTAGTTTCCACTTCCTTGTGAACAAATCTGTTTAGTAAATGATTGAATGAGATATTATGGCTTACATAAAGTGAATCATTTGAATGAATGATTCATAATGACAGTCACGTTTGCCACTTCCTGGCGTAACAATGTAACATGCAAAGAAAGTAACTGAACAATAGAGTATTTTAATAACGTGTCATCAATCGACCATATTGGCGTTTACTGAATGTAAACAATGCCACTGAACCGAACGTAACTGACATATTTCGGTGATTATCACTACTTAAAATGGTCAATTATTGCCATGTTTTGGGCTGCACTAATCGGTCAGACCAGGAAAAACATTTGGAGTACTACAGACTGCCAAAACTCATAACAAATCAGGGAGAAGAGTGCAAAAAACTGAGGAACAAAAGGCATTTGTGGTTGACCAAACTGAGCCAGGATTTCCAGGGTAAGAATCTTGACAACAATCTTGTTTGTTCTTATCATTTCCAGTCAAGTAGGTGAAATATTAGGCTAATATCTTAGTTAATACTGCTCATACATATCTTTACCACCTTTTAACTTAAGTTTGTCAGAATAT
The DNA here is from genome assembly GCA_036247105.1 of Cirrhinus mrigala. NCBI lineage: Eukaryota > Metazoa > Chordata > Actinopteri > Cypriniformes > Cyprinidae > Cirrhinus > Cirrhinus mrigala. Next base: position 9,053,702 of record CM070029.1, on the reverse strand, counting down.
TGTGCTCTTTCCTGCTTATAAGTCCTTCTTTATATGATTTAGCAGCTTCCATACATTTTTTTCATGGTTTAGACAGCATAAATTAGCAGAACAACATATTGAGTAGTACATTAATCGTGCAATCCATGCTGTTGTTTAAATCTGAGTATCTCCAACATGGCCGCACATCCGGGTAACAGACCAAATCATGATGCGAGTGCAAACCCTCTATAATTCAGCCTTTCTAGAACGTGCAAACACAGACTGATATAAACAATATGACATAAACAGACGTCGATTCACTCTCTGATTCATTCAGTGAGTTAATTTATTCGTGAGCTCATTTAGTTCATTTGAAGGATTTGTCAGACTGATTCAAACTAGTAAAAATAAACCATATTCTCTGAATGTGCTAGACTTCTGAATCATTAAGCAAATACCTAGAAGAGAACTAGAACATTTGTTTACTTTTGTGTATGACAAAATATGGAGCGTTTATGCAAAGACATCATCTTTTGCTGCAGGAGTTAATAAACATTTAATAGAGTGCTCTCTACACGCAGCGTTATTCCATGTGTTGACGTAATTTCAACTAGACATGGTGGGACATATCAAGCAGCCCCATCCCCTTTTTTACATAGCCAATAGCGTTTCATTTATTTTACAGTATGGACCAGAGCCGCTGAGCTTGGTAAAGCCGCATTTGACAGCGTATGATATGATAGCCAAAATCTCAACCATATTGCTATGTGTGTGACACCAAAACCAAACTTCATTCGCCCCAATAAAAAGCATATTTACACTGATCTGATTCATTCCCTATCCCTTATATAGTGCACTACGTGCCCTTCACTGTACAGAAAATACTAATTCTGTGAACAAGTGACCAATTACAGGCTTGAGCCACAGCATCAGCATCTATTTACAGTGTAAAGGGCGTGATTTTTTAGATTCTAAAGAGCATTTGATTGGACAGAGAGTTCAATGAGAAGCTGAAGTGCAGGGTGATGTCATTATAATCGTTGGGTAATCGCGGAGGGTAGAGACTCTAAGTTTTAAATGCTTCTTCAGTAAATGTGGATTTTGTCATTGTTTTGGAACACACCAGCATATAAATAACCTTAAGGCTAACGTATTTATAGTAAAAGCCAAAAAAAACTTCAGTTTTAAATTCATGGGGACTATCGTGACTAATAGTATTGTTTTGAAACATTCTTTAAAAGACCTAGTCATTTACAGTCAGTTACCTGTAAATCAAATTTCTTTTTGTGCAGCTCTAGAGAATAACTCAATGGAAAGCCATGTTTGTCTTTTGTCTTTTGCTGTACATGCAATTAACACAATTAACTATGGTTTCTTTTGCCGTGGATTGATTCAGAAACATAAGAGACATTTTGTGAATTGGACTGCATCGCCTGTTGTAATCTAATGCGCACAGATCACGAGAACAACTAAACAAAAGGCGTGTTGTCCTGCTATTTTTTCGCGGTACATAGTATTTAGTTTGAACATATTTAATTCGGACTGCAAATGAAATATGATTTTTAAAAAAACATCCACTTCATTTGAATATGCCTGTTTTATATTCGTACAGAATGATCTTGATTCTAACATGATGAAACCCAACCCTCCATATGCGCGTGTAGTCTAGATGAGTAAGTGACCATGTCATGCTTCATCCATATTCATACTGCACCACTGATAATTACATCTACAGAAAGTAAAGTGTGACATCTGCTAACAATTAGCAAACATTTCCTCCACGGCTGGCGGCGAACAAGGAACAGCATTCGGGCTAGGGCAGCACTGACAAATCGGACCCTTAAAATGGTCACATCCATCCTTATCAGTGTTGTTAGACGGAGACAGGACAGGCACCTCGCAGCCCATCTGTCCGTCTGTCAGCCGCCACACGCCAGCCACTGCCCACGCCCGCATGTCAACAGTGCCAACGCATAAACAGCTGCATTTGTTTTTTTTATAAGTTCCTCCTCTCCACAATAATAACCGGTTCTCCATGCGTCGTGCAGGATGGATTTGAACGTGGGCCAGTGCTGAAGCTACTTAGATATTCCAACCACCTCTCTCATTTTTTTTCTCTCCTCAGTTCAGGTGTTGAAGATATTGACAGGTGTAAGACTCTTCTGAGAGTTGACCTAGGTGGAAGCGTACGGGCTGTCAGTAAAACTGCGGGACAGTGCCGATCTATGAATGCTGACTTTAGATGACAGTTGGTGAACATACACCAACTTTACTTTTGAAACAAAGAGTGAGAGTTTGAGGAAAAGAGAGAGAGGGGAGTTTTTGACAAGAACTTTTTGTGAGTGAAAATGGCTGTAATACTTCATACTTAATCATCAAGGGTGTGGAAACAATCACAATGTGCCGGGCATTACAGTCCCTGGAGAATGCCAGCGCGCCAGTTTCGGTGCCAAGAGAGACAGGTCTGTCCATGACAGAGCGAGTGTGATTCTCATGAGATGGTGAATTTGATTATGTCACCCTTCCAGGAAAAAAACCCTAATGACCCACCAGCTGTCTCTTGGACGGTACTGGCAACTGTTTCCACCCCCAAATGGTTTATTATCAGTGATTAACACAACCATGAAAAAAAAAAACAATGTTTAATTTCATATGGTGAAAGATGTTTAGCATTAAAAACGATTTAATGAAGAAGATTAGATGTTATAAAGTATATAAAGTATAAGTAATAATATTTGAGTGAATTTGTTTACTTTAAAGGGATAGTTCAGCCAAAAATTTAAATTCTGTCATTAATTACTCACCCTCATGTCGTTCCAAACTCGTAAGACCTTTGTTCATCTTCGGGAACACAAATAATGATATTTTAATGAAATCCGAGAGCTTTCAGAGCCTGCATAGACAGCAACGCAACAACCACGTTCAAGGCAAAGGTAGTAGGACATTATTAAAATAGTCACATGTGACATCAGTGGTTCAACTTAGGTAGGTGCGTTTACGTGGAGCATTGTAATCGGTTTAAAAGTCCAATCCGAATGAAAATGCTCCATATAAATACCTCAATCAGAATAAAAATGTTTAAACCGAATGAAAATGTAATCGGTTTGAGAGGGGTGGGATAAACCTTTCTCTAAACCGAACAAAATTAAAATTCTGCCATGTAAATGCGTTAAACCGATTACTTTGCATCTACATCTGGTGATTTGTATTTGTTGTCATTGTATGCTATTAGCGTGTCCCAAAATTGAAGGCCCCAGCACATATAAACACCATATCAGATCTGATAGCGTCTCATGTAAACAGTCCACCGAATCTTTCAATCGGAATGATTTTAATCGGAATGACAAAAAAGTGTACATGTAAACATGGCTAGTCTTTGACACGTATTCTCATAGTTTCACTATTTTCGGGACTATTTTTTCGATTTGTCTTTACTACTTTTCTGGGCCTTGAACATGCCAGTTGTGTTGCTGTCTATACAGGTCAAAAAGCTTTCAGATTTCATCAAAAATATCTTAATTTGTACTCCGAAAATAAACAAAGGTTTTGCTGGTTTGGAACGACATGAGGATGAGCAATTAATGACAATTTTCATTTTTGGGTTAACTATCCCTTTAAATATTTTAATCTATTATAGGTCAGTATCCATATTGTACTATTATAGTTTCGTTCATGGTATCACTTTATAATAAGATTCTATTTGGCAACATTAGGTATGACAAATACTTCTAAAGCATTTATTAATCTTAGTAAATGTTAATTTCAGCAATACATTGATACATTAATAAATCAACAGTTGTATCTGTTAATATTAATGGACCTGAGCTAACATAAACTAACAAATAGCAGTTGTATCTTTACTAACTAACGTTAACAAAGATTAATTAATACTGTATCAAATCTATTAGTTATTGTTAGTTCATGGACTCAAAAATGCTGGGTTATTTTTTTAACCCAAATGCTGGGTTTAGCTTGTTGGTTCATTTTATTGGGTTGTTTTTAATATTTTTACCCAAGTGCAGGGTAGTTTTACCGCACTCTAAAAATGCTGGGTTATTTTTTTTTTTATCTAAATGTTGGGTTCAGTTTGTTGGATCATTTTATTGGGTTGTTTTTAATATTTTTATTTTATATATATATATATATATATATATATATATATATATATATATATATATATATATATATATATATATATATATATATATTTTTTTTTTTTTTTTTTATTTTATTTTTTTTTTTTCTGTAACTAAGCTTCTGGGTCTTTTTTAATGCTGGGTTATTTTTTTCTACCCAACCGCTGGGTTGAGCCTGTCTCTGATGAAACAATCCAGCTGTTGAGTTACAGCCGCCAATTTGATGCACATATATTTGTATACATTGTATTTTATTAAAGTCTTTACTGTGCTGTAAATGATATTATTTTATGCAACGCAACATACAAGAACAAGATCAGCAGTCGTTGTTTTGTTTTCATGATGGAAATGCCTTTTGCCTTGAATAATATAAGCTGATTTTATTCGTTATAATACTGAATTTAATTGTTAAAATATGTTCTGAAATATTTGTACTGTTTATTTATGGCAGGTTATGGAGTCAGTCACGGCATCTTTCATCTACGAGTGAAACGTGAGGCGGCAGGTTCACAACTTCCCTAGCGAATAGATTTCGGCGACACACTGGAACGAGAATTAGCACTATTTTAGTGAAAAGGGATTGCAGAGAATGGTTGAATATACTTAAATTAAAATGCTTCTTTTAAATGTAATTTTTTTTTTTTTATTTCTATAATGGTTGTTAAACGAGTTTAAATGTATGTAATATTGTAATGTATGTATGTATCTTTTAATTTTAAGCCAGCAGTACATTAATTTTAAACAACAGTTGACTTAAATAAAACATTAACCCAACCAGCTGGGTCAAAATAACCCAGCATGTGTTCTGTCCAATATTTTTCCAGCGCTGGGTTGCCAAATAACCTGGGTGTGTTAATGCATTAACTGTGTATAATGTTAACTAATGGCACCTTATTGTAAAGTGTTACCATTTTTATCAATAGTTGAAATTAGTTTTTTTTTTTTTTTTTTTCATTTCCATTTATTTTTTGTTAAAGTTTTAATAAGTTTGTTTTGTGTTTTGTCATTTTTATTAAATTATTATTATTACTATTTTGTCTATATGGTAACACTTCACAGTAAGGTTCATTAGTTAACATAAGTTAACTGCATTAGTTAACACAAACTAAGAATGAACAATACTTCTACAGTATTTATTAATCTTACTGTAGTTAATGTTAACTTCAGCTTACTAATTCATTATTAAAATCACAAGTTGTGTTTGTTATCATTAGTTAATGCACTGTGAACTAACATAAACTAACAACGAACGACGTTTTTCTTATTAACTAACAATAAAAAAGATTAATAAATAGTGTAATGTATTGTTCATTGTTCATTCAGGTTAGTTAATACATTAACTAATGTTAACAAATGACACCTTACTGTAAAGTGTTACCATCTATATAGTTTTATACATTTTTTTAATCAACTTTTTCAAAGTTTTTGTTATTTTAGTAAAAGTTAAATCAAAGTTAATCAAAATCATCAAAGTTAAACTAAATGAACAGAAATGTTTCTTTGGCATCTAGCTGAAAATAAACAAGTTTAACTTTTTCAATCTATGTAAAGTATTTAGTATTTATTCATAGGATGGTACAGTGCAGATAAGAAAGAGAACTGGGTAACCCGGGTCGGCCCACAGTTCTGAGAGAAAAAGGTTCATTTCTGACATACTTTGCTTGTTTATTTTCAGGAAAAAAACAGAAATCGTTCTGCAAAGCACATTTCAGCAATTTACCTCATAATGGGGTGTGTAGGCAGTGCCACTTATCCAAAACATCAATATGCCAAACAAATAAAATATATTTCCCAGGGTGTTTTGTGCAAAAATAGCTGGTTATTTTGTATCAACGCATTCATAAATAACGGGTAGAAAAAGAGAGATTGATGCTTAGTTATGTTTCCTCCTGCCAGAGCCACGCCGTTTGTAAAATTATAGTGCTTGCTGTCGTCAAAGCAGTATGAACATTTAAGTTTTATTACGAAAGTACAGATTCTGTGATGAATGCAAAGTGAAGTTTATAAGCGAATTTCAGCATTAGACATAAAAATGGTTGGTTTTAAATCATTAAGTCATTTGATGGATATTTAGAAAACACAATACATGGAAGATTAATTTCCTATAATGCATTGTGCAAAACATGTCGTGTCGCAAATGTTACTCAGTGTGAAACCGAACAACAAGAGAAATAAAGTACTCTTTATTGTTTCAGCTCACTCGTCCCTCAAGACTCCAAAAAGCCATTACATCAACAAAGCGCACGCATACACACATCCACACGCTCACTAATACCCCGTCTCTCACCCTGAGAAAATATTGGCGCCTGTTTGATGGGCTGATAAATTAGACAACACAACTGTTTGCTGAGATTAACCTAGCATGAGAACAGGGCTGTAATGGGTGTCTTCGCCTCGGGAATGAAACAGACAGAAACAGGACAACGATGTCCTTGAACGCCACTCAAAATTCGAGGCAGGGTGTCTCGCTGAAAAGGTCACGGTTTAAGCGGGTCTGAACAGCCCTGATCAGCAGGTGAACTCATAGTGACATTGTTCACACACACTTTGCTGAAGCACTACTCGCCGTCGTCCCGTCCCATTCATCGTGGCGGTAATAACTCGTGTCTCTGGTCAGAAATGGGGATGACAAGGGCTCGAGGCCATTGGTGCTGTCATGGTGGTCCCCTTGGGGTCCGTGGAGGACAACTGGCTTCACGGACCAACGGTCAATAACATTAACCAGGGCCCGGAAGCGTGAGCTGATGTGGGTGATCGTAGCGGGGCTGGCCAGAGGAAAGAACAAAGCGCTTTCACCATGACCTGAAGTCAGTCGCCATCTGTGTCCCTCACAGATGACAGTATGCTCATGTCTTTTGTTTTTACTTAATTTACAGCACTTTTTGGCCACTGTTCTCTTCTGTTAAACACATTTAACACAAAGTGGAAGTTATGGATGCTTTAGAATACCAACGTCTACTGCAGGCGTTCTCAGCTGGTTGCAACCCAAAAATGGGTTGCCATTCTTCCAAGAACAAAAAAACAATGCACAGCTTGCATTTGGACAGCAAACTACTGCGAACAGGCATATCTTCATACTATTAATTCTATTATCACTACTAAATTTTATTAAAAATACACCAATAACCAATAAATGGGTGAAACTACCGTTTTATATCATTTTGGCTAATAAATAAATAAATAAATTTAAATTTAAATTAATGGTTTGAAATGTGCATGGTTATTATTGTTAACCAAAACTAAAACCATTTAAAACATTTTCATTACTTTGTATGAAATAAATTACACTTTAACTGAAATAAAATAAAATAAAACCTCAAACTTTTTACCTTTAAATTTCATTTAGTTGCCTAGGCAAAATTTCTCATTTTCATTATGCTTACTTAACGCAGAATAATTATTAAAACTAAAACTAAATTTATAATTAAAAAAAAAAAAAAAAAACATTTAAAAAAAATGACAAAAACACAAGACAATTACTACATGAAAAAATTTAAATGAAAACAAACATACTAAAAATAATAATAATAAAACTAATTCAAAATATTAATATATCTATAAGTGAACATAGGCAAGGCAACATTACATTAAATGAAAAATGTATTTTTGAGAATGATTTAAAAAAATAACAATAAAAATAAAAAATAAATAAAAGCTAAAATATCTGCTGATATATATATATAAACACTCATGCATGTACATATTCAAAAAATGTTACATTTATAATATAATATAATATAATACAATACAATATAAATATTTTTAATATATATTTATAATTATTTGTGCATTTATACATAATAAATAAACAGTACACACACACATATACATTATATTATATTATATTATATTAAACACAAACTTTTATTTTGAATGTGATTAATTGCGATTAATCATTTGACAGCCCTAATATAAACAAACTTTTATTTTTGGATGCGATTAATCACGATTAATCATTTGACAGCCCTAACGTATATACATATATATATTAAATAATAAAATGTATTATATTAATTATTATATAAAAATCAAATGTTTTAAATTGATTGAATACAATTTATTATTTTTCAAAATTATGCAATTATTTATTATTTTAAAATGTATTGATTTTTTTCACTTGTCTTTCATTAAATAAATTACTGTACTGTATATTCAACATGAATTCCTTTAAACAGTCTTTGGTTTTGTTTTTTTGTTTTTTTTTGCATTGAAGGCACACTATGCTTGATAATAGACTGGAGCAATAGATGATTGCACTAACCAAAGTAAAAAGCCAAAGCCATTTTTAAAAAGTTTGTTCTTGTTTGTATTTCCAAGAAGCATAGATTTAGATAGAACCACAGACAGGGATGAATGAAGAATTCAAAAAAGTAAATATGAGCAGTGCCAGCATGTAAAATTGCCAATGCATTTCCAATTTCATGCACCAGCCATCCACTAATGCTGTAATCAACAGCAACAATACACATAAAGCTGTCTAAGGCTCCTAAGCCATTCTATTAGAAACCTGGCATATTAAAGCATAAAATGTTGAAGAAACATCCTGGCTTCATTACCAAAGCAGAGAGAGGCCACCAAAGTGAAGTGAGGAATGTCTGGGGAGGTGGGGATGGGGGGTTACTCAATAACACACTTACCCTAACAAATTATCCCGAGCCTCGACACCAACTGTGTTCATATAATGTCAATATCGTTTCATGGGGCTCCTGAGATTTGAATCCAACACCTCCTCTATCATTCAGTAAAGTGCGAAGCTAATAAAAGGCCTCCTTAATATTTGGTCAGGCCTTTGATGGAAGTTGTGTTGGCCCTGTGGGAGAGGGTTTCATCTGAGTGAAAAATGAAAAATAGAAAGATATGAAGCAGGTAAATAAAGGCAAGGGATGGGGACTTCATTATCAAGTTCAAAACTTCCAAAATATAATACTTTACTATTAGTAAGTACAAAACTATTCTACAGTCTATAGCAGAGCGGTAAACTGCACTAGAGAGTAATCAGATGCATTTATAATGAAAATGATGCGTTCGAGCATCATCCCATATCTTTGGGCCAATTACAGTCTGTAAATTATTTATGATAATCTAGTAATAAAAAAGTAAAAGTTCTGAAAATGTACCACATCCTTATGTAGCTATGTTTATTTGAATTTGAAAGTGTTTTCACATCTGCATCCAGATTCAGCAGCAATCATTTCACACACTTTAATGACAGACTCTACTCTATATTGACTAGAATCTGACTAAAAAAAAAAAAAAAATGTAGCTGCAATTACTTTTAAGTACTGAAAAATTGAGACAACTTAACCATCCAGCTTAACTAAACTTACAATTTTAAGTCAAGCATGTACACTTACTTTTTGAAGTTGAAATAACTTATTTCTCATTTTCATTTATTTAACTTTAAGCAGTAAAATAATTAAAACTAAAACTGAAATAAAAGTCATTAAAAAAACGGATACTTTTAAACTTTTTAACTTAAAAATAAAAATGATGAAAACACATTAAAATTACTAAAACTTTCCAACTGAAATGAAAACAAACTAAAACTGCAAACTAACTGAGAATATTAATACATGTACAACTAAAGCATGGCAACATTATAATATACAGTATGAAAAACTGATATTTCTTAGATTTATTACTTTTGTTAAAGATTACATTTAACTTATTAAATTATTATTGTTTTTTAAAGTTTAACTTTAAATGAGCGTTAAATAATGGCAAAAATATTTAAAAAGTAAAAATAGAGAAATTTGAACTATCCAATATAAGACACTGATAAATTAAAAATAAATAAATGTAAAACAAACAAACAAACAAACAATAACTATAATATCAAAACAAAATCGACAGGTTATTTTTACTTGTTTTTCATTTGTTTTAAGTGATACTTCATTCTAAAAAAAAAGAATATTATTGATTTTATTATTTGAATATTGTTGATTAAATATGTTCATGTCACTTTTAATAATAATTATACAGCTAAAAAAATGAATAAGTGGATAAATAAACAAACAAATAAATACTTTTTTAATCTAAAATGTAAATAAAAGCCACATGAAGGAATTATTTGTGTCCAAGCAGTTAAAACTCAAACTTCAAAAATTTAGAGGCTTCCTTTTGTTATAGCGCCACCTAGATTCAGAAATGGCTGAAATTTACATTTTCTTTGAAAAAGCAGTAGAAGAAAAAGTTGATAATAAATTTTAAATTCTTTATGTTTGGACTTCCTTTCTAAATTTACTTTGCTCTCCATTTACGTCATTGCTCTCCAGGTCGCCCTGACTGATAATCGGTGCAGACATTAAGCATTTTTATGTTTATCGGTATCCATCATTTTCAAAACCGATTTGCCCATAAAATAATTTAAAAGCATTTAAAGAAAGTTTTTGTCAGGGCCCTTGTTATTCTTAATTTTGACATTTTCATTTTTAGAACAGACATATATATCAGTTCAAAATATCGGTTATCGGTCTACTTGATATGTAATAATCAGTATGGGCATCAGCCCTGAAAACACATATCACTCGACCCCTATACGTAATATTCTTATCTAAGAGGGAAAAAATATTAAAGATATATCAAGAGATCTAAAATGAAAAGATTTTACATTTCAGTGGGTCGGTGGCAGCAACACTTTTCAAGAGCAGAAATCTCTGCAAGTTTGTCCTAAAACTGACGATGTACTAAAATAACCATTCCTCCTTTTGACAGGCTCCATCAGGGCCTATGTGGACGGCTCATCTGGTACTGGATGGGGCATCAACTGACCCTCTAGACCCCTCTTAAGCTGGCCAGCCAGCTGTGACTGTCCCGTCTTTGGTTGCTCTCACTGGAGGTGGCAGCTGAGATCTCCCACGACCTTAATTACATGAAATGAGATGGGGCTTGTCTGCCATCACCGTCCCTCATTTCACACTCACACTGGGCCAGAGATGGTTCATAAATCTCTGTAGAGTTTCACAGGTGTCTTACAGGGAAAGCAATCTGAGTGAGCAGACCATAGCGGAGGATTAGAACCAAAACTTAGTTGTTTTGGGAGACTTTTGAAGCAGAGCTACATGTATTACTGAGCACCAATAAAAAGTAATAATAACTGAGCAGGAAATCTGAATATTAGAATCATTTCTGGAGAACCATGTGAACCTAAACTCATGAGTAATGACTGCTGAAAATTCATCTTTGCTATCTCAGAAATAAATTACATTCTAAAATGCATTAAAATAGAAAGTAATTATTTTTAGATTATGAAAATATTTTACACTATTATTGATTATTGAGACATCATTGTAGCAAACAACATACAACATCAACAGCACTCCATCTTTCTTCTGACACTCACTACAAAACGCCATGAAGTGACATGAAAACCACACAAAATCCCGTTCTTCTAAATGACAAAAGTAATGTTCCATAACTACAGAACATCACAACACATGAGCCATGAGCCGATACGTGCCCATTAGTGAGCGGAAATGGAAAAGCGATTTCGTCTCCAACCACTTGAGAAACAACACACAACGAGGCACCAAATAAATCACTGGTGCTGGGAGAAAACGTGGTGAATATTCCCATACTCATATGCACAGATTACCTCTCAAAGGTGGGAATATGATGGGAAAATTAGGCCAGATCTCAACTACCATCACTCATGCCTGAACCTGAAAGAGCTTTTAGATCATCTTGTAATTACAAATTATTTTTCTAATTAATTTTTGGTTTCGTGTTCCATTACCATCTGGTTATGAGGGTTAAAGCTAATTGAAAATGTTATTAAGATAATAATGTTTACTCTACATGGTGTGGGGATCCAGTTGAGAACTGATGAGATCTCCTTTTCTCGCCTTTTCATTCTTTCTCTTTCTCAAACGCACCCCTCCCCTCATCTTTCTCCTCTAGAGGAATGGAAATCATAAGGAATTTAATATTTTTGATTCAGATTCTGGTTCCTTAGGGGTTCCTTTTAGTACTCTGCAGTTAGAAATATTTGGAAAGTGGATATATTTCACTGAATTTACAACCCGCAGCAGTCAAAAGATAAGATACTTTCAGAACAGACATGAAAAATCATACATTTAGTATTAATCATTGATTTTAAAATACCATTTAGTACAGCAAAATTCGTGTATATTTTTAAATCTACACACAAAAGTCAATCACTTATTCCTAATTTAATCCACTGCTTTTAAACTACACAGCTTGATCGGTATGCTCTTGATTCACTAAAAAGAGCCGTCTCATCAGAGTCATTTATTCAGGAATTGGCTATTTATACACTGAATGGTATGTTTTTGATTCACTACAAAGAATTTGTTCATGAGAATGATTTCAATCAGAATCACACAATATTGTTTGCACAGTATGTTTTTGATTTATTAAAAATAACCAATTCATAGCAGTCATTCTTTTGGGAGTGTGGCTATACTAGGGGTGCTGTATGATTTTGAGTCATGAGAGTCATTTATTTGTGAATCTTATTACATTGGTTGCACAATATGTTTTTGATTCATTAAAAATAACCGACTCATAGGAGTCATTCTTTGGGGGGTGTGACTGAACTAGGGGTGCTGTATGAGTCATTCAGTACTGATGGCACTGCATGATTTTGATTCAATAAAAAGAACCAAATCATAAGAGTCATTTATTTGTGAATCGCACTATACTGGTTGTGCAACACATTTCTGATTCACTAAAAATAACTGACTCATATGAGTCATTCTTTCAGAAGTCCAACTGTACTAATGGCGCTGTATGATTTTGATTCAACAAAAAGAACCAAATCATACGAGTCATTTAATTGTGAATCGCACTATACTGGTTGTGCAATATGTGTTTGATACACTACTGTAGAAATAACTGACTCATTCGAATCATTCTTTCGGAAGACCAACTGTACTGATGGCGCTGTATGATTTTGATTCAACAAAAAGAACCAAATCATGAGAGTCGTTTAATTGTGAATCGCACTATACTGGTTGTGCAATATGTGTTTGATACACTACTATAGAAATAACTGACTCATTCAAATCATTCTTTCGGAAGACCAACTGTACTGATGACACTGTATGATTTTGATTAAATAAAAAGAACCAAATCAAAGAAGACATAAATTGGTGAATCCCACTATACTGGCTGTGCAATATGTGTTTTATACACTACTGTAGAAATAACTGACTCATTCGAATCATTCTTTTGGAAGACCAACTGTACTGATGGCGCTGTATGATTTTGATTCAATAAAAAGAACCAAATCATAGAAGACATAAATTGGTGAATCACACTATACTGGTTGTGCAATATGTTTTTGATACACTACTGTAGAAATAACTGACTCATATAAGTCATTCTTTCGGAAGTCCTACTGTACTGATGGCACTGTATGATTTTGATTCAGTAGAAAGAACCAAATCATAGAAGACATAAATTGGTGAATCACACTATACTGGTTGTGCAATATGTTTTTGATACACTACTGTAGAAATAACTGACTCATATAAGTCATTCTTTCGGAAGTCCTACTGTACTGATGGCGCTGTATGATTTTGATTCAGTAGAAAGAACCAAATCATAGGAGACATAAATTGGTGAATCCCACTATACTGGTTGTGCAATATGTTTTTGATACACTACTGTAGAAATAACTGACTCATTCAAATCATTCTTTTGGAAGACCAACTGTACTGATGGCACTGTATGATTTTGATTAAATAAAAAGAACCAAATCATAGAAGACATAAATTGGTGAATCACACTATACTGGTTGTGCAATATGTGTTTGATACACTACTATAGAAATAACTGACTCATTCGAATCATTCTTTCGGAAGACCAACTGTACTGATGCCGCTGTATGATTTTGATTCAATAAAAAGAACCAAATTATAGGAGACATAAATTGGTGAATCCCACTATACTGGTTGTGTAATATGTTTTTGATACACTACTGTAGAAATGAGTCATATGAGCCATTCTTTAGGAAGTACAACTGTACTAATGGCGCTGTATGATTTTGATTTGATAAAAGAAACCAAGTCATAAGAGTAATTTTTGTGAACCGCACTGGTTGTGCAACATGTTCCCTTTCGAGGAACTCGAACTGCGTCCTCTAGGGGGCGCTAGGGGGAACGCCGTCAGCGTGACCCGTGTCTGAAGTCTACATACAAAAACAACAACAAAGTTGGCCGGCGACAGCCTATGACGTCACTGCCGGCGCGACTCGTTTAACGCAGTATAAAAGGACACCGGTAGAGCAGGACGGCCTCTTCTTCGTCTTCATTGACTCTTTGTCTGGAGTGTGCAGCAAAACGGTAAGAGACCCCTTTTTCTTTGGAGAAATAATGGCTAGCACTAGTAAGGCGTTTAGAAAGTGCGTGGATCCGTGTCCTCGTTATTTGACACGCGATGACACGCACGATCTATGCGTCCTTTGTTTGGGCGAGGAGCATGCACGCGACGTCCTCGAGGGGGCAGTGTGCGTGCACTGTGAGCTTTTTCCCATGAGAAAGGTCCGTTCTCATCTGTCTCTCTTCTCGAGGGAAGAGGGACAGCCATCTGTTCCCCGCGGCTCAGGACCCTCTGCTGCCGAGGCACGGAGAAAAATGAGCTCGTGGGGATCCCAGGTAGACCTCGCTGACGAGCTAAAAAAGGGACTTTCCCTTTCACGCGCGTCAGTCGCGGGCGAGGACGAGCTGCTGGCTGACGATGATGTTGTTTCTCTTACATTACCCGATCCAGCAGCTAGTGCTCTGTTGGGTCCTTCCCAAGAAGAGCAGGAGATGTTGGAAGATGAGGAAGCTGAGGCTGAACCCTTTCTAATCTCCTGCCCTGCATATGAGGAGCTGCTGGAGGTTATGGATCGCACCACGGTAAGTCTTGACTTGCCGTGGGAAGCGAGCCAGAGAGGTGGCGCCTCGGGGTCGTCTCGATGAGCGCTATCTTTCTGATCATAACCTCCCGGCCCAGGTGAGTCTTCCATTCCTTCCCGATCTGCATACGGAGATCGAGAAGGTATGGAGGAGGCCGTTTTCTTCACGCATCCATAATTTTCCGCACTCTAATTATGCGAATATTGAGGGGATGCGTGAACACAGCTATCAGAGGATGCCGCCTGTAGAAGAGACGCTGGCCAGCTAAGGTAAGGCATCTTCTCTGAAGACTCCCTCCCTGCCATCCATTCCCCTTCAAGTAACATCTCGTTTGAATGGCAGGGCATATGCAGCAGCAGGTCAGGCTGTGGGTGCGTTGCACACTATGGCGGTGCTTCAAGCCTACCAGGCTGACTTGCTGAAAGATCTGGATAAGGGTCAGGGTCTTTCCCCGGACGAGGTTGCTGAGCTGCGCCGCACCACGGATCTTGCTCTCCGTGCCACCAAGCAGGCCGCCACTGCCATGGGCAGGTCTATGGGGGCCATGGTGGTTACGGAGAGACATCTGTGGGTGAACTTGGCTGACCTCGGGAAGAAAGAGAGGGGCTTTCTTCTCGATGCGCCAGTCTCGCCTTCCGAACTTTTTGGTACCTCCGTTGAGACGGTGGTTGAGAAGTTCAGGGAGGCGAGGGCGCGTTCAGCGGCCTTCAAAACCTTCATTCCACGAAGGCCCAGGTCTGAGCCCGAACAGTATGGGGGTCCTGGCCCGTCTCGTTCCGAGGTACGAAGACAGGCCCAGAAGACTAGTGTGGCCACTCGGCCCCCCCCCCCACCTGCAGGTGGTTCCGGGTGGAAGCGTGGGAGGTAGAGGAGGTAGACAGGACCTGAGGGAAGTGATCCAGACAAGACAGCGTGCTCGCCGGGGTCAGAGTAGGAGATAGCTTCTGCTTATCTTCCTTTGGGGGCTCCTGTCTCCCTTCTCTTAATTCCCCCTTCATATTAGTCTCTCCACCTGACTGAGGTTAGGTGATACTTTTCCTGCGCACCCCCGCCGGACCTATGATGTTTTAGGTTGGCTTTTTTGTTAAAAAGCAACCTTTACTAATGGTCTGGCTCGGCCTTTCAGCCTCTTCTCACAGTTTGATGCGCGGGAACCATGGATGGGTGAGTTCGATCCATTTTTTATGTCTCTAGGATTCATATTTCTAGCTCGGTGGTCGCTCCCCTTTTTAGGGTTTCTAATAAGCGATCTCTTTGAGGTAACCAGGTGAGTGCTGTCTTCCCCTACTAAAAAAGAAAGCGGGGTAGACAGCCCATTTTTTATGATTTGCTGTGTGGTCTACTCCCCTATAACCTAGTCTCTTGTCAATCTCCCTGTCAGGTCATAGTAATGGTCTGGATGGTTTCTCAAAAGGATCTTCTGAGCCTTCTGGAGTTATGCGCAGGAACCATGGTGGGGTGAGTACGACTCATGTTTAATGTGTCTACCATGCTGTATGCAATTGGGTCCTGTTTTTGTGCCTTCCTTGGTAGGTCCTCTTCGAGCACCCCCCTCTGATCTTCAATCATGGTTATGGGCTGCTTGCCTGGGTCTGCCTCCCGTTTCGAATAGGAAGCTTTCAGGTTCCCTTTACAGCACTGAGGAAAACTGGGACTTCGGTCCTGCGTCTGGGTAAGCTCTTCAGAATCTCTTTTCACAGGGAGCTCCTGGACATTTTGGATAGACACATTGACCACCGGGTTGAGACCCTCTGTCTTTGTCCCGCCCTGAGGGGCTTCAGTTGCGGGGTTTCCGTCCTTCACACAGACCTCCTACCTATGCCATTTGGTGATCTAGCGGTCGCCCCTCCGAGGAGTGGGCTTAGTCACGCTATTTCACTTTTTCTCAAGTCAGAGTTGTTTCTGTGGAAACCCTCTGAGTGCTCCGAGAAGCCTTCAGCTAAGCATTCTCGGCCCTTGGTCCCAAGGCTCTGCGGGTCTTGGTAGAGCAGGGCCCATGCTTTTCATCGAGGAGGTAAGCATAGGTCTGTGTGGGGTGAGAAGAGCTTATGCCCCTTGAGAGGTTACCCGCAGAACAGCCTGAGGGCTGGGGATGTGACTGCTTTCTGTGCAGTCTTGTAGAGGTGGCTCCCCGTCATTTCTGATCCCCGTATCTCTTCCTGGGAGGGTGCGACGATGCTCCCCTTTCTGCGGAAAGGGTTTTTGCTAGAGCTCGTCTCCCTTGGGGAGGTCAGGTGTCCCTCCTGTGTCTCGGGAGTGGAACCCGGTCTCGATACACTACCTTTTCTTGGTACGTATATCAGATTCAGGGCAGTATTATTAGACAGTTAGCTGCGGCTACTGCATAGGGTGCTCCCCTCCCATCGAGGGTTTACTTGAGCACTGCTCCATTGGGCAACTGAGGTTCGCCCTTACTGCCTTCCCCCAGGCCAAAGGGAACTTTCACGGGTCAGATCTCATCCAAAGCTTCTGTACAGGGCGCGGTGATGCTCCCCTATCTACGGAAAGGGTCTCTGAGCTCGTCCCCCTGGGGGGATCAGTGGCTCCTCCTCTCCATGGGAGTAGAAGCCTGTCGCGATACACTGCCTTATCTTGTGTGGCTAAGTGTATCGGCTCCTGGCAGTTTTAGTGGATAGATAGCCGCGGCCTCTATCTGCTTGGCATCTTTGTGCTCCCCTCTCCTTGAGGGTTTTGCTTTGAGCTTTGCCTAATTGGGCGGCTAGATGCGCCCCTACTGCCTTCCCCTTAGAGCCTTGTTAAGCCGGCAGTGCTCCCCTCACCCTGAGGGTCTTCTTATTCCACCGTTTCTCAACGGTACGTCTAAAATCCATTTTTATGGTAAGGCCCACACGTTTTTGGGCGCTTTCTCAAATCCATGTATATGGTAAGTGCACACGTTAACCTTTGGGCACTTTTCTAAAATCCACGCTGTGGTATGGAAGGCACCGGTGTTCTGCATCCATTCTAAAATCCTTTATGGTAGGGATTCACGCGCTATTGCCCGTACCCTTTCTTGAGGTGGCCTAAAACCCGGTCGTCTCGGGTCCATCTCCAGAGCTTCTGCCAGGCTAAAAGAACGGTTTTTACGAACATTAGTTCTGGTGCGCATTTTATGCCCGCTCAACCGGGTTGAGCAGGGAGTTACCACTTGCGTTCTGTGTTACGACTTCTGAGGGAGTCGTGCAGAGCTGCAGTAGCTCCTGCGTGACAGGCCAACCTGGGTATCCTAGGCTTCTGGCAGTATCCCCTTAAAGGAAATACTTTGTTTCCAAGCTTGGGCTCTACCCCGGGCCGATATCTGCCCTACGGGTAAGTTGGGTATGCAGCCTAAGCTCTGGCCGTAGGGGATATGTCACTGACAGCCGTCAATTTATCCTAGGGGCGACTCCCTTAAGGCCTAGGGAGTTGGTACTTAGTGCCTGTCTCTCCGAAGTCAAGCACTCCCCTCAGCATGGCAGCGTGGGTATAACCGTTCCCCCTAGCGCCCCCTAGAGGACGCAGTTCGAGTTCCTCGAAAGGGAACGTCTCAGGTTACGTATGTAACCCTGGACACTCCGTCCTCTAGGCTCGGGGCCATGCTTCAGGATGTGAGCTTCAGACGAAGAAGCGGCCGTCCTGCTCTACCGGTGTCCTTTTATACTGTGGTCGCACCGGCAGTGACGTCATAGGCTGTCGCCGGCCAACTTTGTTGTTGTTGACGCTGACGGCGTTCCCCCTAGCGCCCCCTAGAGGACGCAGTGTCTCGTTCCCTTCTCAGGGAACCAGGGTTACAT
The DNA here is from genome assembly GCA_036247105.1 of Cirrhinus mrigala. Taxonomy (NCBI): domain Eukaryota; kingdom Metazoa; phylum Chordata; class Actinopteri; order Cypriniformes; family Cyprinidae; genus Cirrhinus; species Cirrhinus mrigala. The sequence goes on along the minus strand of CM070029.1, from coordinate 9,034,967 downwards.
ACGTAACCTGAGACGTTTTTGATTCACTAAATAGAACTTGTTCATAAGAGTCATTTTATTTCATTTATTCAGAATCATACTACACTGGTTGCGCAATATGTTTTTATTTTAATAAAAATAAACAACTCATATGAGTCATTCTTTTGGGAGTGTGGCTGTACTAGTGGCACTGTATGATTCTGAGTTGTAAGAGTCATTTATTTGTGAATCTTACTACACTGGTTGCACAGTTTGTTTTTGATTCAATAAAAATAACTGACTCATATAAGTCATTTTTTTGGAAGTCCGACTGTACTCATGGTGTTCTATGTTTCTGATTCAACAAAAAGAACCAAATCATAAGAGTAATTTATTTGTGAATCTTACTACACTGGTTGTGCAGTGTGATTTTGAGTCACTAAAAATAACTGACTCAGATGAGTCATTCTTTTGGAAGTCCAACTGTACTGATGGCACTGTATGACTCAATAAAAATAACCAAATCATTAATCAAGTCAAAGTCATTAATTTGTGAATCGCACTATACTGGTTGTTCAATATGTTTTTGACTCGCTTTAAATAACTAATAACTTTGAATCACTAAAAAAGAACCAGCTTATAAGAGTCATTTATTCGTTTCACACTGTCACTCACTACACTGGTTAAATATTATTTTGATTCACTAAAACAACTGACTCAAAAGAGCAATTTGTTCAGGAATCAAACTGCACATCTCATTGTAAGTTCTGTGCTGTAGATTCAGTAGCAGTGAAGAAATTCAAGTTTAACAACTATTAACAAAACTGAAAGCCATAAAATATGACAAAAAACATAAAAGTTTTGCTTTTTCTTTAATGGGACTGATTCTAAATGGGAATCATTTCCTGACTCCCAAACCTACTCCTCTACACCATCTGTTCTGCGCTCTCCCCTTCTTTCTCTCGTGACTCAAGGCTGTTTGCTTATTATAATTGTGTGTGGTGGGAACTCTTTTTTTCCCTTTTGGCAAAACAGAAGTTCTCTAATCCATACTGACATGATGTTTCTGGGGAGATGGGCTCTATCTTAACCTGAAATAGTGCACGGTCCACAAACGAAGGGCCATATTCATGCAAACATACAAACACAAAGAGAATGCCACACACATGCACACACATCCTTGGCAGCTCTTTTTTTGGACGCTGAACGCCCATCTCCACTTGGCCATTCCATACAATAGAAAAAGGAAAAGCCTTTCTTCAGGGGAATGAAGCTTACCCATGTGTTAAGACATAATGAATGTGTGCGTACGTGCTCTTTTCTCAACAGCCCCCAAGAAAAAGCATGACACAAATTCATGGAGCGCTGAGCATTTGCAGCCTCTCTTCTAATCCAACCACTTCTCTTGTGGAAATCAAATGTATTGTTTTACAGCATCTTTGTGACACACCATAAACTAATGCATTTATAGCTCAACACCGACCGACTGGCCTCTTAAAGAAACAATGCCAGGAATTACCCTTAGCGAGTCCACTGTGTCGACATCTATAATATCTAGTTGTTCATGTCAAACTCTATACTGGTGTTTGTTTTTCACAATACAATCCTGTGAACGACTGTCATGAATCTCATTTTCCATTCCCAACACTCTGTCTGGACGCCTTCAGCTCTCAGCCAATCAAATGCCTGTAAATATCCACAATATGCTCAGCTGTTATTAACAGCGGCACACATGCTAGAGGCCGTTTGCAAACAGAACATACATGATGCAATTAAATTAGCAGTTTGCATTGAAGTTCAATCGCTTTATGCATCACTCAAGAGTGAAAAATGTTGCAATTTCTCAGGATGGGTGCAATCAAATAAGGGTTGATAGTCAAACAATGTGCCTGTGTTTATGCACAGCTGAAAATTAGGTTCAGTTGCATATCATGGTTGGTTCCCCCGCCGCTGTAAACAGGTGAGTTATGCACCGTGAGGCTGAATGCATAGCAAAAGCCTTGAAAACCAACCGACTATGCATAGATGCCTTCACTTGAGAAGCCTGAACCAAGAAACTGATTTTGAACTATTTGGGCCATGACAATTTAATTGGAAATGAGAATAGCAACGCTTTGCGCAATTTCATGACAGGATGATATTCATAAACAAAACAACTGTGGAAAAAGAAGGAAAAAATGGAGAGGAAAAAATGCAAATAAGCAAAATTAACTGAGGAGGAAGAGGAAACAGAACAGAAAGCAGACAAAAAAAAATGTAGAGGAAGATGAATTAAATAAATAAGCAACCTTGGAACAGACTGAAATGTGAAGTAGAATTAAAGTTTAATTAATCAACTGTAATAAGTCTAAATTTCAGATCATTTGAATTTGTATATCCTGCACATCAGGAAGAATATTTTTTACATCATCTCTGTGTGCAGTCGACATTTAGAACACCAGGAACAAGCAATCAAACAAACAGCTACTGTATAACAATCATTGTCTAATGTAATCAAAGCCTCAGTCTGATTATGTTAAGCAAACAAAGGTGGCTAATGTCACTCATTAAACAGCTTTAGGACTGCTAAACATTACCCTTCAACCCGTATAGTAAACAGGCCATTTTCTGCTCTCGGGTTGTCGCTAACCCTCTATCCTCACATTATGTACAGTACAAAATGCATTTGATTGGCAAATGTGCCCACCCAACCCCTGAACCCACGGCTTAAAGCAGACCCAGCTGAGCTACGCCAAGGATCAAGGCTATTTTCTTCCTGAACGTAGGAAGTGGATTTGCATTAATGAGGTCTGGGATGTTAAGCCAAGACGAACTGTACCTGAACCCCGTTTTCCCATTTGCCTAGTGCAAAAGTTTTCACTGACGTAAGCACAAAGAAGATGACTGGACATTTAAAGAATGTGATAGGGGAATGGATTTTGAAACCCTGAAAGGTCAGGGTTTATCCTAAAAACTGCAAATTAATAAATTCAGCATAATGTGTTTATCTAAGTTTCTTCCCACTAGCACATTGTTATATATATTGTTATATATACTAGTAGACGTGATATATGGCTGTATATTGGCACAGCTGTGATTTGGTCGTAGGTAATCACAGCATGCCGATATACAGCCATATCTCACGTCTACTCATGTGATATTGCGTTCATATAACATAGAACAGTTTGAGTGTGTAAATACACAAAAAACAACAACGGAGTGTCTTTAAAAACCTTTTTTTGTGCAGAACTACTTCCTTCCGCCACAGATTCAAATCTAAGGCTACGTTTACACTAGTGCGTTTTAGTTTTAAAACACGTAACTTTTGCTACAGTCACACCTGTCTTTACACTACTCCAGCATTTCCGACCCTCAAAGGCGGAGACTTTCGAAAACGCTGCAGACCCCGTTTTAGTTTGAAAACTTCGGGGTTGTGTTTCAGTGTAAACGGACCAAAACGAAGACTTCTGAAAACAATGGCATGGCTGTCCACATTCGCTCTACGTATCCTTGATGGCCATATAAACACTAACATCATGCTCATTTGTTAAGTCTCATTTTGGAGGCTCATTTAAGAAAAGTAACCGTTAAATTGCAAACAAAAAAAAAATTACAGTATTTTTATACCCCAAGGAATATTTTATAAGGTTACTTCTCTTAAATAAGACATCCTTGATGACATATGCAGCCTGAATGGTCATGTGACATGCATTTTAGGTTGTGTAGTGTAGACCGAGATCATTTTTGAAATGCAGTGAAGGCAAGGATTGTTTTTATTTTTAAAATGCAGTTTTTAAACGAAAATGCACTAGTGTAAACAGGGTTAACAGCAGATCCCAAGTGACAGTTTCACAGCTGACCCCAGGGCAGTTACTAATTTGAAAACGTCACTTTGGAACTAGTGACAAATAAACGTTGAGATGCTTCATTAAAAGCTTGTTGTATTACTGTATTAAAAGCTCACTGTATTATGTATCATAAGTATTATGAGACAGAGATGGACTGAGCAAGTGTGATTACCTGCATCTGGTACAGCATTCATTCTTCAGCTCAGTCTCATATTCACAATAAAACACTGGTTTGAATGTCCGCCAAAGGAAAAAGATATCTTTGTTGTACTATGCTTTCATCTGTTAAGGGTGATTTCTGACGAAAGCGCTGCTCAGTGCATTCGTTGGCAGCGTCTTATAAGGTGTTGTTGAAAGGAAAAAATAACTTTCTTGTTTACAACCTCGTTTCAGTTTCTTTCAAAATAAAAGTTTTTACTGCAGACTCAGTCATAAAACAGTCTGTCAGTCTAATGGCGGAATAATGCAACTATATGCACCATTTCTCAATACTAATTATGATTAAATACTACAATTATTTATATAAAATATTATTTATTGCATAATAATATTTAATCTTATGTTTAACCACTAGAGACATAGAGCCAGTGGAAAATTCCAGAAGAACTGTCCGGGGTAAGGCCGCTCTCGGCGGGTTCACGAGCCGGGGGACGTCGTGGAGTTCACATCTCCAAAAATTTTGAAGCAAATTTTCAAACAGACATAATCTTTATTGACAAACCGCATATTTGAAGTCTAAACTACTACATTCTTGCCAAAAAACTCTTAAAACTACATTTCGTGACATAAAGAAACAGTGTTATTTATAAAATGATAGTGGATTTGGGCTTCTGCCATGAAACTTGCTGTACAGAGTGATACAAATGGTAAAAATTTAATGCTGATAATCAACATTTGATGATTCCTTACATATATATACCATCTGGTAGGCTACATTTTATTTATATTATTTTCATTTGAAATAAGGGCTTTAACTGCAGCATCAAAAGGCACGGTTTATCCTTGTGTTCTAATTATAAAAGTCAGAAAGCATAACAACCAACTACAAACTGTGTGTGAAGGGCCACACAGATGAGCAGGCAGAGAGAGGCCATCGCTGTGAGCGGTAAGCACAGAATGACAGCTGAACTCATGGAACCTGCTCATATTAGACAACACAGTGCGGCCGAGTGTTTGTCATCCCCTCGCAAACAATTAGCCTTCATTAAGCGCACTAAATCTGTATGCATCCCTCCTGTAGCGAACGCAGCGGGGGCGGCCGCCTCTCTTGGCCATTTCCACCCCCGGCACAGCTAGAGGCTGAACATCCAGCCGTGATGGAGATCTCCTCCACAGGCCAGCGGGGAAAATTAACAGACTGTTTACGTTCGGCGCTTTTAATTTATGCCAGGATGAACCCATCAAGGGTGCTCGCTTTTGGCCGCGGGGGGCCGCTGGATGTGACAGAGGTCGTGAGCTGTTTCTCACCTCATATACGATAGTAGAGTGCTTCGTCTCATATCTGAGCTCCCTCAGCTAGCTGATGCAAAATTATAAGGCTTCAAAATGTCAGACAACAAACACAGCTATGATACAGTCACAATGCACTCAAAGTAGATGCACAACCCTGCTTGAATCGTGCAGGACTTTTGTGTGCACCGCATCGTACGACGGCAGAACATTATCCGTCTCTGCATGCATTCTATTCATACCTCCAGCAATCAATCTACACTCAGGTTAATATAAAACCCTCCAAAACAATTGGAGAGCCATTGAAGGCATGGTGGCTTCTGAAATAAAACTCTAATGGATATCCGCGGGAGACTGCCACGAAGAATGATTAATTAGGCCTTAACCGTGAGCTTTAAAGCTGTACTCTCCGTCTCATTAGAGCCGAAAAGCAGGCATTTTTAGCTACAATAGTTATTATCCTTTCATAGCACTCCAAGTTGATCTTTTGTCCCAGTCCCGCTGTCTGATATTAAGGCTTCTACTGTGGAGATGTCTGACATTTAGCAGAGCCTGCGGTGCGGCTTAGGGGAGCGGGGCGACTCTCTGGGGGGAGACATTGTGTGAGACCCCCTCCCTGGTGGCTTACAGCAGCCTGATATTACTCACCTTGTCACCTGCCGCTGTAGCGTTCAATAACAGGGGATGACACGGAGGTCTGGGCAAAAATGAGCTTGAATTGGCCTTATCAGCCACAGTATGTGCTGTAGGATCTACTGGAATCAATTAGAGAGAATTAGCAAAAAATGTAATCATAACAGCATTAGTCATGCATTTACGTTCTGCAAATGGGTTAATTAATGTGATATGTGGTGATGATGCTTACAGCATAATCAGAAAAAGTTCCGTTTTTATGTTTGTACTTATTAGATGTTATATGTTGATATTTATTTAATGCGTGTTTATATACAATCGCAATCATCATAAATAATGTGATTATGATGTCAATGGAATGATAAGAAATAAAGTTCTTATTAAAATGTATACTTTTACTATTTTTTTTTACTAATATTGATCATAAAATATTAATTCTATAAGATACTGTTAACAAAAGTTAATTATGATCTAAACATTTTTTATTAATAAGAACTGGCCTTTTGTCGATTATGATGTCAGTTGAATGATCAGAAATAAAGTTCTTTATCTATCTATCTATCTATCTATATATATATATATATAGAGAGAGAGAGAGAGAGAGAGAGAGAGAGATAAATAATATTAGATTTTTTAAATGTATTTATTAAATGTATATTATGTATAACTGTCAGTCATTAATCTGCATTCTAAAACTGCTTATGTATTATCACAATGTAAATATATTATTTTTTTATTGATTAGACATTAACTTTATAACATTTTTGTAGCATCAGTATTATAGATGTTGTTTACATTATTATTAATTATATAATATTAATTATATAATATACTGTTCACAAGAGTTAATGTATGATTAAAACATTATTTTTATTCATAAGAACCAAACTTTTTATTATGATGACAATGATTGATGGCAATCAGAAATAAAGTTCTTATTTATTAATTTAGTTTTATATATAATTATATTTGTCAGAAATATATGTTTTTTTTAAACTGGTTTAAAAACAATAATGTGTAATACATAATAGTAACAGGCTAACAGCATTATTAAAAACGTTAGAAAGATATAGATATAGATGATATAGATACAGATATATAAAATATTTCTTAGCTTTATTTTACTTTAATAAAATGTACAAAATGTATATTTAGATTTTATAGATAATTGTCATTCAATAATCTGCATTCTAAAATTGGCTTGGAAAAACAGTAATGTTATGAATGAATATGATGTAAATATATTAATATATTTATTTTTTAATGAGTAGACAGTAACTTTATTAGACAGTAACTTTATTACACTGTAATGTCAATATCATACATCACATTGTATAATTTATTAATTAATTATATAATATGCAGTTAAAAAACATTAATGTTATTATGATTATGATCTAAACATTAATTTTTTATTCATTAGAACTTTTTTATTATGCTGTAACAATATGATCCCACGTCACATTATATGTTTATATTATAATTAATTCCAACTAAAAACTGACTATCAATAAATATAAGAAAAAAGAAAAATATAATCCTGTGCACAATAAAAAAAAGAACACAATAATACTTCTAATATAATTGTTATAGATACAAATCCGCTTTCTGAAACTAGCTTTTAAAAGAAGAATAATGAGATAACAGTTACAGAAACCGTTAACACTCTCATAGAACAAGTTCAACGATCATTATAAAGTGACTAGTGAGATTCTCATTATAAAACTCTATAAAAATTTAAGATTTAAAAATCTGGGAATAAAGCATCTGTTCCATTAGTGACAAATCAATTCTATGTGATTTGTCAACCATAGAGATATAACAGGGTAAGATGCCCCACATGACACCATGTACAGCAGGTTTAGGGAAGCCCTATAGCGATTTTCTTTCCTTGCGGATACGCTAACTGCTCTATCTCCTTTAATACATCAACATTTCCACCCATAGGGGTTTTTTATGTTGTCACAGGATGACGTTATTCCCTAAAAAAGCTACTGACAGAAACATCTTACGCATCTTTACTTCTGTGCTACAGGGCAGGAAATATCACACAAACACAGACCAAAGTTCATGCCAGTTTACCTGCTCCCTCTGTACAAAAACCTCTATAATTGGGCCACATTTCATCTGTGCGCATGGAAAAAAAAAAAAAGCGCCAAAAGAACGGTGATAATGCTATGCAAAAAAATGCATTAAAGTCCACTGGGATTGTCAGTCTGAAGATATAGTATCAAAAAGCTGCCGGTCTACTGCCAGTCAGCTTTTATGCAGATGCGTTTCGGCCTGGCCTGCCTTTGAACAATTTGTCATACTTTGATATTGTATTAACCTGCGAATGCTGACTCTTCATTTGTTCAATTCTGAGGGGAGAGCTACGGCGCGGGAAAAAGCAATATTTCAGTGGGAAGGGAAGAGAAAGAGAGCGGAGCGCTCAGTAGATCCGGCTGAACATTAAAAAACGGCTGAAGATGAAGGCGAGGTGCGATTCATCATGTGGGCCTGCTGGTGTGGGCCAGAATCTCAGACTATTTACATTGCTCGAGCAAAAGGTGAGGAGTAAACACACTTTTGCCCATGGTTTACGTTCTGCTCAACGCACCTAATTGGCTTTCGAGTGTATCATCCTGTCCTTGGAGAATGGGAGCTGATGAATGTTTGTCTGGGCAACGCTGTGAATCCAGAAGAACCTCCCTCCCTGAAACACAAAATAAACACTTCAATAATAGCAGTGGCCCAGAGCATTAGCCTATTTTAAGATGGGGAACATCAAACATCTGTCCAATTTAGTTTGTTTCTACTAAACAACCATATCAGCTTCATTTTTGGGTTGTAACGCAACAGTTGAGAACCACTGATGTATTAGACTTCATTTCCTTAAGCAAGTTTTTTGGTTTCTAAATCCACAAAACCATCTGTTCATATTGTTTTTTTATGCCTGAAAACTCAATTACTGAACAAGCCGAAATGAAAAACTATAAGGAATAAGAAGTAACACTAGTGTCTTTTATAAGCTTCAGCAAGAAGCTCACTTTAATAGCTCATATTTCACATAAAATCAGCAAGCATTTCCCACCTTTCCCACCAGGAGCATTAAAAGGAGACATTAGTAATATAAGAAGGCGTTTTTGTGTACTTTGATAACTGATATACTGTATATAGAAGCTTGTTTCTGCAACAGAACAAAAAAAAAGAAATAATAAAAAGGTAAAAGCAACTTTTTATCTTGCAATTCTGACAACAAATGCAATATATAAATTTATTATTTTTCTCGCAATAGAGGTTACCCGGAATCCGTGGCCATATTGGCGATACTCGGGTGTAAACAACAGCATTGACTGCACGGTTAATGTACTACTGAATATGTTGTTCTGCTAATTTATGCTGTCTAAACCATGGAAAAAACATGGGGAAGCTTCTAAACCATATAGAGAAGGACTTAGTAAGCAGGAAAGAGCACAATATTTTGACAAACTAAAGTTAATAGGTGGTAAAGATACAAACGAGCGGTATTAATTAAGATATTAGCCTAATATTTCACCTACCTTAACGGAAATGATAAGAACAAACAAATGTTGTCAAGATTCTTGCCCTGGAAATCCTGGTTCAGTTTGGCCAACCACAAACACGTTTTGTTCCTCTGACAGTTTTTTTGCACTCTTCTCCTTTATTTGTTAACTTTTGGCAGTCTATAGTTTTCCAAATGTTTTCCCCGGTCCGACTGATTAATACAGCCTAAAACATGACAATAACTGAGCATTTTCAGCAGCAATAATCAGCCAAATTTGTGAGTTCCGTTCGGTTCAGTGGCATTGTTTATGTTACTGTACACTGTATTCGGAGTTTATATCTCACTCTTCAGTGTGTATATTAGGGGTGTCGCGATATACCAGTAATGACAATAATCCCTATGTTTAAATAGTGTAATATCACGTTAATTAATGGTGTCGCAATCAGAGCCAGTGATATTTGAAAGTGAATAGTACACATACGATATGACATAATATTTGTAATTTTTTTTGTTTTGTTCCATTCATACTCAACACCGGAGGGCGTCCTTGCACAGAAAGTCCACAAGCGAGACTCATAGGAGCAAGAAAAGAAATTACTTTCTAAGAAATCTCTTACATAGGTAAACGGCATCCAGCTTTCGCTGTAGCTGAATAAAATGCAGAACGAAATGTTTTGTATGATGAAACGACAGTATATGGTTTATCTGTGTTATTCAAGCCGTCTCAGGCATTTTCATATGGATAATGTATATTTATAGTGCAATGCTAATCAAACTAGCCTTTATCACTGTATAGAATACTATAAAAGAATCAGTTTACAGAAAAAGATAATTTAAACACTCGATCGACAATGTAACGCAAGTTTGGAGTAAAAATATGTAGTTATTCTCATAAATCTACTTTGACTCTGTTAAACTAAAAAACAGTTAACGTAACATTTTAGTCTGTTCTGTTTAATATAATTGCTCCTTTTGTATGATTTTTGTTTTTGTATGATTCATTGGTAAAAAAAAATAAAAATTGACTTGACTTGACTGATTTGAGCATGATATACTTATACTATTTTTAATATTTTACATAAATACTTATTTACCTAGCCTTCATGTGCTACTGGATTGATTATATATAACTACAGTATATTCAACTCAAGTTACACAATGAATTGACACTGGTAATAACTGACAATTCAAAGCTTTAGGCTACATAATTTCTCAATAAATGAGCAAAAAACAAGAAGCGATACAATAACCTCAGCTCTCTCCATATTTCACAACTGTCATTATTAGATTATGAGAATAATATTATGCATTAAACAATCTAATTGAAAAAACACAGACTTCAACAACCCACACATACAAGCCTGTGTTTGCCGTTTTTCACAGAGACACGGATCTTTAAACATTGCAATTCGATTACAACAGCCAATTTAGAAAGTTTCCGCGTCTTGCATGATTTCTGGTAACGCAATTTCTGTAATTTGGTTCAAAGCCCATCATCGCCAACTGTCAGTGCATGTTACTGTAAAACATGGACCCATCGTAAGTGATTATTTTCTCACATCCTCACAGATAATAAAGATACACAAGTAACACTTTATCATAAAGCATGTAACAAGCACACCAATAATTTCCTGAAATGCAAGCACCACATAGGGAATCTTAATGACTATTGTCATTTTAAACTGTAACTAACTTGTCAAGGACAAAAAAAGCATTTGACAGTAAACTTAATTAAAAACACATCCTGATGTCTTTAAGAGACATTTTTATGGAAATGAAGCTAAAAGAATGAAAGATATATGCATATTTGTTAAGAGGTTAAATAAATTCAGCATTTGTACTTCAAACTCAGTTGAACTCCCTGGAGATCACTTGGAGGAGACCCTGATTTCCATGCTCTTAAAGCACCAGCACACCCTCACACGCACATGAGCACGCGCACAACCACATATCAGATAGAATAAAAATCAGGTTATTTAAACATTTTTCTGCCTGCCCAGAATGCAAAGGGCTCAGCACTTTTTCACAAAAGAACTGTCCTTTTTTATTAAAATGACTGGCTTTCCTGTGTCACACAGCACTCTGCGCAGACCATACTTTTTTTTTGTTGATGCAGTTAGCTGCGCTTCGGGCAAAATAACAACTTGCTTTTTTCCCCCCTCTTTTTGTGAGTCTAGAGCTGATGGCTTTTTCCCATTTTTTCTGCAGAAACACAAGAAAAAAAAGATTACTTCCATGCCAGTGACCATTTGGTGCCCTTATAGTGATGTGTGACCCTGTTTTATTTGATTTCATTTGTTCACTTTTCATTACTGTTTTTCTTCTGATCTGTAGAAAAGGCAGAGCGGAGCGCTGAGACATCTATTTAGGATGACAAAGGAGACCCTTGTCTGGTACCAACTACCTCAGAAATGAACTTTTCAGGGGAAAAAAAATGCTGTTTAAAGTAGAATGACGTTTAGAAACAAGAAAGCTTTTTCTTTGAAGAAAATACATTTCTTACTACAAGCAATTTATATATGATTTATATTATTACATTGTTATTATAAAGTCACTTTAACAATCTTACATTTAATTTCATGCTCTAATTACAAGGCTTTTCCTGTATTATTTTTTTCTTGCATTATTTTCATGCATTACTACAGTAATATTTATTATTATTTCTTCTGTCACGTAACACAAATTAGCTGTATATATATATATATATATATATATATATATATATATATATATATATATATATATATATATATATATATAATTACTGCAATATATCTATAAATATGCAATAAAATTAAATAACCTGAAAATAGAAAAAAAGAAAAGAAATTAAGACAACAGGTGACAACAGGTGATTAGTGTAACTACTGATATCACTGACAATTATCACCTTATCACTGATAATTGCAAACATTTTTTGTATTACAAGTTTTCTAAAATGTTAGGTTTAAATATGCAAATGAGGCATTGTTTTTTGTAGTATGCTAATTTGCATATATTTCTAGTACAAAAATCTAAACACTGGATGAAGTCAGTTTCAAAATTCTTGTTTAATTTTTTTTTTTGACATATTAGAGTCAAAAGTTTTTACAAAGGGAATTTCGAGTATCTCATTTCGTCACTCCATAATTCCGAAAAAACTTATAACAGACAGAAAACAAAATATTTTTTTACTGTTTTTTGGGAGAAATAAAACGTATAAAATCAAGCAAATTATTTATGAACAAATCCCTCTGTAAAAACCTTTAGGATATAGACAGGAATAAAAATGTAAAGTTTGGTGTGTGCGTAAGTCCTACTGAAGTGGAGATTTATGGCTCAGTGTAGGAGAAAAAACTCATTTTGAGAACACGGCCTTTAAAAATATGTACTGTAATTGAAATCTATTGACACAAATAGATAAAGTGCCATAAAAGAAACCCTTAACAGTGTCTTTTGAATGTTTTACTAGTCTGAAAAAAATACTTTATGAAAAGCCAAAAAGCCCAAAATCTCAAACTTGACAGGTGCATGAAAAAACAGCGTTTTTGTCTGCAGTGTCTTCCGTTAAGTAAAATTAAACACCGCAAGCTATTTAGGGTCATATTCGGTGTTTGTTGATGATCTAATACTCTGTTATTGTGGTAAACAGTGCTGGTATTTTACAGGCTGTGTGTGAATCTGATTTAGGAAGCTTCCCTTTGAGTTAATGAGCTTCAGCATAAGCCTCCATATCTGTTTGGTCAGTGCCCTTCACACCAGGTTAAATCCAGAAATAAGGTGGCATAGCTCCACGCATTCCATCGAAGTCATTACAGACTGGCATGAAACCAAGGGCAGAGAGGTATTTCTTAAGAACGGCAGATATGCTAAACGCTCGTGTGTGAGAGAGGAAGAGAGAGGGAGGGAGAAATGATGGGGAAAAAGCCCTTGAGTCCTTATTTCTTAAGAGATAAGTAATTATCTTTCTGACTATAATGCTGCACTGATTTGTGCCTTTGTGGAACAAGAGTTAAATCTGAATGAAAGGGTCTTTGCCTCTTTTAACCCCATGTTTCCCTCCAGACACAATTAGATAAAATGCTAATTATGACTCACTTAAAACAATAGCATTAATGTTCAGTTATTTAGTCTGATTTGGTGATTCAGTTGTAGCCGTTTAGTAAGATGGCTAGCAGCTAAAAGCAACATAACTGCTGACGGTTTTGAAAATGTAATGTTGGCTGCTGAAAAGAATGTGCAAATGAAACAATAAATAAACAAAACATTTTAAATTAAAAAAGACATGACATTAGTGTAGCTTCTTGCAATTTGATCTTCTTTGTTTTCACAGAACATCAACAAGAAAAAAAAAGAAAAAAAAAAACATTTTGTAGAGGCTTTGAAGTTCAAATATAGTTAATCCAAAAAACATGAAACAAATAAAAAAATAAAACAGTATTAAAACAATTTTTCTGATATGCAGAGAGCATGAATTCTGCAGCTGACCATTACTCACCAGGATTATTGTTAGGATGGAATCACGCTCTTCGAGGCTTCACGGTTTATGACTGCGGAAAAAAATGATTACTGTTGTTATTTCACACACTTCATAATAGGACAGAAACAAAGTGATGGTCAGATGAGAACAATTCATGTGAAAGGATGATGAGCACTGAAGTCCACAAGGCCTCACGTGTTATTTTTCTAGATACAAAACAACTGTGTTTATAAAAGCAATGGAGATTTTCTTTCCAACACATCTATTATTATAAAAGCTGAACCACAAATTGCTATGAATTTATTGAAAAGTTCAAATTACAAACACATTTAGTATTTTCCCAAAACAGAACTTTATCCTTTTTCTTCATTATTTAAAAAGAGAAAAAAAAAGTGTTTTTTTTTTTTTTTTAATTAAAATTAATTAATTTTAAGCTACAATGCAAGTATGAATAAACAATTTACATTTTATCTGTGGAATAGAAAAGAAAAGCTATAAAGAAGGGGTGAAATATTTTAAAAGAGTCAAACAATAGGTACATATATTATTAAATAAAATTAATATAAATAATAAATATAATATAATTAATTAAATAAAGAAAAGGGGTCAATATATTTTAAAAGTCAAACCATTTCATATGCAAGTATAATTTAATATAAATTATATATATAACTTGTATCTATGCGAGTTAAAAAAAAAAACACATTAAATGATATTTAAGGCTCATAATATTTTTCTGATTATTTATCTGTTCGAGTTTTGACCTTTTGAATATTAAGCTCAACATAAGAAAACTTTCTGAATATTTACAATGTATAAATTTAGTCATAAGTTCAAATTATTATTAAAATATTTATATTTAGTATGTGCAAGAAAAATTACTTGATTTAAAGCACATTTTTCTTTATAGGATCTTATTTCATAGTCAGTTCCATTTATAAGATCTAAAATGTACAGTTCAAAAGTTTGGGATCAGTAAGTTTTTTAATGTTTAAAGTCTCTTATGCTCATCAAAGTTCCATTTATTTGATCAAAAAAAGATTATTGCAAATTAAAATAACAGTTTTCTATTTTAATATACTTTAAAATATAATTTATTTCTGCCATACTCCAGTCTTCAGTGTCACATGATTCTTCAGAAATCATTCTAATATGCTAATTTATTATCAATGTTGGAAACAGTTATGCTGCTTAAGATTTTTTGGGAACCTGTGATACTTTTTCAGGATTCTTCAATTAATAAAAAGTTAAAAAGAACAGCATTTATTAAAAAAAGAAATCTCTTCTAACAGTGCAAGTCTTTACTATTACTTTTTATCAACTTAACACATCCTTGCGGAATTAAAGTATTAATTTTTTTCAAACGAAGAAAGAAAGAAAAAAAATTACTGACCCCAAACTTTGAACGGTAGTGTTGCAAAAGATTTTTATTTGAAATAAATGCTGTTCTTTTTAATGTTGCCTGTATTGCTGATTAGATTATCCTACTTTATCTATAACAGATATTAAGTGGTGTTCCACTTTTCCAACAAGCAAACAACCAGCCATTGTAAACAGGAGAACAAACAAATCGCAGTCATAGTCTGCATCTCCTCCAGCGGGAGCCTAGCGAGTAGTGGACGCGGTGCGTGGTTTTATCAGAGGGGTTGTGGTGTGATTAGAGGAGACAAGTGCCCCCTGTGCTCCTCACTTTGACTGTGCTGATGGGCCTGAGCCACATGGGAATGACTGCTCCATGCCGCCCCTCCTCTAGCGCTGCCACCCCTGGAGTGATTCCTCCCCTTCCCCTCTCCGCTCTTTCCTTCACCCCTGAATGTCTGAGGGGACAGAAGCCCCACAGCGAGCGCTGTCACCGAACAGGGCCGTGTCGCTCACTCTGCCTCCGGAGCGCTCGCTCACATAACCAGCACTTTCGTCTCTTGTATTCGCTTTCTGTTAGTGTTATCTTTGTCTCTGCTTCTGTCGCTTTTGGTTAGGAACTCATCTTTTTTCTCTTTCCCTAGAGATATATGTATGAAAAATAGCCTTATGAATCGCATATTAACACATTTCAGAACAATAAAAGAAATCAATATATAGTATGTGCTGTATGAAAAGACATTGTCATTTATACATTGCTGCATAGATGTTATAT